>CM055076.1:16644311-16682537 GCA_029204045.2 Tillandsia leiboldiana
TGTTTACTGGTGGTCTAGATTGGGTTATCCTGGCAGACATTATTTTCTGATGCTACATTTAGCTACTTCTATTAGCTCGGCATTTTCGAGGCATTCTAGTGGTAGCTTTCATCAGGAGTCTTATTCTTTTAGCCTACCACCTTTGTTTCCTTCCTTTTGCCCTCTGGTAGACTAGTGGGCGTGTCAGAGTTTGATGGTTTACGCCCTAGGGAGCTACTGGGTTACTATAGTTCTCACCCCCTTCTTCTTTCTTTCTTTTTTTCTTCTCACCTGGTTTGCGAGTCTTCTGCGGTTGCTACTGGGCTTTCAGTGGCGGGTCGAGGACGAGAGGACGGATGAGTAGATAGATCTCGAGGCAGGATGCAGCGTGTTAGTGGACTGTTGGTGTACCCCTGTTTTTCTCAGACGGTTATACTTTCACCCTTTGGGACTGGCTTTGCCAGCAGGTTGTATTTATTATTTTGTGAGCTGGGAGAGACTGATGTATCATTTATACAGATGTATTGTATTTATTTCCAGCTTCAGTCTGAGATGTATTAGTTTTAGTTCAGCTCTGTTTTTATTGCTCTTTTATTATATCTTTTATATCTGAGCAGGTTGTTGGCGCTCGTGTACACGGAATTACCGTGTGCCGGCGGATCTGTTGACGGGCCCGGGTTCTGGTTTACACCCGGGGCGTGACATCCTTTGATCCGGATCCCGAACACTGTTTTTACCATAATTTATGAACGATCCGGATCAGGCATTTCAATCCGGATCCCGAACGTTGGTGTTTGGTGAAAATTGTATGAACGATCCGGATCAGGCACTTCGATCCGGATCCCGAACCTTGTTTTTCTGGAAACTGTCTGTCTCGTACTGCAATCCGGATCGCCGAAGTCCGATCCGGATCGCCGTCTTGAAAATTCCAGAAAAGTTTAGTTTTGATTCTTATCCTCTTCCAATGGTTTCTAACCTATATATAGACCCTTTAATTCATCTTTTAGGGTAACCACAAAAAGGGAAAAAGACGACCGAAATAGATAGATCCACAAATAGAGAAGAAAGGAAATACTAGATTTAATTCTATGTTTCTTCATCTATTTTATTAATTTGATTCTAGGTTTACCAAACTCAGATTTTGAGTAGAATCAAATTAATGAATACTTAGATGGTATTTCCGATCTATTTCTAATCTAAGTATTCGGCGGATCATCACCACCCAAAAACAACGATTTCCCCAAAATCGGCGCGTGGACTCGCGTGGCCTTGTGGATTCAAGGTGCTACCGCTCTCGTGGATTCGGTGCGAGGTACGTTCGTGGATTCGAAGCGTTCTACTGGGTGAAGACCGTGGATTCGGTCGGACGTCGTGGAGTCGACGTTGGACGTCGTGGATTCGGCGTTGGACGCAGATCGTGGATTCGAGAAGCGTTGCGGAGCGAGCGGAGAAGATCAACTAGGAGCGTATGGAAAAAGGTTGAGTCGTCTGTGAGTACGGTATATCACCTTTGTACGTGTTATAATTCTAGTGGATTTCACCGTGTTATCGGTCCCGTGGTTTTTTACTCCGGTTTGGAGTTTTCCACGTAAAAATCTCTGCGTGTTATTTATTTTTCCGCATTGGGTTTTATATCGCAAAGATTTTTGAGTGTTTATTGTTTACACCTATTCACCCCCCTCTAGGTATTTTTTCCCCTATTTAGATCCAATTATACATAACCCAACAAGTGGTATCAGAGCGGGAATAGGGTTGTAAACAATGGTTGAAGGTGGAAACATCAACAGACCTCCGTTCTTCGATGGAACAAATTATGCGTACTGGAAAGTACGGATGAAAGCCTTTTTAATTTCCATCGACGAGCGGGTGTGGCAATCAATTGAATTAGGATGGTCTAATTCAACTGAAATTATTGCTGATGTTCGCACCATCAAACCTAGGTCGAATGGACCCAAGGAAGAGATAGATTTTTTCTTCTTACAATGGCAAAGGGATTAATGCTCTATTTAATGCTTTGTCTCAAACTGAGTTCTCTCGCGTCTCGGGATGTGAGACTGCGAAAGAAATCTGGGATGTTCTTCAAGTTACACATAAGGGAACTAACCTTGTGAAGATTCAGAAACTGCAAATGCTTACGAGCAAGTTTGACTCTATTTTCATGGCAGAAAATGAATCGTTCACAGACTATTACACACGATTGCAAGACATCGTAAACTCATGTGCTAACTTGGGAGAGAAGATTCCAGAATTTAAAGTTGTAAGAAAAATATTAAGAACTCTTCCTGAAAGATTTCGATCCAAGGTTACGGCCATTGAAACTATTAAACACCCGGACGAAATCCGTGTAGAAGAATTAGTTGGTTCATTACAAACTTATGAAATGACATTTCCTACTAACTATTCTTCTGGAAAAGCATCCTCTTCTAAGTCTTCAGGTTTAGCATTGAAAACAACAAAAGAAGAAGACGCGGATTCATCCTCCTCAGACGATGACGTAAACCTATCTATGGAGGACTTTGAGAAGCAGCTTGCTCTCTTGACAAGAAGATTTCGCCGAAACTTTCGAAGGGGTAACTCAAGCAAAACTCCATCCTTCGTAAAGGTCGAAGAAAGGCAAAGGTTCTTCAAGTTTCGAACCAAGAAAGCAAGAGGGTTTTTCTAAGGATAAGAAAAGCCCAGAAGGACAAGTCCAATGCTTCAAGTGCCGAGGGTACGGCCATATCTCAACGGAGTGTCCCAATAAGAATCCGTCAAAGAAGAAAGCGATGCAAGCCGTCACTTGGGATGACACCTCATCGTCAATGAGTCATCGTCAAGTGATGAAGATGATAACGCAACGGCGTTCCACGCGTCCACATATTCACCCTTCATGTGCTTAATGGCTAGTACATCTGAGTCCTTGTCCAACTCCACTGTTGAAAAGACTGCAACGGACAATGAATCGGATAATTCTGAAGGTGAAGATTTGCTCTAGCCTACCACAGACTTTTGAGGGATTCAAAGAAACTGGCTAAGCAAAACAAGGGGTTGAGAGGGAGATTGCAGGATCTCGAAGAAGAAGTAAAAAGGGTAACTTCTCTCTCGACCGATCTTGAAGTGGAAAGGGATAATCTGATAAAAGCAAATGCTTCACTTCAAGAGTCCAATGAGCAATTCGAGAAGAATTATGTAGATATGGTGAACAAAGTGAATTACTTCTTGAAGCTCAACGGCGAGGCTCGACAGGAAAAATTGGAAATGACAGAAACCATTCTCCAACTCAAGGATGACTTACAGCGATTTTCATCAGGAAGGAGTAAGTTGGATAAGCTTCTTGGTCTTGGTCAATCAAACAGTTCGGCCTCGGATACAATCGAACTAAAGACAATTTTAGTTCGGTTGGGACAGTCTTTGTGCCCCAGTCGGTATCTCCTCCTCCGACACCGGAATTGACGACAAACAACGACAACAAACCTACTTCCCCTCTTCGGAATCGTCAAGCATCAAGGTATGTTTTCGTTGTGGTATTGCAGGGCACATAAGGAGAAATTGCAAGATGGGAGCCAAACGCTCAACTCAAGAACTTCTTGCAACGACTACCAAAAGGGTGATTCCTCGGAAATCAAATGCAAATTTTTCGAAGGAAAAGAGCCTCGGTAGTTCATCAAACAAGATGACGACGTCAAGGAAAAGCGATGGGTCAAACAAGACGCTTTCACCAAAGGTATCAACTTCACAATCATTTCCGACGTACACCAAAACTCGAAGGTTTGGGTGCGCAAAGGTGAAGTCTTCCTTGTCTTGTTACAAATATTTCCTTGCATGCATATGATAATTCGTCTTGGTATCTGGATAGCGGCTTGTTCTCGTCACATTGACCGGTGATAAAAACTGCTTTCAAAATTTTGAGAAATCTCCGGAGGACTTGTAGTTTTCGGAGACGGTCAGTCTTCCAAAATTGTTGGAAAAGGACAGTAGCTATTCCAGATGGCCCGATTCTAAACAATGTGTTATTTGTTGATGGCCTTAAGACTAACCTCATAAGTATCAGTCAACTTTGTGACAATGATTTTTCAGTTAATTTTTCATCTGTTGAATGCATTGTAACTGATAAGTACCGTGTTTTCTTTTTAAAGGGGGTTAGATCTGGAAAACAATTGTTATGTTGTTCCCAATAAAATTTCTGAAAATTGTAACTTAGCCTCTTTGAATAATGAAACACTTTGCATGAAAGGCTAGGTCACATAAATTTTAAAGAACTTGCTAGAATTTCAAACAAAAACGTGGTCAAGGGGGTTCCAAAACTTTCACTTAAACAAAACATTGTGTGAGGTGGTTGTCAAAAGGGAAAACAATCCAGGACTGCACACAAGAACTTGAACCACGTTGGTACCAAACGACCCTTGGAATTACTGCATATGGATCTTATGGGGCCGACACGTCAACCATCCTTGGGAGGTAAATGGTATATTTTCTTATTGGTTGATGATTTCTCTAGATACTCATGGGTAGCATTTTTAAAAGAGAAAGCTGATACTTTTGATTCTTTTCACGAGATTTGCCTTCGTATTATGATTGAAAAGAATGAAAAGATCATTCGTGTTAGAAGTGATAGAGGTGGAGAATTCATAAATTCTAAATTCATTGATTTTTGCACTTCCAATGGCATTAAACATGAATTCTCAGCACCCTATACACCTCAACAGAATGGTGTAGTCGAGCGCAAAAAACAGGGTTGTACAAGAGATGGCACGTGTTATGCTTCATAGCCGGAATTTACCGCTATATTTTTGGGCTGAAGCTGCTGAACACTGCAATTTATGTTATTAATCGAGTTTTATTTGCGCCCGGGAACGTTAAATACACCCATATGAACTATGGTTTTGTAGAAAGCCAAACATCAAATATTTTCGTATCTTTGGGAGTCGGTGTTACATTTTACGTGACCGCGAAAATCTTGGAAATTTGACTCTCGAAGTGACGAAGGAATTTTCATGGGTTATTCTACAAATAGTAGAGCATATCGGGTATTTAACTTGGAATCTAAAACGATTGTAGAATCCATAAATGTTAAAGTAGATGAAGCTTTCCACTTTGCATCTGATAAATCTACCCCTGATATCTCTCTTGATGATGATACTCCTGTAAATGCCTCTTCTCATGATAATACTTCCAATATTAATGATGCATCTAATGGTTCTTCAAGTTTATCTGATGTGCAGGAATCATCTCATGTACCTCCGAGTACTCCATTACCTCAAACGTTACGCATCTCCAAGGATCATCCTGAATCAAACATTATTGGAGACCCACAAGAAGGAGTCAGAGCTCGGAGACAGTTGGTTTGTGGATTCGCTTGGTACGTTTCCATGATCGAACCAAAGAACGTCGATGAAGCTCTTCAGGATGACTACTGGATTCAAGCAATGCAGGAAGAGCTCCATCAGTTTGAACGAACAAAGTTTGGGAATTAACGACGCCTCCGAAGCAAACACAATGTGATCGGTACTAAATGGATTTTCAAGAATAAGAAAAATGAGGATGGTACCATCATTCAGGAACAAAGCACGTTTAGTTGCTCAAGGCTACTCTCAAATAGAAGGTATAGACTTTGATTGAAACGTTCGCCCTTGTAGCTAGACTCGAGTCCATTCGTATCTTATTCGCTATTGCTTGTCACTTTAAAATAAAACTCTTTCAAATGGACGTTAAGAGCGCGTTTTTAAATGGGTTTTTAAATGAGGAAGTTTATGTGGCTCAACCGAAAGGTTTTGTAGACTGTAAACTACCTAACCATGTTTTTCGTTTGAAAAAGGCTCTTTACGGTTTAAAACAAGAACCTGCGAGCGTGGTACGAAAGGTGACAAAGTACCTTTTGGAGAAGGGCTATACCGAGGGGGAGCAGATCGGACTCTCTTTGTGAAGCATTATCAGGATAACTTCATTGTTGCACAATCTATGTCGATGACATTGTATTTGGAGCAACAAAGGATAATGATGCTTCTAAATTCGCCGAAAACCATGGAAAGCGAATTTGAGATGTCTATGATGGGCGAACCTAACATATTTTCTTGGATTGCAAGTGAAACAAAATGGTGAAGGAATCCATCTGTGTCAATCCAAGTATGCAAAGGAGTTGGTAAAGAAATTCGGATTAGAAGATTCTAAAGATTTTCCTACTCCTATGGGAACTAGCAATAAGGGATTAGGAAGTGAATCTCTTAGTGATAGTGTAGACGAGAAACTCTATCGAAGTATGATTGGAAGTCTACTATACCTCACAGCTAGTCGCCCGGACATATCCTTTAGTGTTGGGATCTGCGCGAGATATCAGTCAGCACCAAGGGAGGATCACCTGAAAGAGGTGAAACGGATCATCCGGTACGTCAAAGGAACTGTAAACTTCGGAATTTGGTATCCTATAGGAACAAGTCTTGACATTATAGGATATTCATATGCCGATTGGGCAGGATCAGTGGATGATCGGAAAAGTACGAGTGGTGCATGTTTTTATCTTGGCCATTGCCTTGTTGCATGGCATAGTAAAAAGCAAAACTGCATTGCACTCTCGACTGCCGAAGCGGAATATATCTCACCGGGTAGTTGTTCAACTCAACTCATTTGGATGAAAGCGTGTTGAGCGACTTCCGGATTTCAGCAACTTCGGTAACTGTTTTATGTGACCAACACTAGTGCTATAAACATTTCAAAAAACCCTGTGTTGCACTCAAGAACAAAACACATTGAACTTATATATCATTTTCTTAGAGAGCTAGTTGAATCAATATTCTTCAAATTTCCTACATTTCAACTGAAGATCAATTAGCTGACTTTTTAACAAAACCTTTGGATCAAAAACGTTTTATTCATTTGCGTAAAGCAATTGAAATGCTTTCCTTGAAATAACCTCTTTTTGAAACTCTTGTTTAGGTTAGGTTTTGTTTTTGTGTTTTTGTTCATTATCTATGCTTAGATATAGAACATTAATTGAGCATTAGTTTTATTGACTTTAACTGCATCCTTTATATGTTTAGAAATTTATTATGCTTTGGATATCATAATAATTCATTTGATGCAATGATCATTTATGTGAATTAAATCATCTTTGTTTTGATCAAAGTCAATTTCTCTCTCGATGATCTCTTGGTATAGTTTTTATCTTATTTGACTATTTAGTCGAGTATGAAATCGAGATCAATATTTGGTTGAATACTGTATATCTTAAATAATTGATAGCCAATTGAGGGGGAGTCAAAGAAAAAGTGTTATGCTCAAAAGATGTGGAAAGAGTTACATCCCAATGAGGAGTGTGAAAACTACCACCACATGGAGGAAAGAGCTACCACCTCGGTCGTCCGAGTACTGTGTGCAGCTACCACATGTATACCAAGCAAGGTTTTTCAAGTTTGATTAAACAAAATGCATGTTGAAATACTTGACTCTGTCAAAATTTCAAGGTTGGTATAAGGTGGGAATTTTAATGAAAGATGCTCAAAGAGCCACTCTCTTCAATAAATTGACTAGATATATTATCTAACTTATCTGGGATTTCAGACATCTATTGATCTTGGTATTTCATTTTCTTTACCGAATTGATGATTTGATAAAGTCATTACTCATAAGATCAAGTTAGATGTAATTGAAGTCGTTCAACTTTAAGGGATTTAATTTTTATAAATCTTCATTTCGTTATTTGGCTATTATTGATAGATTTAGTATAATCTATTTCTTTTCATATGAAATGATGATTTTTCATTTAAAGTTGATACACAAAAGTCCTTACAATCTTTTTCTGGATTTTCTAGAATTTTTCTGAATTTTTCTGAAGAAAAAGTTGGAGCCGATCCGGATTGGACAAGCCGATCCGGATCCCGAACGCAGGTATTCTCTGCGGGTAGCCGATCCGGATCGGAATCACGAACTGATCCGGATCGCGGCTAGGGTTTTATATAGAACAAAAGGGTTTTAATTTCCTTTTACCTCAATCTTTTGTTCCAAAGTCTCCTGAGCTTCTCTCTCTAGAATTCATCTATCTTGGAAGCTTTCTAACTCAAGTTCTTTGATTCTAAGTAAGTTTTATTGATCAAAATCTCGGTTTTTCACAGTTTTTCATATTCTTCCTCAAAACGTGATGAAATTACTGTATCCTTTTCGTTTGTGGATGGTTTTTGATCAAATTTCTTTTGAAATAAGAACTCTGGGTATATTAGTTTTGATTATATGCTAGGTATTCTCATGATAAACGGATTTTTGGCCTTCGATTTCAAAAATTTCGGTTTTAGGGCATATAATGGGAATTTTCCAAAATTATGCGATTGATCTACTTTTAAAATTCCTTTTGCAAAACTAATTTGATTCTTAGTCTCTCTACACGATAATAATTGTTTGGGTACAATTTTTTAAATTTTTGAAAATTAATAATTTTTTCGTGTTCTTGAGTTGTTGCTCACAGGATTTCCTTTCTCAAGAAATAGCAACAATGACGTTTTCATGGATCATCTTCCTGCTAGTTGCAATGGTGCACACACGTAAGACTATAAAAGAAGAACAAGATGAATCAAGTCAAGAGGAGACAAGGAAAGTATGTCAAAATAATTCAGAATCAGATGAAGAAGATTGGGAGGAAATCTGTAAACAAGCACAACAAGCTGTTGATAAAGAAGACAGGTTGTACTTAAAGAGCAAAAAGCTGACGAAATCTTCCTCAACAACCATGCAGTACACTAGGCGAAAGAATTCACGGGGCACTGGAATTCAGATTGATGAACCCTTCACCAGAGCTCGCTCTCTCCCTAGAGAATCTCCATGGAATATAGGTCAAGATGCACCATCTGCATCTACACTGCATCCCTCAACGTCCTGGAGACACACTGCAAAAGCGAATGTATGGTCCTCCATTCGACAAGAACAGCGAAGATTGTCTGCTGAACAAGACGTTTTGTCCACAAACCTTCAACAAATTATCTCTGAGCAACACAAGATGAAAAGAAAGTGTTCCACAATATCAAAATTACTTAAAGCAATTGTGAAGAAGTTGGACTGTAGCAATCCCACCAGTTCTGACTCGGGATGATCTATCCTCAGACTCTCACTTTTCTTTTCCTGTGCAGGTTTTAAGTTTTAGTTTTTAGTTTTAATTCTCACAGTTTTGGTTCTTGAACTTGTCAACTTTTCTCTCCATTTTGGTAATTTTGGCTAACTTTGTGACAAAAAGGGGGAGAGAATATTAGAACAATTGAACAATGAAACTATGATTGTCCAGTTGTGAACCTTGAAGGTAAGTAGAACTTCAACTTTTGGTTTTCGTTTTTCATTTGAGATTGCATGCATGCCTCGACTAACTATTCGATTAACTATTTGGGCATGTAATATAACTAACAAGTTGATGTTCACTAACAAGTTTGTGACATTTGAATTTTGATTGCATAGAAGATATGTTGGTGTTTAACTATGATCAAATTACATATCTGAATATATAAATGTCATGGTAAGTATAAATGAGTATAAACTTCATTTCTGTGTGGTTTTTGAATGATATAAAATTCTTGAGGTATCTAACGATTTCTTTTGTCAAGAATGATTTCTTTTGCAGAGAGTACAGATGTCTAAGTCTAGAGTCTGTTTTACGAGTTTAACTCATGTATCTATTTTTATTTGGATCTCTTTGTAAATTTTTGTTGTATGGTGATATCAACAAAAATATCTTTTTGAATTTTCTTGAGTGGATTTGTGTTTTGTCACGAAACCGCCAAAGGGGGAGATTGTTACGGAATTTGAGTTGGCATATTTCGTGAATTCGGTTAAGTCTTGAAGATTGAAGATAAAGAAGGTTGGATCATATAACTCAATCTCAAGAAAGAAGAATTCAAAAGGATCAGGTATGTTTAACTAATTATCTTTGGTGATCCGAATACTTCTTATAGTGTAGAAACACTTGGATGAATTTTTAATTGCATAAAAATCAAAAACTGGACATGGGACATGTTTAGGATCCGGATCAGACATTCCAATCCGGATCCCGAAGGGTGTTTGTTCATACGCAAATTCAATCCGGATCGTAGCCTCCTTTGATCCGGATCCCGAACACTGGTTTTACCATAATTTATGAACGATCCGGATCAGGCATTTCAATCCGGATCCCGAACGTTGGTGTTTGGTGAAATTGTATGAACGATCCGGATCAGGCACTTCGATCCGGATCCCGAACCTTTGTTTTTCTGGAAACTGTCTGTCTCGCTACTGCAATCCGGATCGCCGAAGTCCGATCCGGATCGCCGTCCTGAAAAATTCCAGAAAAGGTTAGTTTTTGATTCTTATCCTCTTCCAATGGTTTCTAACCTATATATAGACCCTTTAATTCATCTTTTAGGGTAACCACGAAAAAGGGAATACTTAGATGGTATTTCCGATCTATTTCTAATCTAAGTATTCGGCGGATCATCACCACCCAAAAACAACGATTTCCCCAAAATCGGCGCGTGGACTCGCGTGGCCTTGTGGATTCAAGGTGCTACCGCTCTCGTGGATTCGGAGCGAGGTACGTTCGTGGATTCGAAGCGTGCTACTGGGTGAAGACCGTGGATTCGGTCGGACGTCGTGGAGTCGACGTTGGACGTCGTGGATTCGGCGTTGGACGCAGATCGTGGATTCGAGAAGCATTGCGGAGCGAGCGGAGAAGATCAACTAGGAGCGTATGGAAAAAGGTTGAGTCGTCTGTGAGTACGGTATATCACCTTTGTACGTGTTATAATTCTAGTGGATTTCACCGTGTTATCGGTCCCGTGGTTTTTTACTCCGGTTTGGAGTTTTCCATGTAAAAATCTCTGCGTGTTATTTATTTTTCCGCATTGGGTTTTATATCGCAAAGATTTTTGAGTGTTTATTGTTTACACCTATTCACCCCCCTCTAGGTGTTTTTTCCCCTATTTAGATCCAATTATACATAACCCAACAAGGTACTATCAAACAACTAGAGGGGGGGTGAATAGGTGTAATACTTATAAAACCAATCTCAGTGCAAAATAAAAACCAATGCGGAAAATAAAAAAAGCACACCGAGATATACGTGGAAACTCCAATCCAGGAGAAAAACCACGGGACCAACACGCAATAACAATCCACTAAGAATAGAAGAATAACAAGGTGATTATCGACTCCACGGACTCAAACCCCTCCTTCAACTTCTTCGGACCTTGCGCTCACCGATTGCACGTCCACTGCACACGTTCGAATCCACGAACGCCACTCGAATCCACGAGCACACGTTTCGAATCCACGAAATGCCTTCAACACATCGAATCCACGATGCTACGTCGAATCCACGACGCAAACTTGATAAAAGTTTCGATGGTGATCCTTTGCTTAGATTATCATTGAGGAACCGTAGAAGGAATCTCTAAGCAAAGACTAGATCAATTCGACAAAAGATAGATCTTGGAAGAACCGTCGAATTGACCTAAAAGAGGCTATAAAGAAGAACGATAAAAACCTAGCCTCTAGGGTTGCTCTCAAGTGTTTTATAAATTAATTGGTAGTTCTTGAGAAACCCTAAGTGTCTATTTATGGTTTAGAAACCTTTGGAAAGAGATAAGCATCAAAAACTGACTTAACAGAAATTTTCCCGCACGACGATCCGGATCGGATTTACGGCGATCCTGACTGTCGTCTTTTTTCAGCAATTCCTGAAAAAATAAGGTTCGGGATCCGGATCGGAATTCTGATCCGGATCGGTTCAGGATCAGAAATTCTGAACTGGACTCTGAACATCCAATTTGTCCAGTTTTTGATTTTTAAGCAATGAAAACTTATCCAAGTGTTTCTAAACTACACAAATGTATTCGGATCACCAAAATTATTTAGTTAAACGTACCTGATCAATCCGAATCCATTTTCTTTAAGATTGATGTATATGATCCACAATTCTTCAACTTCAATCTTCAAGACTCAAAACACTGAGTGTCAACTTGAGATCTTGTTGAATCTTCTCTGAGTCTTCAATTGCTGATTGACAATTTGATCACTTCAAGACTCCGACTCAACTCACGAAATATGCCAACACAAAAAGCCGTAACAATCTCCCCCTTTGGCAATTTCGTGACAAAACCCAAAAATACATAAAACGCTCAAGACACTCATCTTAAACCAAAAAATCGAAACTCAATGTCATCACCAAAACATTGACTTTATTTGCGTGAAAGATCCAATAAACAAAAATTACATTTGAACCAGTCTTAGAACAAACTCTATGACTTAGGACTTGGAGTCTTAAAGTGATGTAATTCCTGCAAAACAAAACTCCAAACAAAATCAAACGTTAGTCGTTAGAAATTAAATGTAAATCCTACATTTGATTCGTCCTTTTGGTTCTTTTTGTTTTTCGGCTCCTTTTTCATCATCTCCCCCTATCTCGATGATCTCATCTCCGTCTCCCCCTATCTCGATGATCTCTTCTCCCCCATTTCTCTTCTCCCCCTTTTTGTCACAAATTGTCAAACAGTGAACATACTAGACAAAAGGAAATCACTAACAGCATTAGTTCATAGAGAAAGAGAGATAAAAGCTCAGTTCCGGTATATAACAAAAACATAGATTGCGTATCGGTACTCAAAAGCAAAAATCAAATAATTTCTTGAAAACAAATCCAGATTTTGAAATATTTGAATTACCGATTTGTATTCCATCAAGAAAACAATTTAAGTGCTTGAAAATAATATGAGATCACATAGATGTCATTCAATCCAATTAATTTTACAAAAATTAAAAAGATTTACTCCGAAATCATGAAAAACAAAGATAAAATATTATAAACCGTTTTTCATATTATATACGTCAAACACAAGTCATCAAAAATAATCTTGAGATCCAAAGTCTATCAAGATGTAACGGATTTACAAAGATGACTTAGAGAGATTTCCAAATGACATCAATTTTGAATTTTACCCTTTCAAATTTGAGATAAGCACTAAAATACCTAAGGGTGGCTCTTTAAGCATCTTTCAACTATCCCACCTTATACCAACCAGAAGATTGTTCAAAATATGAACTTTGAATTTAAATCTCCGAATGCTTCATCTAAAAAATTTCAAAAATATTTTTCTAGCATCCAAAACATGTGGTAGCTTCACACACTAACCGGACGACCGGGGTGGCAGCTCTTTCCAACATGTGGTGGTAGTTTTCACACTCCTTTCGGATGTAACTCTTTCCACATCTTTTGCAAATCATTTCATTACCCTTGTACGAAAATACAATCTCTTATGTGAAAGAATTAAATCCCAAATTTTAGTCTATCGGTTGTCTCACGTTTATCACAATGAATTCACACAACCGAGATAGATTAAACATCTAAAGATCACACATGATTACTAAAATTTGATGAATATAATTATCAAAAACTCTTATAATGAAGTATCTTCAAGAATTATGATTATAGAGTAAAGTTGATAATTCATATAAAATTAAATTGGAGTGATTGACAGTGAAATCCTTTTTATCCAATGCACTTGTTCGTTAAAACCCTTTTGTTTAAAAACAAAACATAAAAATGAAGAGCATTGAAAACATGTAATGCAGAGATTCAGAAAAATATGAAAGGAAAACCAATCAAAGCATTACATACAGTCATAAGCTATTTAGAACTTAAGACAAGGAAAGATATCACCTTTCCGAATCCAAAATCGTCGAATTTTGGGTTGTCTTGATTCACTGTGGTCGGGAGTTGATAGCTTTGACTGTTGATCCACCTTAGGTCTTTGCCTCGCAGTGATCCACTTGAATGATTGATGTTGTGGCTCGGACCTTTGGTGGGTTGAGTGAACTCCTTTAACTTGATGAGTCTTTTGATTCCGTTGAGTTCGCTCCGTAGATGAAGTTGCCGAAGAATTATTCTTTCTCTTTTTCGGGCACGTCTTCATCAAGTGTCCTTCAAGTCCACATTGGTGACAAGTTCTTCCTTTCAATTTAGTTGTGGAACTTGAAGCCTTCACAGTTTGGTTCTTTTTAAATCCCAAACCAACCTTGCTTGTTTTGCCTAATCCGGACATACAATCAAGTTTCTTGGAACCGGTTGAAAGCCTTTGTATGTCGGATTTAAGTTGCTGAACTTGCTTGGTCAATGCTTGGTTGGTGACATGAATTTCCTCAAACTGTTTTTCAAGAAAATCAATCTTGTTAATATGGGAATTAACGATCGTTTCCGATTGATTTATCTTTTCTTGGAGGATTTTATTATTATCCAATAAAAGCTCTCGTTCCTCCTCGAGATCATGAAGTTTGATCTTTAAAGCATGATTCTCGTCTTGAATCTCAAGTCGTTGCTTCCTCGACTTCTTAATATGTTTGGCCATCTTCTTTGATTCCGTAAGAAGTTGTTGATATGCCTCAACGAGTTCTTCTTCGTCCGACTCCCCCTCACTTGATGACTCTCCATCGGATGTTGATGTTTCATGCAAAATCAAAGGAATAGAGTCAGTGATTAACGATGATAAGCAAACATTAGAAGAGGGAATTTGAGAGGCATGAAAGGCAATGACTTTTTCCTCTTTACTTGAGGTCGATTCATTAGAAGTAGAATCGTCCCAAGTTTTCGCTTGCAAAGCCTTCTTTTTATATGATTTCGGAAAAGGACAATCCGTCGAAATATGGCCGTAGCCTTTGCATCTATAACATCGAATTTCCCCTTCGAATTCATCTTTTTCCTTAGAAGGTTTTGCAAAGCTTTTGAGGTTAGAGGATTTAGAACCCGATGATCCTTTAGATGATTTCGAGGATGAAGATCCATCGGTTTGATTCTTCCAAAATTTTCGACGAAATTTCTTTACGATCCGCGCCAATTGTTCTTCAAAATCGGCAAAAGTGATTTCATCGTCGGAACTTGATTCGCCATCTTCTTCCTTTGTTGATTTGAATGCAACACCTGTAAGCTTAGAAGAAGACTTGGAAGAAACTTGATTAGTAGGAAAAGTCATCTCATAAGTTTGTAAAGCACCTACTAATTCCTCTACTCTCATCTCATCCGGATGACTAACGGTTTCAATGGCGGTAACCTTTGCCCTAAACCGTTCTGGAAGAGTCCGAAGTATCTTTCTTACAATTTTCGACTCCGGGATCTTTTCTCCTAAATTAGCACAAGTATTGATTACATCTTGAAGTCTAGTGTAATAATCTGTAAACAATTCATGCTCTTCCATATGAATAGAGTCAAATTGACTTGTAAGCATCTGGAGCTTTTGAATTTTCACAAGATTAGTACTCTCATGTGTAATTTTGAGAATATCCCAAATTTCCTTCGCGGTTTCACACGCGGAAATTCGTGTAAATTCAGTCGAGGAAAGAGAATTATATAAAGCGTTCATACCTTTCCCATTGTAAGAAGATCTTTCGATTTCCTCTTTGGACCATCTAGAGCGAGGTTTTAGGGTAGTAGAATTTCCTACTTCCTCAACAGGATGCACCCAACCGTATTCCACGGTTTGCTATACCCGCTCATCAATTGAGATGAGAAAAGCTCTCATCCGCACGTTCCAATAAGCATAATTAGTCCCATCAAAAAGAGGAGGTCTATAAATATTACCACTTTCACCCGACATGATAGATAAACCTAAAACCCGCTCCGATACCAATTGTTGGTTTTTATAATATTTAGGATCCACAAGGATCTAAATAGGTACTATCAAACAAAAATGAGCCCGAAAATGCCAAAAAGCCCAAGGTGAAGCGGGCTCGGGTTTTATATAGGCCCACAAAACATTTGAGAAAATACCAACCAAGTCTCCGGATTCGGGCGCTGGAACCGGTTTCGGGCGCCCGAATCCGGCGGCATAACTTACCGCCGAAATGCGCCCGAATCCCCTTGGAGCGGCCACGTCACCCGCACAGCAAACAGCTGTGCGGGGTGTGCCAGGAGCGGCCACGTGGCCCTCCCCGGGGCCGACGCGTGTCCCGCACAGCAAACAGCTGTGTGGGGCGCGCCTGCCGTCGCCGCGTGGCACCTACCCGGTCAAACGGGTAGGTGGCGCCTGCGAGTGGCAGCGTGACACGTGGCCCGACACTGTCGCGGTCACACGTGCGGGCAGGCGCCGCTCTGGCCGCCTGCCACGCACGCGCCCCGAGGCGCCCGGCCGCGCCCCCGTGCGCCGCACCTCGTGAGCCCGCGAATGGCATGCCGACACGTGTCCCCTGCACCCGGTCCACGCACCCTACTTTGGGTTCCGTGGACCGCACCGCGTGCACCGACCAACCGGGGGCTGCCATGTGTCCCCCGCCCTGGTCCATGCACCGCCGCGCCAAACCCCGTGGACCGCGCACTCTGCGCCGGCCAATCAGCACCTAACACGTGTCCAGCGTCGGGCCTATGCACCCAGCCGCGCCTCTCTGTGGACCGAGCGCTGCGGACCGACCAATAACGGGCCGCCACGTGGCATGCCGGCGGTCCACGGCCCCTCCCATGCACCAAAAGCCAATAAAAACTTCCGGGAGTCCGTTTTCGGGCATCCGGACTCAGAATCAAACAAGCAAATAGCCGTTTTCAAGCGTTTTTCCGTGCTGAATCCAATTCCAACCTCTGTTTGGCCAAAAACCTTTTCAAATTTTTGGCAAATGCAGCCGAAGGCCAATACAGCAAAAGATACCTCACAGGGTCCATCTGTGGCATCCCTTTGATGCACTATGGGCCAGACACACCAACAATAGGTGTTCTACACAATGGATTCACCATAAAAGTTGCATGGGATTCTGGACCACTACAATATGATTTGTGACCTTTGTCGCAGCCGTGATTCCCGGAACTACACCGGTGGCTTCTATTATTGCTGATTCCCCGACTACACCTATCGGGACGACTATGAGTTTAGCAATTCTGTTGCTGTGGAGGAGGTGATTCTGATGACACTTTATAAATACAAGCCTTTGTTGAGTTATGTTCTAAACTAATCAGTACAACAGCCATGCCAGCGCTAGCGCGCTCACTGTCACCACCACTTCTATCGGAATAATCATGAATTTCGAGAGGTATCATTTTTGGGACATATTATCTTAGGAGCAGGAATCTTTGTAGATCCCAGCAAGATTAAGTCGGTGGTTGATTGGCCGCAGCCGACTAGTGTGACCGAGGTTCGGAGTTTCCTTGGTCTTGCCGGGTATTATCGACGCTTTGTAGAGGGATTCTCCAAGATATCTCTTCCGCTGAATCGCTTAACGAGGAAGGGGGAGAAGTTTATCTGGACTCCAGAGTGTCAGCTTAGCTTTGATGAGCTTAAGCGTAGACTTACTGAGGCACCGATCTTAACCCTACCAATTTCGGGCGAAAACTTCGTTGTCTATTGCGATGCTTCTCGGTTTGGTCTGGGTTGTGTCCTGATGCAGAATGGCAAGGTCATCGCATACGCCTCACGACAGTTGAAGCCGTATGAGCAGAACTATCCTACCCACGACTTAGAGCTTACAACGGTAGTCTTTGCGCTCAAGCTGTGGAGGCATTATCTGTACGGCGTTCACTGCGAGGTATACACTGACCATCAAAGCCTCAAATATCTTTTTACTCAGAAGGAGTTAAATATGAGGCCGCGGTGTTGGCTTGAACTTCTCAAAGACTATGACCTGACTATTCGGTATCACACCGGTCGGGCAAATGTTGTAGCCGATGCGTTGAGCCGGAAGCACAGTACGACTAAGTTATTTATGATCACTGGGCAGGAACGCTTGATTGAAGAGTTCCAGAGACTGCACTTGGAGGTAGTTCTTGCTGGGGTGACTACTCACAACTTATGGCAATGGTAGTTCATCCTACCCTTCTTGACCGCATAAAGGAGGGACAGCAGTCGGACCCTTGGTTCGAAAAGATTCGCGAAGATATAGCATTGGGTCAGACTGACGACTATCAGATGCTCACTGACGGCTCTATCAGATATCGGGGTCGTTGGTGCGTTCTAAAGGATGATGGCCTGAGGAACGAAATTCTTACGGACGCGCATCGATCCCTGTACACTATGCATCCTGGAGGAACTAAAATGTACAAGGATCTGAAGCTGCAGTTCTGGTAGCCTGGGATGAAGACAAATATTGCACAGTATGTATCTCAGTGCTCGGTATGCCAGCAGGTTAAGGCTGAGCATCAACGATCGGCAGGGATGCTGCAACCACCACTACTACAATCATGACATTTGATGGCGACAAAAGTCGCCACCATAAGCCAAAAAGTCGCCACCAAATATTTTTGGCGGCGACTAAATGTCGCCACCTAAAAGCATGTCGCCAAAAGTATATAGCGGTGACATATTTTAGCGGCGACATTTTTTAGCGGCGACAATTGTCATCACTAAATGTTTGAAGAAACGGTGGCGACATTTGTCGCCGCCAAATGTCTCGAAAAACGGCGGCGACAAGTGTCGCCACAAAATGTTTGAAGAAAAGGCGGCGACAATTATCGCCACCAAATGTTTGAAGAAACGGTGGCGACAAATGTCGCCACCAAATGTCTGAAGAAAAGGTTCCAAATGTCTAGATAAAAGGTGGCGGCAACTGTCGCCACCAAATGTAAGAAAAGGGAATGATTTGGTGAGCAGCGACAAATTATCGCGACTAAATTTTTTTATTAAAGACGGCTAAATATTTTAATAAAAAATGACGACAATTATCGCAGGTGATTAATAATGGCTAATTTGGCAAAAAAAAAAAATTAAACAACTTTGGTAGCGATTTATAATCGTCATTAATTACCCGTTGTAAAAATACTAAAAGCAACGGAATCTCAAAATCAAATTAAATATAAGCATCATGACTCCAATAGTGATTTCTTTATAATGTATTTAGTTATAAGATTCATACAATAAATAAGATTGAATGAAATTATAAATATTTAGTAGAATAACTATTAAAAAAAAAAATCAGCAATTAAGATAGCCACAGAGAAACAAAGTTCGAGTATATACCATTGTAACATTACAATCATCCAACTTACATCCAAAAAATAAAAAGTTGAGATGAAAGTATAATATTTGTCATATAACAAGTTTTACCTTAAGTTTAGAATCAGAATTGCCTAAGAATAACAGAATATTTAACTCACTCGATGTGAATCTGAAGAACCAGAGCCAGTAACAGTGTGATTAGCAGGTGAACTCGGAAATGACTTCCCAGGAGAGCTTATCCCTCGTGCCTTTAATGATGAATCAGCAGAACCATCTAGTCGATCGTTTAAAAGATAATGGACAAATATTGAAACAGATTGAGCCTCACTCAGTGCGAAGCTCTTGCTATTTGTTTCGTACCAATCGGGCGCATAAGCAAACCATCCCAAAGCATCACTGAAACATAAGAAAATACAACTCAACTCCACTCAAGCTTGGCCTTTATTCCACACTAAGTGGGGTTCGGCTCAATAAATCAACAATAGAAAGTATAAGATAAAAGTACCGATAAAAAATTGAAGCATAATTTTGTTACCAAAATGAATTGTATGATGATAAGGGAAGATAACACAACCATAAAAATTGGAATGAAACAGGTAGAGGTTACACCAGAGCAAACAAAGACAACTAATAGATGCTATCTTCAATTAAAATGCTATTTTCAATGTCTTATAAATCAGATCCCAGCTTACGAATAGATTTCATATTCTTATTGAGCTTAGATCCTAGCTTACTGCTAATCGTTGTTAACCTCAACTAGATCTGGCTACCAACTAGATCTAATTATACTCGAGTAGATCTGGTTTCTAATAGGAAAAACTCATTGTGGCCTATGGAAAAAGATTTAATTAGCATACTATTTTCAATCTATATGAGAAGATAAAATTCTAAGAAAAGAACCTAATCATTTTCACATTCAAAGACAAATGAAAACACCTGCAAAATGATCCAGCATTTATGTAATTTTCATTGCAGCCACAAGTACCAATGAGACGCAATGTAAACGAACAATAAGTCAAACCCTTTCCCTACCAATCAATCACCAAAGGAAAAACAACATAAGCATCATTTATGCTTAAAGACAAGAAGGGTAAGATGAAAGAATCCTTTAACCAAGCCATACTTACTTGGGAGCTGGATACCGACTATAGAAAAATCCCTTTCCATCGTGGGTCCAACTAATTGATGAGAACTTTACCTGCAGCCAACAGAAAAGCCTCAAGTTGGTTCAAACTAAATAATAAGTTAGTTCCTACTATTATACAAGTACCGGCGTGGTTCCTTAACACTTTTTGGTACAAGTTATACATTTTTGTCAAAAAGATCCAATTTAGGAATAGTCTTACAAGCATAAATTTCACATTGTGCTAGCATAGTTAAAAGCTGACAGAGAGTACAGGACAAACGGAAATCAACAAGAATGCGATACAATTCATTTGATCGGAAGCAATAATGTTAGTAAGTTCTCAAGTTTTGGGTGCATTGGCTGAAAAAGAAAATAAATCATTAACTTATTCGGTAGCCCCATAAGTAGATTAATCAATTAATTATTAATCGACTTTACTAAACAGAAGCTCTCATTCATTTAGGGCGGAGTTCGCTCTAAATTTCCCAAACAGTAGCTGATCATTGGGGTCAACCTCTGCTTCATCTTTCAACACAACCTACAAAAAGGGATACATATAATGAAAAACCCCTAAAGAAATGAATTTGTTATATTATATCCCTTACCTCAGCATACTCAAATGGCCTGACTGACTTCAAAGGTATTTTAGTTGGTCTATATTCAGTTCCCTACATATAACAGGCATGGCCACTGCATTAACAAATGCCACAGGGAGGGTGTGCAAAGAAACACGAACACAGCAAAAATCAAATTATAAACACGTTCAACAAGAACAACCTTAATTTCCAAGAGAAGCACATGCTTAGGTTTTGCTTCCCCATCAATCAGTGACGTGGCAACTGATGAACCTGGCTGGGTAATATGAAATCCCATTCCAGGAACTTCCTGCAAAAACTAAGAATTAATGTCCACTAGACAAAATTTAATGTAGAGTACCGGGTCTTTGGATAGAGCGCCGACCACACAGATGACTTGGAGCAGAGAGTTGCCTTGAGCATGTTGCATTTGAGTTTACAGTTGATGTCGGGTTGATTCGGATCAACGCGGAAGCTCCAGCTCGATTCGGGGTTTTTCCGGGCTTTGTTGGCCGATTGAGGATGAGATTGGAAATTTCCGACTTCACCGTGGAGTGCCGGAAATTCAGGAACACTTGGAACACGTGTATTTTCAGATTACAGCGAGGTTCGGGAGGTTCCGGACTGACGCGGAGGACCCGGAGGCAAAAAGTGAGTCGGAACTGGCAATTTTGGAGCCGGTAATTGATTTGAGCACCCCGACTCAACGGATGAGCTTTTTGAAGAGAAAAAGCTGTGGACACGTGTATTTTTGATTTACAGCGAGGTTCGGGAGGTTCCGGACTGACGCGGAGGACCCGGAGGCAAAAAGTGAGTCGGAACTGGCAATTTTGGAGCCGGTAATTGATTTGAGCACCCCGACTCAACGGATGAGCTTTTTGAAGAGAAAAAGCTGTGAGCGCGTGTATTTTCGATTTACAGCGGAGTTCGGGAGGTTCCGGGCAGCGGCGGAGAGCCCGAAGGCAAAAAGTGAGTTGGAGTTGGATTTTTGGGAATTAATTAATTAGTTAATTAATTAAATAAAGCTTTTTGCTTTATAAAAGCTTCCACCCCTCCCTCTGCAGCAGAGAAAGAAAGAAAAGGAAGAAAGAAAGAAAGGAAAAGAAAAGAGAGGAAAAGGAAGAAGAAGAAGAGGAAGGAAAGGGGTTTTGAGGCATTTTTGGTCTTGGACTCGCCGTTGGAGGCCGCGTGGAGCTCGTGGGCGTGCGGCGAGCGTCGTCGAGGTAAGCAATTTCAGATTTTTGAGGTTTTCTCGGGTTTTGAGAGCTTGTGGTTTCTTTGTTGGATGTTTAAAGTGCAAAAATGGATTTTTGGGATTTTATTGGATTTATTGGGGTTTTTATATTGATTTTAGCTTTTCCGTCGCCGGCGGCCGCGCGCGCGCGAAACGGCGCACGCGCGGCGCCAGGGTGCCGCTGTTGGCAGCACCCTGCGGCGACGTGCCGCTGGGCGCGGCGCCGCGTGCAGCAAAGTGCTGCACGCGGCGCTGCCAGGCCGCGCGCAGGCGCGCGCGGCAGGGTCGCGGCACTGCTTGGCCGCGCGCAGGCGCGCGCGGCAGGGCCGCGCGCGGGCGCGCGCGGCATGGCCGCGCGCGGGTGCGCGCGGCACTGCTTGGCCGCGCGCAGGCGCGCGCGGGTGCGCGCGGCAATGCTGGGCCGCGCGCAGGCGCGCGCGGCAGGGCCGCGCGCAGGTGCGCGCGGCATTGCCTGGCCGCGCGCGGGTGCGCGTGGCATGGCCGCGCGCGGCAGGGCCGCGCGGGCCGCGCGCGGGCCTGCGCGGGCGCGCGGGCGCGCGGGCGCGCGGCCGCGCGGGCGCGCGGCCGCGCGCAGCGCGGCCGGCGCGCGCAGCGCCGCTGGGCGCCGCGCGCAGCGCCGCTGGGCGCGCGCCGCTGGGCGCCGCGCGCAGCGCCGCTGGGCGCCGCGCGCAGCGCCGCTGGGCGCCGCGCGCAGCGCCGCAGGGCGCCGCGCGCAGCGCCGCAGGGCGCCGCGCGCAGCGCCGCAGGGCGCCGCGCGCAGCGCCGCAGGGCGCCGCGCGGCGCGTTCTGTCACCGCGCAGCAGGGCGCTGCGCGGCGCGACCGGGGTTGGCGCCGCGCGGCGGGCCTCCCTCGTCGCACGGCGGGGTTTCCGACGCTCGGCGTGCTCCCGGATAGCGGGCTGCACCTCGCTTTGCGTGCCGGTGCCGTTTTTCGCCGTCGGGCGTCGTCTTCGCCGTCGGCGCTGTTTTCGCAGGATTTTTCGCGAGCGGTTTCGCGAGCAGTTTGCGAGCAGATTTCGCGCGGGCTTTCGCGCCGGTTTTCGCTGTTTTTCGCAAGCCATTTTCCGCTGTTTTGCGAGCAGTTTCGCAAGCGGTTTCGCGCGCAGTTTTCGCTGTTTTCCGCTGTTTTGCGAGCAGTTTCGCAAGCGGTTTCGCGCGCTGTTTTCGCGCAGTTTTCGCGCAGCTTTCGAGCAGATTTCGCGAGCGATTTTCGCAGATTTCGCGCAGGTTTTTCGCGCAGTTTCGCGCAGGTTTTCGCGCAGGTTTTCGGTGTTTTTCGCAAGCAGTTTGCGAGCGGTTTTCGCAGTTTTCGCGCATGGTTTTTGCGCAGTTTTGCGCAGTTTTCGCAGGGTTTTCGCGAGCTGTTTTCGCAAGCTGTTTTGAGCAGTTTTTTCGCCGACGGAGCTGTTTTCGCCGTCGGGCGCTGGTTTTTCGCCGACGGAGCAATTTTTCGCCGCCGCGTGCTGTTTTTCGCCGTCGGGCGCTGGTTTTCGCCGACGGAGGCTGTTTTTTCGCCGTCGGATGCTCGGTTTTGACTGTGTTGATTGATTTTGCGATTTCTTCGCTTCTGGCAGCTTGCGGTGCGGTTTTTAGCTTCCGCCGGGGGCGGTTGTTGGGTTTCCGTCGCGTGGACCCGCCGGCTTGTTTCGGGACATCCGCGGAGCGCGCGGTCGTGTGGTTGGACGCAGCGTGCTCCGTTTTGCATGCGGACCCCGTGGAGGCAAGGTAAGTCCCGCTGAGCCCAATTGCAAGTGTCAACAAGCAATTGGTGGCATTCTGAGGTGGGTTGGTTTTTCTCTCCAAGTCTACGGACTTCCTTCTAATTCTATTGTGATAGGATTGCATGCTAGTTTAAGTGTTTTCTTGGAACTTAACTAGCACCCCCCCGTCATATGTGCATGTGTTTGACCAGACCAATAGAGAACCTTAATCTGGGCTAGGTTCTTTTATGTTTTAGACATCCCACACCGTGCATATCCTTCTGGACATAGTGTTCCTCGCCCGGGTAGTGGGCTGAGTGGTCAGAGTGTTATGGGACGGGTGTTGCACTCGGGCCGGGGGGCCGAGTGGGGTCTGGTGGCTGGGTTAGGCCAGTGTTAGTGCGTGGGGAACCGTTTCAGGTAAACGGTGGTCCCGGGGTTTTCCTTTCCGCTGTTCTTCTCGTCACCACCCTGTTGTGATCGTGGTGCACGTGTGTTAGCAGGACCTTGAACCCAGAACCTTTTTGGACGAATACATGATTTTGGTCAGGCAGTGATTTCTTCCAAGCCTCACAAAGTCGCCTGAGTCTGTTCTTGTTTGATAGGACGAGGGCATTAGCTCTTCGAGGCTTGGGCATAAAACTTGATTTCAAAGGATTTTCCTAAAAAGACTAAAAATCATTAAAAGATGGATTTCTCTAAGATTGAATGGTTTTCTGAAATAAATGACATGGTTTCTTATAAACTTATCCACCCGAGCGGATTCGAGTGATCTGGGTTCTAAGGGCTGTTCTCTTTCTTGGGGACGTAGGTGTTAGTCTCCTGGGGTTTCGGACCCTTCGTAGATCTGGCTGTGGAGCATCTCCGGCCGTGAGTTTGTGTGTTGAGTTGAATGGGGCGTTCTTGTGGGAGCCGTGGGAGAGACGGTGGTCCTAGCTGTGTGGTACTTTCGTTGAGCGGGTCAGTGTTGTGAGATTGAGTCGTGGAGGGTTCTCCGACTGAGTTGTGCTTTGAGCATCGTGATACCGATCTGTTTGATCGAGGACTATAGCCTGCAGGAGCCACTTGTGAGACAGTGTTACTGATGAGATACTTGAGTTCGGTGGGGTCGCACCCCTCGAGCTACGCCCCGGGTGCGTTGATGATTCCGAGCCTGATGAGGCTGCGATGATGATACCGAGCCTGACGAGGCTGCGATGATGCGCCTAGTTCATATACTAGAGGTCGCTTGATACCCCTGGCCGAGCTACCATGGGGTCACTGTGTGAGATATCGAGTTTGTCCGATTGGACACCCTGGTTGATACACCAGGGGGCGCAGGCTTGACTCGACTGGACCCTGTGGGGCAGTCGCTGAGATTTGGGTTACACTGAGAGAGTGATGGCGTAGCATGTGTCATTGTAGAGTGTCTTGAGTAGTACTTGTGACATATTGCCAGCAGTGAGTGGCTGCATACCATCATCCATAGTCTCCTCCTATTGAGCATAGTAGATAGAGGCATGATAGCTGTAGATTCTTTTCCAGCTTATTTTCATTATCAGTCTTATCTGTTATCTTATGCCTCTGGTAGACTTAGTGGGCAGACCATGGTTCTTGGAGACGGTACCCACTGAGAACTACTGTAGGATGTAGTTCTCACACCCTCTGTCGGTGACAGGTTGCTGAGGCTTTCTTCCGTTCCTGCTGGGCTTGACTGGACGGACCGAGGACAGGGAGTCGCGTGATAGTTCCCTACCAGCATTGTTACTTTAGAGAGAGGTAGAAGTACCATCCCGGATTGTGGGAGTTGGTTATGTTTCCTGTTTAGCTATCTCCCATTTGGATTCGTAGATGTTGTATAGGCGGATTTCTATTTGTATCTTCTGATTTTGGGAGATAGGCTATGTGTTGTTGCAACTTTTTAGTTGTGAAATTTTATAGTACAGCTTTTTATCCGCTCTGATATCTGTGTAGCTGTAGTTTTGTCTTTTGCAGGCTAGACGCTTCGTCTGTACGGCAGTTTCCGTACAGATGGCGGATCTGTTAGCGAGCCCGGGTCGCAGTTTCGACCCCGGGGCGTGACATTTAACCCTAGAAATGCATCTAAAGCATTACCTGTGGATCAACTAGGCATTCATGTTCATGTCCCTATACCACAAAGTCCAAAAACCGTGGTAAGAAATGCTCATTTATTGCATTCTTGGGGTTTGTCTTGATTCTGTGTAGCATTTGGACAGCAGAAATATTCAATCTAAATCTACACAATATGAATATCAGTGTTTTGTATTTTAATAAACTTCTCTGACACAATGAAAGACCTGTTCTGATGAAGAACCAAAATATTGAACCAAGCAGACGCTGAGACTCCATCTTGGGCTTCAGGTCGCATCCATTGCACTGCATGAGGTGTCTGAGGAATCAAATGTAAGCAATGAAGCAGTAACCTTCTACAGATCATTTTCAAGAATCAAGACAATAAAGTCTCTGGAGTACCTGAAATATTCTATTAAGTCGTTCATCTCTAATGTTTCCAAGGCCATACAAGGCCACCGAAGTTGTACCCTGAAATATCATCTATTGGGTAATTGGTTATTACTAATGCTATTTTTTGAGCTAAGTGCACTCACCTTTTTTATTAGTATAGGATAGAGTGTTATTTGACCAACGCCAGAGCCCCCAAGGACCATCTTTCCAAAGTAATTAACAAGATTGCATGCAGAGAGAATATCAATAGCAGAAAGGTTATCCCGTAATGGCAAAAGAACAAGGCACAAAAAACTGTAATGCTTATAATTTCATGTTATAATCCAAAAAAAGGCCATATTACGGCAACACATGAACATGTAGTTAAGCAGTGGTAGAATACATGCCACGGTAGGAGCAAATTTGCTGTGGGCCTCGCATACTTATGTTCTTCGCCATAATGTTAAGTATTTTATTAATATATTTCATTTTTAACTTAAAATCCATTTTTTCCGGTGACTACTAAAACATAATGTTAGCAAGCATCCTAATCTCATAAACTCATTATAGGGTATCTCTCATGTATCAAATAGCAAGAAAACTAAGATTACCAATAGCCGTTAGATAACTTCATTAGCTTCCAAGAAAGCTTAATCTTTCCAGTACACACTGAATGACTTTTGAAATTTAATTATTACTATATTCAACCATTACCACAAACAAACCCAATTCAATTCAGAAATGCCTATTTAGTTGCTGGAGATAAAAATTGTGTGTACAAATGTTTTTTGATGAAACAGGGATATACCCTATATGAAACAGTTCGAGTCACTGAAAGATAAGACCACAAATAACAGACGCTGACCCCCAACCCCGCATCCCAAACAACCAAAACAACAAGCCGCAAGGCCCCTAGACAGAATACACAAGGAAGGCAGATCGAGGCGGCCTGCTGCTGAAGTCTGAGCTTTGGAGTCGCCCGCGCACGAGCCGCCAGTGCAGCTGAAGTTGTTGATGTTGACTCCCATAACGAAAAAAAGCGAGAAAATTCGAAGGTTTGAACTTCACGACGTGGCCGGTGTTGCTGTCGCAGACTGCTCCCCTCCTACTGCTGCAAATAACGTGTCCTGCCCATGAAACTAAGCGCTCGTCCTCACCGCTTACAGTGACCTTGAGGGCCCTCGTCAACTACTCGCCCAGTGTACCCTTCCACAAAGACATTGAGCTTCTAGTCCTCCTGCCACACTCCCCGACGCCGATTAGGCTGTTATCAAATATCCTTCGGTTACGCTCAAGCCATAATTCCCAGCAAACTGCAGCGATGCACCCATCAATATAAACCCCAACTCTTCCTCCGCTGGACTTTCTTGTCCTAATCCATCTGGTCGCCATGTCCCCCGAATTCACTAGCAGGACGTTGCAGAGCTGTTGATTTCCCTGCAGGACTAGGCTCCAGAGTGCGCGTGCGTAGGCGCATCCGAAGAAAAGATGTTCCAGAAATTCTTCCTCGCTTCCACATAGGCCGCAAACAGACGGTCCCTGCCAGCCCCGTTTGATCAACCGATCCATCGTTGATAGCCTGTTCCTTACAGCCAGCCACAGGAAAATTTTAATTCGCAGCGGTATCTTGATGCGCCATAGGTGCGGAATTCTGCGATCGTCTCTACCATCGAAAACTAGAAAGTTGTAAGCGCCCTTCACCGTGAACCTACCATTGTTGCTCCATCTCCACTCCACGGTATCTGCATTATTATTCAAGGAGACGTTCCTGATCAACGTGTTTAGCTGAGCAAGTGCACGCTGTCCCTCAGCGTCGTTGGTCGCAATATTGCAAAATCCAAAATTGTGACAATTGGCGAATCGCTTTATCCAGCGGTTCACCGAAATGTGTTTCAGAGCCGAAGACGCAAACAGTGCTGAAAAGCGGTTACGCAGTAGCACTTCGCCCTCCCATCTTGCGTGCCAAAAAGGAGCCATCCGTCCATTACCGAGCCTGAATACGACTGAAGTGTGGAAAGGAGCCGCGGTACTAAGGACGCCCCTCCAGAATGGCGAACACCTAGCGGGAGGTACTCCCCCCGCACCGGGCAGCTTGCGCTTATAGTGCTTACACCACAGCAGCCGCACCCAAGGCAACGTCTTTGTGTTATGAAGATTCCACAGGTTCTTCATCAGGAGAGCCGAGTTTGTCGCTCTGAGGTTGCAAATTCCCAAGCCTCCTGCACCCTTGGGGCAGCACACTTGAGCCCAGTTTACCAGGCACTGGAATCCGCTAATGTGGACCTTGCCTTGCCAGAAGAAGCCCCGGCGAATCTTGTCGATAGCTTTAACCACCCAGTCCGGTATCTTGAAAACGGAGCAGAAAAAAGTTGGAACCATGGAGAGTGCCGAATTAATCAAGACAAGTCGACCGGCTCGCGACAGCATTAGCCCTTTCCAACCCGCCAATCGCCTGTCTAACTTTTCGATAAGCGACAAATAATCTTCTTTGCGCAGCGATTTCGGAGAAAGGGGGAGGCCGAGGTAAGTGAATGGGAATCCGTCGATGGCGCACCCGAAGATCCTCGCTAGACCCAAGGCCTGCGCTTCCTCCATGTTGATCGGTATAATCCGGCTTTTGGCGAAATTGATCTTTAAGCCTGACGCCGCCGAAAAGGCGTCGAGGACCCACTTGATTATCCCCGCCGAGTGTCTGCTGCCATAAAAAAAGAGCAAGATGTCATCGGCGAATTGAAGGGTGTGAATGCTGAAATCTCTGATCCCCATGGGTGGTAGCAGTGAATAAGAAACCGCCCGTTGCAGCATTCTGAACAAGACGTCGATGCAGAGAATAAAAAGCAAGGGAGACAGTGGATCCCCCTGTCGGATCCCCCGTTTACACTGAAAAAAAATCTCCCGGAATTCCATTGAGAAGTACCGCATTAGAGGATGAATGAAAGATAGCTTCGATCCACCTGATCCACTTGCTGCCGCATCCCCTCTTCTGGAGAACCTCCACCAGGAAGTCCCAGTTGATGTGGTCGAATGCCCGCTCGAAGTCGATCTTAAACATCGCCGGTTGCTGCTTAGTCGAGTGAAGGTGATGAGTCAAGATATGCGCCGCCATGAAATTGTCGAGAAGCGTACGGCCTTTAATGAATGCTGTTTGAAAAGGATTAATAAGCTCAGGTAGAAAAGTTTGCAAGCGGGACGCCAGCACCTTCGAGATTATTTTCGTCAACCCGTTGAGCAGGCAAATCGGCCGGTAGTCCCTCACGTCGGCCGACACGGTCTTCTTCGGGATAAGGCAAATCCACCCCCGGTTGAGCTCCTGGAGGTCAAGCTGTCCTCGGTGCAGGTTGTGGAAGACTTCGAAGATATCCTCCTTGATAATCCCCCAGAAACGCTGATAGAAGAGTAAAGGAAGCCCATCCGGTCCTGGAGCTTTGTCCGGTGGCGAAGAGAAAACCGCACATCTGATTTCCTGAGGCGTAAAGGGCTCCTGCAGGCTTGAGAGGTCCGACCCTTCATTCGCGTAAAGCAAGGACAAGTTCACAGAATTAGAGCTACCCGAGACGGTTCCCAATTACTTAGTAAAGAAACGAAGCAATAGCTTAGCTATTGCAGTGTGCTCCGTGTGAGTTGTGCCCCCGTCCGTCATCCTGGAGATGAAATTCTTGTTTCTGCGGGCATTGGCGTAATGGTGAAAGAACTTAGTATTCGCATCCCCGACCTTCAGCCAATTAACTCGCGATCTTTGTTTCCACTTCAACTGTAGTGGCCCAAATTCCCATGCAGCGTTCTTCCGATGAATCCACTGTTTGAGCACCTAGCATTGGTGTATCTGGCCCATGGTGCGTCAATGGGATGCCACAGATGGACCCTGTGTGTTATTAATAGCTGTGTAGGCCTTCGGCTGAGTTTGCCGAAATTTCGGAAAAGAATTAGGCCCAACAGAGGTCGGAAATGGATTCAGCACGGAAAAACGCTTGAAAACGGCTATTTGCTTGTTTAATTCTGAGTCCGGATGCCCAAAAACGGACTCCCGGAAGTTTTCAGTGGAAAATGGTGCATGGGAGGGGCCGTAGACCGCCGGCATGCCACGTGGCGGCCTGTCATTGGCCGGTTCAGGATGCGCGGTCCACAGAGCTGCGCGGCGGGGTGCACAGACCCGGCGCATGGACACGTGGCACCGCCTGATTGGCGGGCGCAAGGCGCGCGGTCTACCGGGTGAGCGCGGCGGTGCATGGACCAATGCGGGGCCACGTGGCAGCCTCCGGTTGGTCGGTGCATGCGGCGCGGTCCACTGAATTCCTGTTGAGTGCGTGGACCGGGTGTAGGGGACACGTGTCGCCCTCTGGTTCGCGGGCGCACCGTGCGCGGCGCACGGAGTCGGGGTCGGTGCCTCGGGGCGCGTGCCCACGTCGGGGCCATGCCGCGCGCCCGGCGCGGCCGCCGACCGGTCAGCGGGTCAACCGGGGTGGACACGTGTCGCCCGCTGATTGGCGGGCGCCAACCGCCTCACTGTGCGGGGGCGGGCCACGTGGCAGCCAGCGGGTGGGCCGAACAGCTGTTTGCTGTTCGGCGGGCCACGTGGCGGCTCCTGGTGGATTCGGGCGTGAACAGTGTTGGGCCCGGCCCAACACTGTAGCCGCCCGAATGTTCCGGGCGCCCGAAATTTTGGGCCCAAAGCCCATTGACTTGTTTTTCCGGGCTGTTTCGGGTGAGGCCTATAAAAAGGCCTCAAGGGGCCTCGTTTTGAAGCTTTTCCCGAAAGCTTTCCACTTGGAGCCCTTCACCAAAGTTGTTTCTCTCCCTCTTGTGCATCTTTTGGCGGAAGCTCTGGATTTTTGGAGGCCGCGACGACGGCGACTTCTGCATCGGGGTGCGGAGCGACGATCTACTGTTGGAGGCCCATTTCCGTCGCAGTTTAGTCCGGGAGGTCTACCGGGCTACCCCGACATTATTTTTGGACGATTTCTGCGGTGACGGTTTCGTAAGAGGTAAATCTACATTTTTCGTGTTGGACACTTTTTCTGGATCCGAGCTTTTCTTGGGGTTCTGGGTACATTTTTAACCCCCTTTGCGACTGTTGGTTGATTTGGACAGCACCTACTTGTCGGATTTTTATCTCCTCATCCGGGCATCGGAATTCGACGTTTCAGGACTCTATCGACATCTACTCTTCGCGAGGATCGCCGTCGTATTTTTATTGGAATTTTTGGAGGAAGTTTTTCAGGTGAAAATTTCGTGTTATTGGGACTGTTCACCACAGATTTTGGGAAGGTGGAATTTGTGTGAATTTAAGTGTAATTTTGGTGTATGTTTGTACCCAGGAGTTTGTGAGCACTTCTACCGTGTTGTTGGCTTGGTGGGATTTGTGTTTTGACAGTTGTGGGCTTTCTCAGCGGTGCGATTTTGGACAGTTAGCACTTTCAGGTGGGTGACCTTGCTTCCAAGAACTCTGGACTGTGTACTAATTCTATGTGTGTAGGATCATGCATGTTAGAAATTGGAGTATTGGCATGTGTAAAACTGTATGTTGTATCTTGTATATCAGTTGTTGAATCTTTTGATTCCTGCACTATGTTAAGTAATGAAATCTTGGAATTTGACCTAGCACCCCTGTCATATGTATCATGTTCAGCCAGTCTGTAGAAAAACTCCAACTTGGGCTAGGTTTTTATTGCTCTAGACATTCCACATCACGATACTTCATTTCACTATGGACTTAGCTTTTCCTCGCCCGTGTTGTGGGCCGAGAGGTCGGTCAGTTGTGGGATGCATTTGCACTCGTGTCTGGGGACCGAGTGGAGTTGATAGCAGTCTGTAGATTTGATTTCTTTGGGAGAGTGATAGTGATGGTAGATCTGGGTTCTTGGAAACTGTCAGAGTGACAGTGGGTTTCAGCTGCGTAGATTCCAGCTAGTGTGTGAGTCAGTGATTTGTTTGGTAGTCGATCTTATTGATCGAGGATTGGATCATAGCCTGCATGAGCCACAGTTGAGCTTTACAGTGATACTTTACAGTGATACTTATGGGTTACTTTGACTCGAGCGGGTCGCTCCCCTCGAGGGCCACTCCGGAGTAGGCGAGACCGTGTTGTGTACCGGTATGAGTTTGAGATGTTCTTTAGCGACTTGTTGTTGCAGTGGTCCCTCTGGCTGTGCTTTTGTTGGCAGCCACGGACGCCCTACGTAAGTCCGCTCCTCCGGGACGTAACGGCAGTAGGTTGGCGCAGGTTTGACTGGACCCGATGTGGCAGTCAGTTTTGATTGGGTGATCAGGGAGGAGAGTTAGTTGTGGCATTATGTTCTTTCTGTTCCACTGTTGAGCATCTAGATAGAGGCATAGTAGCTGTAGAGTTACCTTTCCCAGCTTTCCTTATAGCACTGCATTTGTTACCTTTGCCTCTGGTAGACTTAGTGGGCAGACCGTCGGGCTTGTTGGCGGCACCCACTGAGAACTACTGTGGGATGTAGTTCTCACACCCGTCGTGGTGTTTTCTCCCCAGGGACTTCTGCTCCAGTTCCTGCAGCTCCTGTTGCTGATCCAGCTCCTTCTGACCGAGGTAAGGGCGTCGCGAGATAGATCCCCTCCTGTCGTCTTCAGGGTGTGAGTAGATGTACCCCAGTTCCATTTTGGTGTGTGTTATGTCGAGTGACTTCTGTAGTGAGGTTTTGAGTTGTACCTTCCTTTCCTGCTTTTATGAGAGACTCCTGTATTCTGGTGAGGTTGGTCTGTATATTTGAGAGTTGTAGTTTCACTTCATGTATTTTATTCCAGCTTTCCTCTTTTAGCTCTGATATCTGCTAGTGTAGATGTTTCTTTGCAGGTTAGTCGCTACGCCTATACGGGGCTTCCCGTACGGGCGGCGGATCTGTTGGCGAGCCGGGGCGCAGTATCGCCCCGGGGCGTGACAGATTAGAGTGGTATCAGAGCCTAGGATGTAGGTCTTGGAGGACTTAGGAACCCTAGGCTTGTGGTTGGACCCTAGGATGACTCGCGTGAGAGCCGTGATTTTAGCGAGAGTCCTGATTGGATTTCTAACTCTCCCGAGCGGTTCGGGGTGAGCGATTGACATGTCTTCCTTCGGTGGCAACTATGTTGGCTGCAGACAACATAGTACTTCGGAAAGGGGGACATGCCTTCTGACTTTCGCTAGATTGGGTCGAGAGATGATTTGGGTTCTGATTGTTTGCCTTGTCCCTCAGGTGGGGATGCCTCCTCGACGCTCGATGGTGACGCGTTCGCAGCCTTCGTCCTCTGAGCCCGAGCAGGAGGACTCGGAGCAGGGACAGCAGAGCGAGGTTTTGGAGCTCCGTGCCCAGGTGGCACAGTTGACTGAGGCGTCTCGACGCCAGGAGGAGGCTGTGAGTCGGTTGACGCTCTTGTTGGAGCAGAGAGCGCAGCCGGCGGTGGTACCCCCTGAGAGTTCCCCGGTGCCTTCTTCCCTGTGGTGGCACCCCCGGTTGTGCAGCCTGCACCAGCAGTTCCGGCTGAGCCTGTTTCCAGTAGGCCACCGTCTGGGACGTCGGGATCTTTGACTTTGGCAGAGCAGCAGGTTTTGGTGGGCCTTTTGTTGAGGTTTCGCAAGTTCGATCCACCCCGCTTTTCGGGCATGAGTGCTGAGCCGTGGGCGGCTGAGTCTTGGGTTACAGCTATGGAGCGCCATTTCGAGAGCCTTTTTATTGATGAGAGGTTTCGAGTTCTGTTGGCTACTCATTTTCTGGAGAGCAACGCCGAGGCATGGTGGCGGCGTGTGCGACCCGCAGGTCCGCCTGGGACCCAGTTTATCTCTTGGGCAGAGTTTCGCGGTATGCTTCTTGGGGCCTTCTTTCCCGAGAGTGTTCGACAGAGCTTGGAGGAGCAGCTGAGGAATCTCCGCCAGGGAGATAGGCCCGTACACGCGTACATAGCCGATTTCAATCGGCTGTTGGCTAGTATGCCCCACGTGGCCAGAGATGAGACCCACCGGATCTACATGTTCGAGAGAGGGTTGCGTCGGGACATTTATCAGTTGGTCCGCTCCCTCAGATTACAGACTTTAGAGGCCTCGATGGAGCAGGCACTTTATGTGGAGGGTGGTGAGGCCGTGATGGCAGAGGTGACTCCAGCCCCCGTTGTGACTCCTGGGGCGAAGCGCCCCGCGCAGTTTGAGGAGGGGCAGTCGAGTAGACAGGGACCCCCGAGACCACCCCGTTTCCACTCTCAGGGACGGGGGTATCAGGGGCGGCAGAGATCTGGGGGATCTCGTCAGTTCCAGCAGCAGCAGCAGCAGCGTCGACCACCTCGACAGCAGCAGTCTTCGCAGCAGCAGCAGTCTTCGCAGCAGCAGCAGACTTCGCGGCAGCCGCGCCCCGACCGTTGTATCATCTGTGGAGGACCGCACTCACCAGCCCAGTGCCCGCAGAGTCAGGGCCGCTGCTTCCGTTGCGGGCAGACCGGTCACTACGCGAGGGCGTGCCCCAGGGCAGGTTACCCAGCTCCTTCATCAGCTTCTGCATCCTTCGTTCCTCGTCAGTCAGCAGGGCCTTCGGCGACCTCCGGTAGGCCAGATTTTGCTCCATCGTCCTCGCGACAGCCAGAGCGACATCCCCCGGCGCCGAGCGGTCGAGTCTATGCCGCTCAGGTAGAGGATGCTACAGCAGCAGAGCATGTCGTCGCAGGTATTATTTTGATTTCTGCAGTTCGTACTCGTACTCTCTTTGATACCGGTGCATCGCATTCATTTATCAGTAGAGCATTTGCATCCCTTCATGGTATAGAGGTAGTTTCCTTATCGCATGCATTAGAGGTTCAGATACCAGATCATGTCTTGCATGTCGAGGAGTATTGTAGGGATTGCCCCGTGCAGTTGGGATCCTGGATTTTGCCGGCAGACTTGCTTGTCTTGCGGCAGCTCCAGGATTTCGACGTCGTGCTAGGTATGGATTGGTTGTCGAGGTACTATGCTGTTATAGACTGCAGAGAGAGGACGGTGACCCTCCGCGAGCCTGGACAGGAGGAGTTTGTCTTCAGAGGCTGCCAGAGCACTTTCTTTGCGATGACTGTTTCTTCGGCGAGGGCTAGGCGGATGATTAGTAGGGGCTGCACCGCTTTCTTAGCGACGATTGTGGAGGTGCCTACGGCGGCACTGGGACTCGAGGATATTCCTGTTGTCCGCGAGTTCCCAGATGTGTTTCCCCCTGAGTTGACGACGATGCCGCCGGAGAGGGAGGTGGAGTTTGTGATTGATGTGGTACCAGGAACCGCACCAATCTCGAAGGCGCCGTATAGGATGGCACCTGCCGAGTTGAGGGAGTTGAAGGCCCAGCTTCAGGATCTTATGGATAGGGGCTTTGTCAGGCCTAGTGTTTTCTCCGTGGGGAGCGCCAGTTTTATTTGTGAAGAAGAAGGATGGGTCGCTTCGTTGTGTGTGGATTATCGGGAGTTGAATAAAGTGACCATCCGAAACAAGTACCCTCTTCCACGGATAGATGATTTATTTGATCAGTTGCAGGGAGCCACAGTGTTTTCGAAGATTGATCTTCAGTCAGGTTACCACCAGTTGAGGGTGAGGGCCGAGGACATTCCTAAGACGGCTTTTCGATCCCGGTATGGGCATTATGAGTTTACGGTTATGCCGTTTGGTTTGACTAATGCCCCAGCTGCATTCATGGATTTGATGAACCGGGTATTTCAGCCGTACTTAGACTTGTTTGTGGTTGTGTTCATTGATGATATCTTGATCTACTCCCGGAGCGATGTGGATCATGAGGAGCACTTGAGGATAGTGCTGCAGCTTCTACGTGAGAAGAAGCTGTATGCCAAGCTTAAGAAGTGCGAGTTTTGGCTTCGGGAGGTTGCATTCTTGGGCCACTTGGTATCAGCCGCAGGAGTGGCAGTTGACCCGACGAAGATTGATACAGTTCGGGATTGGCCGAGACCGACGACGGTGACTGAGGTCCGGAGCTTTCTGGGCTTAGCAGGCTACTACCGTCGGTTTGTAGAGGGCTTTGCGAAGCTCTCTACTCCCCTGACCTGTTTGACTAGGAAGGGGATGAGGTTCATTTGGACTGAGCAGTGTCAGCGGAGTTTTGAGGAGCTGAAGAAGAGACTGATTTCAGCACCAGTTCTTACACTGCCAGTGATGGGTGATGGCTACGTGATTTATAGTGACGCCTCGCACAGCGGTTTGGGTTGTGGTCTTGATGCAGCATGGGAGGGTAATTGCTTATGCTTCACGGCAACTAAAGGATTATGAGAAGAATTACCCTACTCATGATTTAGAGCTGGCAGCTGTGGTGTTCGCATTGAAGCTGTGGCGGCATTACCTCTACGGTGAGCATTGTGAGATCTACACGGATCATAAGAGCTTAAAGTATCTGTTACTCAAAAGGAGCTGAACCTGAGACAACGCCGGTGGGTGGAGTTACTGAAGGATTACGATGTGAGTATCCTCTAATCATCCCGGCAAGGCCAATGTGGTAGCAGATGCTTTGAGTCGGAGGTCAGTGCAGAGCTTGAGCTTGTTGGTCACGCAGCAGGCCCCGTTGATTGAGCAGTTGAGGCGACTCCAGATTGAGGTTGTATCCCCCTGGGGTCTCTGCTAGACTGATGTCTATGGTCTTGCAGCCCACTCTGTTGGACAGGATTAGGGAGACGCAGAGTGAGGACCCCCACTTGGAGAGGATTAGATCACAGATTCAGGCAGATCTTATAGGGGATTTTACAGTGGATAGCTCGGGAGTACTGCGGTACAGGGACCGAGTGTGTGTGCCTTCGGATTCAGAGATCAGAGACCAGATTTTGGGTGAGGCTCATTATACACCTTAACCATTCATCCTGGTGGTACTAAGATGTATAAGGACCTCAAGGCACATTTTGGTGGTCCGGATGAAGCGGACTTGGAAGATTCGTGGCTCACTGTTTAACTTGCCAGCAAGTGAAAAGCAGAGCACGCGGGTTCCTGCTGGCAAGTTGCAAAGTCTTCCAATTCCCGAGTGGAAGTGGGAACCACATCACCATGGACTTTGTACAGGGTTGCCGAGGAGCACAGAGTGGAGCCGACGCGATTTGGGTTATTGTTGATAGACTCCCAAGTCTGCGCATTTCTTGCCTGTTCAGGATGACTTGTCATTGGAGCGTCTGGCACAGTTGTATTTAGACGAGATAGTGAGGCTACACGGGATACCTCGTCGATTGTTTCAGATCGTGATCCGAGGTTTGTGTCACGATTCTGGGGGAGTTTACAGACAGCTTTGGGGACCCAGCTCAGATTCAGCACTGCATTCCACCCACAGACTGATGGCCAGTCTGAGCGCACTATACAGACCCTTGAGGATATGCTGAGAGGCGTGCGTTATGGATTTTGGAGGGGGGGTGGTACCGACACTTATCTTTGTTGAGTTTGCGTACAACAACAGCTATCAGGCGAGCATTCAGATGGCTCCGTTTGAGGCGTTGGTATGGACGCAAGTGTCGGTCACCCTTGTATTGGAGGATGTGGGTGAGAGAAGACTTTGGGACCAGATCTTCTTTTGGAGGCGGAGGAGAAAGTCGAGTTGTTCGTCGACACCTTGAGGTAGCCCAAGTCGTCAGAAGAGTTATGCTATACTCGACGGCGAGACCTGGAGTTTCGATTGGTGACCTAGGTTTTCCTTAAAGGTCTCACCTTCGAAAGGGGTCCTAGATTTGGAGTGCGTGGGAAGCTAGTCCCCGTTTTGTTGGACACTTTGAGGTACTGAGAGGGTAGGCCCGTGTGGCTTATAGAGTTGCGCTTCCTCCACGTTTGGGCGTTACACCGATGTTTTTCATGTCTCAGCCCTGAGGAGATATGTCTTTGATTCCCGCATGTGGTTGACCTTCACTCCCTTGGAGATCGGTGAGGACCTGGTTTAGCGAGGAGCGCCGTTGCGGATTCTTGCTCTGAGGTGAGGGAATTGCGCAACCGGACCATTCCGGCTGTGTAATATCTTATGGCGGCCATCACGATGAGCGGTGATGCTACATTTGGAGCTAGAAGACAGAAGCGATCTGCTTACCCTTTTCTGTTCGAAGACTACTGGTTGAGTACGCTTGTTCTCCTTACGTCGTTCGAGGACGAAACTTCCTTTTAGTGGGGAGGATTGGTTGCCCAAATTCCCATGCAGCGTTCTTCCGGTGAATCCCCTGTTTTGAGCACCTATCATTTGGTGTACTGCCCAATGGTGCGTCAATGGGATGCCACAGATGGGCCCTGTTTGTTATAATAGCTGTGTAGGCCTTCGCTGAGTTTGCCCGAAATTTCGAAAAGAATTAGGCC
>CM055076.1:16682637-16855127 GCA_029204045.2 Tillandsia leiboldiana
TAGATCCCCTCCTGTCGTTTTCAGGGTGTGAGTGATGTACCCCCGTTCCATTTTGGTGTGTTGTATGTACGAGTGACTTCTGTAGTGAGGTTTTGAGTTGTACCTTCCTTTCTGCTTTTATGGAGACGCCTGTATTCTGGTGAGGTGGTCTGTATATTGAGAGTTGTAGATCAATTCATGTATTTTATTCCAGCTTCCTCTTTAAGCTCTAATCTGCTAGTGTAGATGTTTCTTTGCAGGTTAGTCGCTACGCCTATACGGGTGGCTTCCCGTACGGGCGGCGGATATGTTGGCGAGCCGGGGCGCAGTATCACCGCCCGGGCGTGATAGATTAGAGTGGTATCGAGCCTAGGATGTAGGTCTTGGAGGACTTGGAACCCTAGGCTTGTGGTTGGACCCTAGGATGACTCGCGCGTGAGAGCCGTGATTTTAGCGAGAGTCCTGCTTGGATTTCTAACTCTCCCGAGCGGTCGGGGTGAGCGATGACAGTCTTCATTGCGTTTGTCATGTCTTCCTTCGGTGGCAAACTATGTTGGCTGCAGACAACATAGTACTTCGGAAAGGGGGACATGCCTTTGACTTTCGCTAGATTGGGTCGAGAGAGGATTGGGTTCTGATTGTTTGCCTTGTCCCTCAGGTGGGGATGCCTCCTCGACGCTCGATGGTGACGCGTTCGCAGCCTTCGTCCTCTGAGCCGAGCAGGAGGACTCGGAGAGGGACAGCAGAGCGAGGTTTTGGAGCTCCGTGCCCAGGTGCACAGTTGACTGAGGGTCTCGACGCCAGGCGGAGGCTGTGAGTCGGTTGACGCTCTTGTTGGAGCAGAGAGCGCAGCGGCGGTGGTACCCCCTGAGAGTTCCCCGGTGCCTTCTTCCCCTGTGGTGGCACCCCCGGTTGTGCAGCCTGCACCAGCAGTTCCGGCTGAGCCTGTTCCAGTAGGCCACCGTCTGGGACGTCGGGATCTTTGACTTGGCAGAGCAGCAGGTTTGGTGGGGGGTCTTTTGTTGAGGTTTCGCAAGTTTGATCCACCCCGCTTTCGGGCATGAGTGCTGAGCCGGGGCGGCTGAGTCTTGGGTTACAGCTATGGAGCGCCATTTCGAGAGCCTTTTTATTGATGAGAGGGTTTCGAGTTGTTGGCTACTCATTTTCTGGAGAGCAACGCCGAGGCATGGTGCGGCGTGTGCGACCCGCAGGTCCGCCTGGGACCCAGTTTATCTCTGGGCAGAGTTTCGCGGTATGCTTGGGGCCTTCTTTCCCGAGAGTGTTCGACAGAGCTTGGAGGAGCAGTGAGGAATCTCCGCCAGGGAGATAGGCCCGTACACGCGTACATAGCCGATTTCAATCGGCTGTTGGCTAGTATGCCCCACGGGCCAGAGATGAGACCCACCGGATCTACATGTTCGAGAGAGGGTTGCGTCGGGACATTTATCAGTGGTCCGCTCCCTCAGATTACAGACTTTAGAGGCCTCGATGGAGCAGGCACTTTATGTGGAGGGTGGTGAGGCCGTGATGGCAGAGGTGACTCCAGCCCCCGTGTGACTCCTGGGCGCGAAGCGCCCCGCGCGTTTGAGGAAGGGCAGTCGAGTAGACAGGGACCCCCGAGACCACCCCGTTTCCACTCTCAGGGACGGGGGTATCAGGCGGCAGAGATCTGGGGGATCTCGTCAGTTCCAGATGCAGCAGCAGCAGCGTCGACCACCTCGACAGCAGCAGTCTTCGCAGCAGCAGCAGTCTTCGCAGCAGCAGCAGACTTCGCGGCAGCCGCGCCCCGACCGTTGTATCATCTGTGGAGGACCGCACTCACCAGCCAGTGCCCGCAGAGTCGGGGGCCGCTGCTTCCGTTGCGGGCAGACCGGTCACTTCGCGAGGGCGTGCCCCAGGGCAGGTTACCCAGCTCCTTCATCAGCTTCTGCATCCTTCGTTCCTCGTCAGTCAGCAGGACCTTCGGCGACCTCCGGTAGGCCAGATTTTGCTCCATCGTCCTCGCGACAGCCAGAGCGACATCCCCCGGCGCCGAGCGGTCGAGTCTATGCCGCTCAGGTAGAGGATGCTACAGCAGCAGAGCATGTCGTCGCAGGTATTATTTTGATTTCTGCAGTTCGTACTCGTACTCTCTTTGATACCGGTGCATCGCATTCTTTTATCAGTAGAGCATTTGCATCCCTTCATGGTATAGAGGTAGTTTCTTTATCGCATGCATTAGAGGTTCAGATACCAGATCATGTCTTGCATGTCGAGGAGTATTGTAGGGATTGCCCTGTGCAGTTGGGATCCTGGATTTTGCCGGCAGACTTGCTTGTCTTGCGGCAGCTCCAGGATTTCGACGTCGTGCTAGGTATGGATTGGTTGTCGTGGGTTACTATGCTGTTATAGACTGCAGAGAGAGGACGGTGACCCTCCGCGAGCCTGGACAGGAGGAGTTTGTCTTCAGAGGCTGCCAGAGCACTTTCTTTGCGATGACTGTTTCTTCGGCGAGGGCTAGGCGGATGATTAGTAGGGGCTGCACCGCTTTCTTAGCGACGATTGTGGAGGTGCCTACGGCGGCACTGGGACTCGAGGATATTCCTGTTGTCCGCGAGTTCCCAGATGTGTTTCCCCTGAGTTGACGACGATGCCGCCGGAGAGGGAGGTGGAGTTTGTGATTGATGTGGGTACCAGGAACCGCACCAATCTCGAAGGCGCCGTATAGGATGGCACCTGCCGAGTTGAGGGAGTTGAAGGGCCCAGCTTCAGGCTCTTATGGATAGGGGCTTTGTCAGGCCTAGTGTTCTCCGTGGGGAGCGCCAGTTTTATTTGTGAAGAAGAAGGATGGGTCGCTTCGTTTGTGTGTGGATTATCGGGAGTTGAATAAAGTGACCCATCCGGAACAAGTACCCTCTTCCACGGATAGATGATTTTATTTGATCAGTTGCAGGGAGCCACAGTGTTTTCGAAGATTGATCTTCAGTCAGGTTACCACCAGTTGAGGGTGAGGGCCGAGGACATCCTAAGACGGCTTTCGATCCCGGTATGGGCATTATGAGTTTACGGTTATGCCGTTTGGTTTGACTAATGCCCCAGCTGCCATTCATGGATTTGATGAACCGGGTATTTCAGCCGTACTTAGACTTGTTTGTGGTTGTGTTCATTGATGATATCTTTGATCTACTCCCGGAGCGATGTGGATCATGAGGAGCACTTGAGGATAGTGCTGCAGCTTCTACGTGAGAAGAAGCTGTATGCCAAGCTTAAGAAGTGCGAGTTTTGGCTTCGGGAGGTTGCATTCTTGGGCCACTTGGTATCAGCCGCAGGAGTGGCAGTTGACCCGACGAAGATTGATACAGTTCGGGATTGGCCGAGACCGACGACGGTGACTGAGGTCCGGAGCTTTCTGGGCTTAGCAGGCTACTACCGTCGGTTTGTAGAGGGCTTTGCGAAGCTCTCTACTCCCCTGACCTGTTTGACTAGGAAGGGGATGAGGTTCATTTGGACTGAGCAGTGTCAGCGGAGTTTTGAGGAGCTGAAGAAGAGACTGATTTCAGCACCAGTTTCTTACACTGCCAGTGATGGGTGATGGCTACGTGATTTATAGTGACGCCTCGCACAGCGGTTTGGGTTGTGTCTTGATGCAGCATGGGAGGGTAATTGCTTATGCTTCACGGCAACTAAAGGATTATGAGAAGAATTACCCTACTCATGATTTAGAGCTGGCAGCTGTGGTGTTCGCATTGAAGCTGTGGCGGCATTACCTCTACGGTGAGCATTGTGAGATCTACACGGATCATAAGAGCTTAAAGTATCTGTTTACTCAAAAGGAGCTGAACCTGAGACAACGCCGGTGGTTGGAGTTACTGAAGGATTACGATGTGAGTATCCTCTATCATCCCGGCAAGGCCAATGTGGTAGCAGATGCTTTGAGTCGGAGGTCAGTGCAGAGCTTGAGCTTGTTGGTCACGCAGCAGGCCCCGTTGATTGAGCAGTTGAGGCGACTCCAGATTGAGGTTGTATCCCCTGGGGTCTCTGCTAGACTGATGTCTATGGTCTTGCAGCCCACTCTGTTGGACAGGATTAGGGAGACGCAGAGTGAGGACCCCCACTTGGAGAGGATTAGATCACAGATTCAGGCAGATCTTATAGGGGATTTTACAGTGGATAGCTCGGGAGTACTGCGGTACAGGGACCGAGTGTGTGTGCCTTCGGATTCAGAGATCAGAGACCAGATTTTGGGTGAGGCTCATTATACACCTTATACCATTCATCCTGGTGGTACTAAGATGTATAAGGACCTCAAGGCACATTTTTGGTGGTCCGGAATGAAGCGGGACGTTGGAAGATTCGTGGCTCACTGTTTAACTTGCCAGCAAGTGAAAGCAGAGCACCGGGTTCCTGCTGGCAAGTTGCAAAGTCTTCCAATTCCCGAGTGGAAGTGGGACCACATCACCATGGACTTTGTTACAGGGTTGCCGAGAGCACAGAGTGGAGCCGACGCGATTTGGGTTATTGTTGATAGACTCACCAAGTCTGCGCATTTCTTGCCTGTTCAGATGACTTGGTCATTGGAGCGTCTGGCACAGTTGTATTTAGACGAGATAGTGAGGCTACACGGGATACCTGCGTCGATTGTTTCAGATCGGGATCCGAGGTTTGTGTCACGATTCTGGGGGAGTTTACAGACAGCTTTGGGGACCCAGCTCAGATTCAGCACTGCATTCCACCCACAGACTGATGGCCAGTCTGAGCGCACTATACAGACCCTTGAGGATATGCTGAGAGCGTGCGTTATGGATTTTGGAGGGGGGTGGTACCGACACTTATCTTTGGTTGAGTTTGCGTACAACAACAGCTATCAGGCGAGCATTCAGATGGCTCCGTTTGAGGCGTTGTATGGACGCAAGTGTCGGTCACCCTTGTATTGGAGTGATGTGGGTGAGAGGAAGACTTTGGGACCAGATCTTCTTTTGGAGGCTGAGGAGAAAGTCAGAGTTGTTCGTCGACACCTTGAGGTAGCCCAGAGTCGTCAGAGGAGTTATGCAGATACTCGACGGCGAGACCTGGAGTTTCAGATTGGTGACCATGTTTTCTTAAAGGTCTCACCTTCGAAAGGGGTCCGGAGATTTGGAGTGCGTGGGAAGCTTAGTCCCCGTTTTGTTGGACCCTTTGAGGTACTTGAGAGGGTAGGCCCTGTGGCTTATAGAGTTGCTCTTCCTCCACGTTTGGCCGGTGTACACGATGTTTTTCATGTCTCAGCCCTGAGGAGATATGTCTTTGATCCGTCGCATGTGGTTGACTTCACTCCCTTGGAGATCGGTGAGGACCTGGTTTACGAGGAGCGGCCGTTGCGGATTCTTGCTCGTGAGGTGAGGGAATTGCGCAACCGGACCATTCCGTATGTGAAGATCTTATGGAGCCATCACGATGAGCGAGAGGCTACTTGGGAGCTAGAGACAGAGATGAGATCTGCTTACCCTTTTCTGTTCGAGACTACTGGTTGAGGTACGCTTGTTCTACCTTACTTCGTTTCGAGGACGAAACTTCCTTTTAGTGGGGGAGGATGTAGTGGCCCAAATTCCCATGCAGCGTTCTTCCGATGAATCCACTGTTTGAGCACCTAGCATTGGTGTATCTGGCCCATGGTGCGTCAATGGGATGCCACAGATGGACCCTGTGTGTTATTAATAGCTGTGTAGGCCTTCGGCTGAGTTTGCCGAAATTTCGGAAAAGAATTAGGCCCAACAGAGGTCGGAAATGGATTCAGCACGGAAAAACGCTTGAAAACGGCTATTTGCTTGTTTAATTCTGAGTCCGGATGCCCAAAAACGGACTCCCGGAAGTTTTCAGTGGAAAATGGTGCATGGGAGGGGCCGTAGACCGCCGGCATGCCACGTGGCGGCCTGTCATTGGCCGGTTCAGGATGCGCGGTCCACAGAGCTGCGCGGCGGGGTGCACAGACCCGGCGCATGGACACGTGGCACCGCCTGATTGGCGGGCGCAAGGCGCGCGGTCTACCGGGTGAGCGCGGCGGTGCATGGACCAATGCGGGGCCACGTGGCAGCCTCCGGTTGGTCGGTGCATGCGGCGCGGTCCACTGAATTCCTGTTGAGTGCGTGGACCGGGTGTAGGGGACACGTGTCGCCCTCTGGTTCGCGGGCGCACCGTGCGCGGCGCACGGAGTCGGGGTCGGTGCCTCGGGGCGCGTGCCCACGTCGGGGCCATGCCGCGCGCCCGGCGCGGCCGCCGACCGGTCAGCGGGTCAACCGGGGTGGACACGTGTCGCCCGCTGATTGGCGGGCGCCAACCGCCTCACTGTGCGGGGGCGGGCCACGTGGCAGCCAGCGGGTGGGCCGAACAGCTGTTTGCTGTTCGGCGGGCCACGTGGCGGCTCCTGGTGGATTCGGGCGTGAACAGTGTTGGGCCCGGCCCAACACTGTAGCCGCCCGAATGTTCCGGGCGCCCGAAATTTTGGGCCCAAAGCCCATTGACTTGTTTTTTCCGGGCTGTTTCGGGTGAGGCCTATAAAAAGGCCTCAAGGGGCCTCGTTTTGAAGCTTTTCCCGAAAGCTTTCCACTTGGAGCCCTTCACCAAAGTTGTTTCTCTCCCTCTTGTGCATCTTTTGGCGGAAGCTCTGGATTTTTGGAGGCCGCGACGACGGCGACTTCTGCATCGGGGTGCGGAGCGACGATCTACTGTTGGAGGCCCATTTCCGTCGCAGTTTAGTCCGGGAGGTCTACCGGGCTACCCCGACATTATTTTTGGACGATTTCTGCGGTGACGGTTTCGTAAGAGGTAAATCTACATTTTTCGTGTTGGACACTTTTTCTGGATCCGAGCTTTTCTTGGGGTTCTGGGTACATTTTTAACCCCCTTTGCGACTGTTGGTTGATTTGGACAGCACCTACTTGTCGGATTTTTATCTCCTCATCCGGGCATCGGAATTCGACGTTTCAGGACTCTATCGACATCTACTCTTCGCGAGGATCGCCGTCGTATTTTTATTGGAATTTTTGGAGGAAGTTTTTCAGGTGAAAATTTCGTGTTATTGGGACTGTTCACCACAGATTTTGGGAAGGTGGAATTTGTGTGAATTTAAGTGTAATTTTGGTGTATGTTTGTACCCAGGAGTTTGTGAGCACTTCTACCGTGTTGTTGGCTTGGTGGGATTTGTGTTTTGACAGTTGTGGGCTTTCTCAGCGGTGCGATTTTGGACAGTTAGCACTTTCAGGTGGGTGACCTTGCTTCCAAGAACTCTGGACTGTGTACTAATTCTATGTGTGTAGGATCATGCATGTTAGAAATTGGAGTATTGGCATGTGTAAAACTGTATGTTGTATCTTGTATATCAGTTGTTGAATCTTTTGATTCCTGCACTATGTTAAGTAATGAAATCTTGGAATTTGACCTAGCACCCCTGTCATATGTATCATGTTCAGCCAGTCTGTAGAAAAACTCCAACTTGGGCTAGGTTTTTATTGCTCTAGACATTCCACATCACGATACTTCATTTCACTATGGACTTAGCTTTTCCTCGCCCGTGTTGTGGGCCGAGAGGTCGGTCAGTTGTGGGATGCATTTGCACTCGTGTCTGGGGACCGAGTGGAGTTGATAGCAGTCTGTAGATTTGATTTCTTTGGGAGAGTGATAGTGATGGTAGATCTGGGTTCTTGGAAACTGTCAGAGTGACAGTGGGTTTCAGCTGCGTAGATTCCAGCTAGTGTGTGAGTCAGTGATTTGTTTGGTAGTCGATCTTATTGATCGAGGATTGGATCATAGCCTGCATGAGCCACAGTTGAGCTTTACAGTGATACTTTACAGTGATACTTATGGGTTACTTTGACTCGAGCGGGTCGCTCCCCTCGAGGGCCACTCCGGAGTAGGCGAGACCGTGTTGTGTACCGGTATGAGTTTGAGATGTTCTTTAGCGACTTGTTGTTGCAGTGGTCCCTCTGGCTGTGCTTTTGTTGGCAGCCACGGACGCCCTACGTAAGTCCGCTCCTCCGGGACGTAACGGCAGTAGGTTGGCGCAGGTTTGACTGGACCCGATGTGGCAGTCAGTTTTGATTGGGTGATCAGGGAGGAGAGTTAGTTGTGGCATTATGTTCTTTCTGTTCCACTGTTGAGCATCTAGATAGAGGCATAGTAGCTGTAGAGTTACCTTTCCCAGCTTTCCTTATAGCACTGCATTTGTTACCTTTGCCTCTGGTAGACTTAGTGGGCAGACCGTCGGGCTTGTTGGCGGCACCCACTGAGAACTACTGTGGGATGTAGTTCTCACACCCGTCGTGGTGTTTTCTCCCCAGGGACTTCTGCTCCAGTTCCTGCAGCTCCTGTTGCTGATCCAGCTCCTTCTGACCGAGGTAAGGGCGTCGCGAGATAGATCCCCTCCTGTCGTCTTCAGGGTGTGAGTAGATGTACCCCAGTTCCATTTTGGTGTGTGTTATGTCGAGTGACTTCTGTAGTGAGGTTTTGAGTTGTACCTTCCTTTCCTGCTTTTATGAGAGACTCCTGTATTCTGGTGAGGTTGGTCTGTATATTTGAGAGTTGTAGTTTCACTTCATGTATTTTATTCCAGCTTTCCTCTTTTAGCTCTGATATCTGCTAGTGTAGATGTTTCTTTGCAGGTTAGTCGCTACGCCTATACGGGGCTTCCCGTACGGGCGGCGGATCTGTTGGCGAGCCGGGGCGCAGTATCGCCCCGGGGCGTGACATCAACTCTTCTTGTATGCACAGCTCGTCAAATCTTGCCTTAAGCCCGCATCTCAATAAACCCTCTCTCGGTATTAATGCTCTCACCTCTTCCGCCCTGTCGATCCAACTCATCCAGTGAAGACAGCAGTTAGCTTGCGCCTTTAGAGCGGGTATCAACCCCCTGCCCCAAACCTTCAAATCAGTCGTGACTCTCCCGATCTTTGCAGCGAAGCTGGAGGCGTGCGAGATGGGCCCCGGGCCCGCGCCCGCGCCCGCGCACCACGCTTTACCTACCACCTCGGCGACCGCCGGGTAGCGGAGCCAATACGTCTCAAACCTGAAGAGATGCAGAGCGGGGATGAAAGAAAAAGCAGTTAGTACCAGGGGAGAATGGTCCGACCTTGGCCTCGGTGACGCCCGAAGGGTGGAACGTGGAAAAAAAGACTGCCACTCCCGCGAAATAAGTGCCCGATCCAGTCGCTCCAAAGTGGGGGACGGCCTCCCATTCGTCCAAGTAAAGGCTTTGTTACTTAAAGACAAATCCATCAGGCCCAGATAGTTGACGGCACTCCTAAAATCCAGCATATCGGCCACATGCGAAGTCGGCCCGTTCTTGTCGTGCACGGAAAGAAGAAGGTTGAAATCCCCCATCAAAGCCCACGCTCCCGCTATTCTTGTACCCAAAGCTCGCAACTCCCGAAGAAAAACACCTTCACGAGCGGCGCAAGAGGGTCCGTAGATGTTGGAGATCGTGAAAGAAGCTCCATCGACTTTCCTAGTCAGAACGGTGTTGAGCGAAAACTCCCCTGTCCAATCCCGCGAGCACTCGAACAGGGACGGGTTCCACGCCGTAATCAGCCCGCCCCTCGTGCCCACCGCATCAAGTTTGCGGAATTCCCAAATATGACCGCCACCGAAAGAGAGAAATTTTTGAAAGGAAATGCTAGCAAGTTTAGTTTCTTGGAAGCAGATCACTCCACACTTGGAATTACGCACCACATTCCGGACCACACAGCATTTGTCGTTCCCGTTGAGGCCTCTCACGTTCCAAGACATGAATCTAAATGTTCTGTTACGTGTCATCAGGAGCCATGTAATACACCAGCAACCGCCCAGGACCAACGCCTTAAGTTGCCTCCCCCTCCCGCTCCCCAGACGTGGAGTTTCCTGAGGTCGGAAGTGCGGGCAGAGGCCAGGCGTGGGAAGTGCCCGGGCACCCCTCCTCCTCCGCGATCCCGCAGAGGGCCTTAATTTGACGAATCTCCACCATTGAAAGCGGCGTCCGGAGCTCGCGCCTCGCCAGTGACTCCTCGGCAGACCCCGCGTCCGGCCTTGGTGCGTGCCTCACTCTCGGGCTCTTGGGAGACGGCGGAACCAGGGGTTCGACCGACAACCGTGGAGGCACAATAACCGACTTGGACGAAGATGAGTGTGGTCTCCCCAACTTGAACTTCCCGCAAATCAGATCCTGGGCACGGAAAAGTGAGGATTTGTGCACCCCCCTCTGCTTCGCTGCAAGTCTGGCGCTCCGCATATGCTCGAGGATGACGGCCCAGCTTCCACAATGTCCAAGCAGAGAGGAGCACCCTGGGCTGGGCTCGGCTCTCTCAAGGCCCCCACCTCAGACCGCGGGCCCAGCGAGGCGCAGCCCAAGGGTAGAGGGCCTGAATCCCCAAACTGGCCCACAGCTAAAGGGGCCTGGTGCAGCACCCCCGAAGCCACCAAGACCTGGCTCGAGCCTAGAAGACCCGCCTCGAAGGTTGCGTGTTCCACCGAAGGCCCCGACCCTGTCACGTGGTCCTCGGGCGCTGTGGCCAACGGAAGAGGCGAGCACGCCAAAGAGGGGGAGGGGGGCTCCTGCTCCACCCGCTTCTGTACCAACGATAGACACGAAAGAGGAAATGCCAACTGTCCCTCAGGACCTGAGCCAGACCCCCCCTGCCGTGTTGGACCAGGTGCTTCCCCACCGTACCACCGTCCGGCGCGTTCACCTTCTCTCCCCGGCGGCCTCCCGCCTCACCCCGTCGGCCCAAGCCCCCAGAAAGGACCGGCGTTTTGATCGCCGGGATTGCCGAGAACCCCGTAGCCTTGATGAACCCGTTCTGGGCCTCCGTCGTGGAGAGGCCAAGGCGGTGATCCAGCTCTTCTCCCAGCAGGATGGGGGCAGCCTCCTCCCACTCCTCCACCACGATAGTTATGCGGAAGCGGCGGTCCTCAACCATGAGCATCAATTTCTCCGGGATGCAGGCAACATCCTGACACCGCACTCTCACCCTGAAGAAGGACGTATTCGCCGCACCGCTACTGCCATCATCGACCTCCCAAAGCTCTCCGAAGCCACTGACGGCCGCCTTCACCTCCTCCACACTCCAACACAATAGTGGCCAGTTGAGTAAACGAATCCACGCTTTGTGTCGTAGATGTCCCCGCTCCTCTTCACCCACCTCCACCCAGTTGGAAAACCTATAGGAGACTCCATCCAGCACAAGGGGGCTGCGGCCAATGACCGACTCCCTGATCGCCCAACTAGGAAAAAAAACCGCCCGAAAGTCGGCCTGAGCGGCCGCAATCCTGTAATCTCGCACCGCACCACCATACAGACTGGCTAGCTTTGCTGGTAGGGACTCCGATATCTCCCCCATGCCACGACCAGCCGCCTCCACCCTTGCCACACAGCCAGCGAGGGTAGGTTGACCGTGTGAGGGGGGCGTCGGCGCTGGAAGGAAAGCCGCCGCCAGCGCCGGTCTGCCGGACGCCAAATTCTCCAAAGGTTGTCGCACCGGCGGTCGCGACTCCGGGAATCCAGTAGCCCGGGGGGTGCCGCAGCGGGCCGCAGGGTGTCCAAACCTTATGCACAGCAGGCAGCGCCTCGGCTCCCTGCACCGTACCGCTCGGTGCCCCCTCTCGAAGCACCGGAAACATCTCCCTCGCAGCGACGGATTCCGCAGGTACTTCGGCGGAAGCGCCGGCAGGGCTGGGTGCGAAAAAAAGCCCGGCGCTTGCGACGATGGTTGGTTGGTGCGTACGGGGGACGGCGGTTCCGAGAGAATCGCCTCCTTGTAGGAAGCCCTATGTCGACTCCCGTTAATCCTCGGGGGGTCGTTGCACTGGGCGGCAGCAGCGGCGGCGGTCAAGCTACTACAGGAGCAAGGTCTAGCTTGAGCCAAGCAGGGGCAGGGGAGGCGGGGCGGCAACGGGCGAAGGCGGCGTCGAGGAGGCGCCATTGAATTTTTCACTGTGTACAAATGTTATACTGCAGAAAATTACTATAACTTCTGAACACAAAATATGTACTCAGACATGTTCGTAGGCAGATCACAGATGTATAGATCAACACATTTGAGAATACATTTAACATTAGTCCAACATGCTGAGCCTTCAAAAGTATTTTAGTAAAATTATGAATAGCTCAACAAGAAAAATAGCATTACAAATAACATGAAGAATTGCCGATTAAAGCATACTTCTGCCCAAATCTTTGAGGGTTTATTGTTGAAAACCCAGAGTAATCAACATACAGAGCAAGTAACAATTTTACTATTCATAGAAAAAAAATTAGCCAAGTGATATATACAAAAGGAGAAAAATATTGGGGGACCGGACAGGGAGAGGTGCGCGCGCGGTAGAGGTGGCCGCAGGGAAGGCGGTGGCCGAGGCGGCGGAGGCGCGCGGTAGAGGTGGCCGCAGGGGAGGCGGTGGCCGAGGCGGCGGAGGCGCGCGGTAGAGGTGGCCGCAGGAGAGGCTGTGGCCGGGGGAGCGGACAGGGAGAGGCTTGCGCGCGGGATGGATGGCCGCAGGGGAGGCGGTGGCCGAGGCGGCGGAGGCGCGCGGTAGAGGTGGCCGCAGGGAGATGGTGGCCGGGGGAGCTAGCGCGCGGACAGGGAGAAAGCTCCGCGCGGTTGGGGAAGGAGCTAGGGAATTTTTTTGGATTTTTTTGTTTTCTTTCTTGCGCGAGCGCGATAGCTACCTATGTGCATGGGCGGGAAAAACTTTTCCCCTGCGCGATAGAGCGCGACCATGCGCGGGAATTAACTTTCCCCTTTGCTGACATTTGGTAGGATAATTTTTCAAATTAGTAATAGATTAAACATATTAATTCAAATGCCAATATTAATTGTTGGCAATTAATTGCTTGCAATTAATTCAAATGCCAGTATTAATTAAATTTTAGTGGCATTTCTTACAAAAGCCATTAAAAAAATGTCAGTAAAAAATTTTTTTTGGGTATTTTTAATATAATTTTTTTAAAGATTAAACAAATAAATATAATAAAATAAATATAATTTTTTTTTAAGGGCATTTTTAAAAAACTGCCGGCAAATATTTATTTTTGGTGGCTTTTTTCCTAAATGCCACCACAAAAGTGCCAGCAAAAACAAGTTTTGGTGTAGTGCGGGCGATGGAGGGGCGGCGGAGGGTCGGCGGGGCGAGGGGCGACAGAGGGGCGATGGCGGGTCAACGGGCGAGGAGCGACGGCAGGTCTACGGCGGAGGGGCGAGGGGCGACGGCGAAGGGGCGAGGGGCGAGGGGCGACGGGCGATGTAGGGGCGGCGGAGGGTCGGCGGGGCGAGGGGCGACGGAGGGGCGACGGCGGGTCAACGGGCGAGGAGCGATGGCAGGTCGACGGCAGAGGGGCGAGGGGCGACGGCGAAGGGGCGAGCGGCGAGGGGCGAGGGGCGACGGAGGGGCGAGGGGCGACGGGCGATGGAGGGGCGGCGGAGGGTCGGAGGGGCGACGGAGGAGCGAGGGGCGACGGGCGATGGAGGGGCGGCGGTGGGTCGGCGGGGCGAGGGACGAGGGGCGACGGCGGGTTGATGGGCGACGGGCTTGGGGAAGGAGAGAGAGAGAGAGAGAGAGAGAGAGAGAGAGAGAGTGAGTGAGTGAGTGACTGAGAGAGAAGGGGGAGTTAGGGCGCGCGCGGGTGATGTAGGGCCCGGGTTCGCATCTCACCACAAAAAAAAAAAAAAAAAAAAAAAAGGGTTTTGGTTGGTGAAAAAATAAGGAGGGAAAATTTGGTGGGAAATAAAAATTATAGTGGCGACTAAAGTCGCCACTAAAAATATAGCTACTAAGTATTAGTGGCGACATTCTAATGTCGCCACTATTGCTTATTTATTGGTGGCGACAAATAAAGTCGCCACTGTATCTTATTTATTGGTGGCGACAAGAGTCGTATGGGTGGCGACAAATAAAGTCACCACTGTATCTTATTTATTGGTGGCGACAAAAGTTGCCACTATTTCTTATTTATTAGTAGTTAAAAATATAGCTACTAAGTATTAGTGGCGACATTCTAATGTCGCCACTATTGCTAATTTATTGGTGGCGACAAATATAGTCGCCACTGTTTCTTATTTATTGGTGGCGATAATTACTAAGTATTAGTGGCGACATGTGAAAGTCGCCTCTATTGCTTATTTATTGGTGGCGACAAATATATGTCGCCACTGTATCTTGTTTATTGGTGGCGACAATTAAATGTCGCCACTATAGCTTTACAATTAGTTGCGACAATAATTGTCGCCACAAAAAAGTCGCCACCAAAAGTCCTTTTTCTTGTAGTGCACTTCCTGTTCCTGTGTGGAAATGGGAGCAGATCACGATGGACTTTGTCACCGGTCTGCCTCGATCCCAGCGTGGCCACGACGCTATTTGGGTGGTTGTGGATCGACTCACCAAGTCGGCCCACTTTCTGCCTATCCATACGACATGGTCCCGAGATCGGCTTGCTCAATTGTATATTGACGAAATAGTCCGGCTTCATAGTGTGCCGGTGTCGATTGTCTGGGATCAGGATACTCGATTCGTGTCCCATTTTTGGCAGAGTCTTCAGCAGTCGATGGGCACTAAGTTGAGTTTCAGTACTGCCTTCCACCCTCAGAGTGATGGGCAGTCTGAGCGAGTCATCCAGACATTGGAAGATATGTTACGGGCATGTGTTATGGATTATGGAGACGGATGGTTCAGATATCTACCGCTAGTGGAATTCGCCTATAACAACAGGTATCAGGCAAGCATCGGGATGGCGCCTTACGAGGCATTATATGGGCGGCGATGTCGATCCCCGATCTGTTGGGACGATGTTGGGGAACGCCGGATAGTCGGGCCAGATCTATTGGAGGACGCTGAGGCCAAGGTGCGGATTGCTCGACAGCGGTTGTTGACCGCGCGGAGTAGACAGAACAGTTATGTGGACCGGCGCAGGCGCGATCTTGAGTTCCAAGTTGGTGATCACGTATTGCTGAAGGTGTCGCCAACTAGGGGAATCAAAAGATTTGGGTTGCGGAGCAAGCTTAGTCCTCGTTTCGTGGGACCCTTCGAGATATTGGAGTGCATTGGTCCTGTGGCATATAGGCTAGCTCTTCCTCCGGGTCTCGCCCGTGTGCATAATGTCTTTCACGTCTCCATGCTGCGGAAGTACATACCTGATACTACACACGTCATCAGCCCTACCTCTATCCAACTGCGGGAGGATCTGAGCTACGATGAAGCTCCAATGCGGATCCTAGCGCGCGATGAGAAGAAGCTGCGAAACAGAACGATCCCGTATGTGAAAGTACAGTGGGAGAATCATGAGGAACGCGAAGCCACGTGGGAGCGTGAGTTAGAGATGCGGGAGCGTTTTCCTCATTTGATTGATTCATGATTGTATTCAAGTTTCAGGGACGAAACTTTTTATAAGGGGTGGGTAATGTAATAATCGTAAATTCTAAAAGTTAAAATTTAAAAGTTTAAATAATTTTCTGGATTAATAATTAGCAAAAATAAATAAATTATAATGCAATTAAACCCCAAGAATATCGACTTTTGATCAGGGTCTGATCTCGAAAATCGGAGTTCACCATTGCGACCGTCTCGTCAAAACAAGAAAAATTCATATTCATATGTTTTCGATCCGACGGTCGGATCTTCCGAGAATCAGCAAAGAAGCTGCGGGGCCCACAGCTTAAGTGAATAGTAAAATGAATAGTGACCCTGGTTTTCGGTCCCCTCTTGATCGGCCGACGGCCGATCCACTGTCTGCGACTCGGACCTAGTAGTATGGGTAGTCGTTTCTAGCTAAGTTCGGTGCTCTGAACGCAATGGCACTGACAGAATTCGCGTTTGGCAACTCTGGTGCCTCGAAATGCGTGCAATGCAGTATACCACATAGAACTTTATGGCCTGAGATTTTATTCGAGCGCCATTTCAAGCAAGCAAATACGCTACTTGATAGGTCTCGACGAGCCGGACGTCGTGGCGAAGTCTGTTTTGCAATTCGACGAACCGTTTGTCTCAAAATGCGTGAAAAGCACCGAAAAAAGGGGTATTTTTTAGAAAACCCTAATATTTTATGTATCAAATTCAATGAGGCTGATTGGTGAGGGTTCTGGGTGCATTTGTCACCTACAGCAGGGACCCTAGGGCTTTAGGTTAGTTGTTTCCTAACCTTGTTGTTGTGGCTACGAGCGGTGTTCGCACGCACTCTAGGCTTGGTGGTGATAGTGGGTGCAGTATTGGCCGCGACCGTGGTACGGGTCGTGGGCGTGATGTTTCAGTAAAGCCAGAGGGCTCGAATTGTTTGCAGCGGTTTGAGAGTTAGCTTACCGTTTTTGCTGGGTTAGTTCAGCAGATGGCACAGCAGCAGATGACTGCTATTATTGCACCAATCTCACCACTTGTCCAGGTGTTTAGAGGTGTTGTTGAGCCTCCAGTTGCCCCCGCGCCACATGATATGTGACCTTTGTCGTAGCCGTGATCACCGAAACTATGCCGGTGGCTGCTATTTTTGCTGATTCCCCGATTATAGCTATCAGGACGACTATGAGTTTAGCAATTCTTTTGCTATGGAGGAAGTGATTCTGATGACACTTTATAAATACAAGCCTTTGTTGAGTTATGAACTAAGCCTGTTCAATGAAAGTAGCCCGGAATTCAAGATTATTCTGATAGAGGTGGTTGTGACAGTGAGCGCATTGGCGCTGGCATGGCTGTTGTACTGATCTATTTCGGTGGCCTATGGCCAATAGTGACCCTGATTGGGTTGGTGTTGTAGTTAGGTCCCACCTCATGCACGGATTTCGTGGACCGCCTCAGATTCTCCTATAAGTATTCAACAATTGTAGCCGTTGTGGCTGCTACCTTGGTGAGGTAGTATTGGTGGTGTATTATGACTAGAGAGCCTCCGATGTGCCGAGTGATGTCGATAGCTTGAGGATCCGATATCACTCCTCAATGGATTCAAATTGTGGTTGTTTCACACTATGCGCGTGAACTGCTTGTGGGGTTGTGATCATCCCGTTGGTGTTGAGTTATAACTGGTGTCACTAGAGCCGCGTTAGCAGTGGTGATTGATTCAAGGTGTTAGTGAACATAGGACTATGGTTCTAGATTTCCTTGAGTAGCCAAGGTCGCACTCACGACCATGTGGTGGTAGTGACAGTTGATATAGGTTTATAGTATCGGCATACAGATTCGTGTTGTGAGGAATGTGTGATACCTTCTGTTGAACTCCGGTGGGAGTCATGTCCCCAATGTGAGGTTGGTGACAGATCAAAGGTATTTCACCTTTCTTTTGATAAGCGCGTTGGCTGTAGACAACGTGCTGTCGAAAGAGCGGATGGAATACTCTACCCTGTAAGGGAAATAGCTTGATTTGGTCTAATTGTGTACTTGCTTATATGTTAGTTTCGAGGTTGCTCTCTAGGCAACGGTGATGTAATCTGGGTGTTGATATTCCAGACTGTGTTTGACCTTCATTAGGTCTCCGACGGTATACATATGTGGAGAATAGATTGTCCTTGTCATTATTGTGGACATCCATTCTAGTTGGTGGCCTACCAGCCACGGTGATATTGCCTAGAATTTGCATCTGATGCAATAATAAGAACATTCCTATTAAGCTATAGAATTGGACAATGGGTCCAAACCAGATCTGTTAAGATTTTGTGAGAACCTGAGTTGGCACGTGGTATTATTGTAGGCCCCAATCGTCAGGAGCCAGCCCATGATCCTTCCGGCGGATATCGCGACCGACTACCTTGAGGTGGGTTTATCTTCAGTCCGGGCTTTATCAGGTCGGCCCTGTGGGGTGCCGTGGTAGGTCGGACCCCTGTTCTTGGTGTAGCCCTGAACCTATGCTTTAGCCTTACTATATGCTTTCATTCCAGCATTCAGTCATTACAGCTATATTGCTTGATTATACAGATGAGCCTTTCGTTATACTCTATTCTTCACTGCATGTTTAGAATAGGAGTTCTAGTCTCAGTACCTGGCATGATTTGCATCAGTATCGATATCCCGATGGGGATTTCCTCGGCTTCTCGCCGACTGTCCGATCTACCGACCGTGGATTGAGATTCAGCATTATGATTGCTACTGAGTTTGTACCTGCTCTGACTACTTGCTTGCATATCAGCACAAAATCCTTACATCTGCATAGCCTTGATCCCACAGATGAGTTTTATTATGCCTTTATTTCCAGCAGTAGTTATACATATCTGGACATATGCCATGCTTGTATGGTCACTAGCTCAGTTCTATATCTTTCTCTATTCTTCACTGCAAGTTTAGAATAGGAGTTATTGTTTCAGTATTGGCATGATATACTTCAGTATTTGTATCCCGGTGGGATTTTCCTCGGCTTTTTGCCGTCTATTTGGTCGATGGACCATGGTTTGAGCATCAGCATTATGATCGCCGTTGAGCCAACTTTCAGTCACGCACACCAGTGGATTAGCTACGCGCAGTGGTGTTCTTTACCGGTAGAGAGGTCGCATTGACCCGTGATCCCGTTGGGGTTATGATAGCATGTTGGGTGTCCAAAATAATGACAAGGACAATCTATTCTCCACGTATGTATACCGTCGGAGACCTAATCAAGGTTAAACACAGTCTGGAATATCAGCACCCAGATTACATCACCGTTGCCTAGAGAGCAACCTCGAAACTAACATATAAGCAAGTACACAATTAGACCAAATCAAGCTATTTCCCTTACAGGGTAGAGTATTCCATCCGCTCTTTCGACAGCACGTTATCTACAGCCAACGCGCTTATCAAAAGAAAGTTGAAATACCTTTGATCTGTCACCAACCTCACATTGGGGACATGACTCCCACCGGAGTCCAACAGAAGGTATCACACATTCCTCACAACACGAATCTGTATGCCGATACTATAAACCTATATCAACTGTCTCTACCACCTCGTGGTCGTGAGTGCGACCTTGGCTACTCAAGGAAATATAGAACCATAGTCCTATGTTCACTAACACCTTGAATCAATCACCACTGCTAACGCGGCTCCAGTGACACCAGTTATAACTCAACACCAACGGGATGATCACAACCCCACAAGCAGTTCACGCGCATAGTGTGAAACAACCACAATTTGAATCCATTTAGGAGTGATATCGGATCCTCAAGCTATCGACATCACTCGGCACATCGGAGGCTCTCTAGTCATAATACACCACCAATACTACCTCACCAAGGTAGCAGCCACAACAGCTACAATTGTTGAATACTTATTGGAGAAACTGAGGCGGTCCACGAAATCCGTGCAAGAGGTGGGACCTAACTACAACACCAACCCAATCAGGGTCACTATTGGCCATAGGCCACCGAAATCGATCAGTACAACAGCCATGCCAGCGCCAATGCGCTCACTGTCACAACCACCTCTATCGGAATAATCTTGAATTCCGGGCTACTTTCATTGAACAGGCTTAGTTCATAACTCGACAAAGGCTTGTATTTATAAAGTGTCATCAGAATCACTTCCTCCATAGCAAAATAATTGCTAAACTCATAGTCGTCCTGATAGCTATAATCGGGGAATCAGCAAAAATAGCAGCCACCGGCATAGTTTCGGTGATCACGGCTACGACAAAGGTCACATATCATGTGGCGCGGGGGCAACTGGAGGCTCAACAACACCTCTAAGCACCTGGACAAGTGGTGGGATTGGTGCAATAATAGCAGTCATCTGCTGCTGTGCCATCTGCTGAACTAACCCAGCAAAAACGGTGAGCTAACTCTCAAACCGCTACAAACAATTCGAGCCCTCTGGCTTTACTGAAACATCACGCCCACAACCCGTACCACAGTCGCGGCCAATACTGCACCCACTATCACCACCAAGCCTAGAGTGCGTGCGAACACCGCTCGTAGCCACAACAACAAGGTTAGGAAACAACTAACCTAAAGCCCTAGGGTCCCTGCTGTAGGTGACAAATGCACCCAGAACCCTCACCAATCAGCCTCATTGAAGTTGATACATAAAATATTAGGGTTTTCTCAAAAATACCCCCTTTTTCGGCACTTTTCACGCATTTCGAGACAAACGGTTGGTCGAATTGCGAAACAGACTTCGCCACGACGTCCGGCTCGTCGAGACCTATCAAGTAGCGTATTTGCTTGCTTGAAACGGCGCTCAAATAAAATCTCGGGCCATAAAGTTCTATGTGGTATACTGCATTGCACGCATTTCGATGAACCAGAGTTGCCAAATGCGAATTCTGTCAGTGCCATTGCGTTCAGAGCACCGAACTTAGCTAGAAACGACTACCCATACTACTAGGTCCGAGTCGCAGACAGTGGATCGGCCGTCGGCCGATCAAGAGGGGACCGAAAACCAGGGTCACTATTCATTTTACTATTCACTTAAGCTGTGGGCCCCACAGCTTCTTTGCTGATTCTCGGAAGATCCGACCGTCGGATCGAAAACATATGAATATGAATTTTTCTTGTTTTGACGAGACGAACTCCGATTTTCGAGATCAGACCCTGATCAAAAGTCGATATTCTTGGGGTTTAATTGCATTATAATTTATTTATTTTTGCTAATTATTAATCCAGAAAATTATTTAAATTTTAAATTTTAACTTTTAGAATTTACGATTATTACAAGAAAAATCATAAAAATAATTTAAAAATCATTAGAGATCTCAAAAATCTTTTTCAAAATTCAAGAACTCAAAACTCTAAAAATGCCCAACTCACATCTTTCTTGCATTTTGCTAAAACGTGGGAGAGAAAAGTTATTTCCTCTTTCTAGAGCTTCACCTTGGAGCTCCCCACCTTCTCCTTGCTTTGGAGGAGATCGAAACCCATCCTTGGGGCTCCTCGAAGCCATGCGCTTCTCCTTCAATCTAGAGGGAGAAAGAGAAAAAAGTGTCACTCCCCGTCCTGCCTTCCAAATAGGAATGTCTCGCGAGCGCGTGCCCAGACCCGCCGAACGGAGAGAGTTCCTCCTATCCGCCCAAAGCGTCACAACCAGTACAATTCGAGATGTTCTAATAAGGAACCGAATTTATACAAAAATTGTGAAAGAAAAGTATAGAAAACATAAAACAACTACTTTATTACACACATTCGTCACATATACATTACATTTACATTTTTTTTTTCTTTCACAATCCAAAATAATATTACATTTTTATTTTTTACATTTTTAATACCCTTAGCTACACGTTGACGAGGGTACTCTATCTTAGTCTCAAAATATTAGGGCATTATTTACTGAACTACGCCCATTCCTCGTGTCATCGCGCCACTCATGAAAGGACCTGAAAAATGTAGGGTAAGAACTATACAAATAATTTTCAGTAGGTACGGCCGCCCAAGCGAGAAGCTCAATCCACTAGATCCAAAGGAGTCAAAACGAGCATATAGAAGATAATTTTTAGGGAAGGTCTGGGAACTCGTTGGGCCCAAACCACAGCCCAAAATGCTTTAGCCTAGTTACTATTACTAATGTCCATGTCTCTTATATACCCAAACACAATGACATTCCCATCCGATGTGGGATTATTGGGGTGTCACAGACTCCCCCCGTCTAGGCCTGACGTCCTCATCAGCCCAAACACACACATAGGCCAAGATCACCAGGCGATGTGAGACTAGTGTCCATGTCTCTTATATACCCAAATACAATTACATTCCCATCCGATGTGGGATTATTGGGGTGTCACAGACTCCCCCCTTCTAGGCCTGACATCCTCGTCATCCCAAACGCACACATAGCCCAAGATCACCAGGCGATGTAAGACTTGTCTCGCTAGCCTTGTCAATCAGCCCCCTGACATAGTCCATCACCATGTCTTTCAGACCCTGGCTCAACTGAGACTCGTCACACACTTCTGGCTGGTGATTGGCTCTGATACCAAATGTAACGACCCGACCCACTCGCAATAATAACTCGTTGGGCCCAAACCACAGCCCAAAATACTTAAGCCCAGTTATTATTACTAGTGTCTATGTCTCATATATACGCAATCACAAATCCATTCCCATCCAATGTAGGATTATTGGGGTGTCACACCCTCTCAGCATCCGATCTTCACAGACCAACGTTCGGTCCTTCCTACCAAGGTCCGGACCCCGAACCATTCTCGACTCCGATTCGCTTCATCAGAAAATTTTTAATTTTGCTCCTTGAAAATCCAACTCTCTTCTGATCGTTCAGAAATCCTTGGAACCCAACATGGACTTATCCACAATTACCTCTTGACTATTTACAGTCAATTGGTCAACGTCCAATATTTTCAAATTTCATTTTTGCGCCTAGCCCTAGCCGAAAATGCTCTAAATACCTTGAAATTTCACTTGGATAATCAGAATAGTACTCCAAGCCAGTTTTCACTAGAACTCTCCCATTTGTAGAAGTTCAGGTCATTACATTTCCCCCCCCTTAAAAGAGTTTCATCTATGAAACTCAAATCGCACCTCATTTCAATTTCTTGAATCTCAGATAGTGATGCTTCTACACTGAACCTTCAATTTGCCGGGTAAGTCACGATCCATGTGATTACCCCCGTTGAACCTCAGTCTATCAAATTTTATAATTTTCGTAGTCCTTTTTTCATAACAAGGCTGCATCCCAAGCACACCTTATTGACCATATTTTCCTGCACTTCAATTACTCATATTGGAGGGCAACGATCAAGCCACGCACATCCCTATAGAGTGCGGACATCCCAGTTTCATTGCGAACTTCCACCAACTTCAGTGGCCGCACAAGTCAATGCATCGGCATTCTAATGCAATCTTCTACTTTTCCCGACCTTCGGTCTCGGGGGATTTAGTTTGCCCCAAACCCCAATCTATTTAACTTATTTCTCGATAACACCACCAAGAGTATAAGGTTGCCCACCACGAGCCCCGAAACTCGCTGGCATTGATCCACACAGTGTTTCCTCATCAGGCTCGCTCATCCACTATTGTCGTCATTAGACGACAAACCTCACTAACTTTGCTGAGTACCACAATCCTCGAGAGTCCATTAGGTTCGTTAACTGACATTGCCTAAAGGCAATCACCTATTCGGTACCTTCGTTCAATCACATATAGGTCACCCCATAAGGAAACTTCCAACCGCATTTCGAGATGACCTAGTCCGGCACATCCACCGGTAAGTACTCACTTTGGAGCACTGTTCTCCTTCTACCTGCAGCTTATACTAACTCAATATCTCGTAAGGAGCACGCTGGTAGGTTTTCATAGCCCACAGCTAACCTAATGTCGCACCGACGATGGATCTATATGAACACTTAGTTCACAAATCCAATTTCGTCACCACGACGACACTCAATATTGCGGTCAATCAAGCGAGCGGCATGACTGACCCTCTGCTCCTTGGTCACCATCCTCGGCTTTTTCCTGCATAATACTAATGCTTTCATCACGAGAGCCCTCGGCTCACCGTTTATCTCAGATCGCTATAAGAGGTCCACAAACCCATGATCCAACCTAGGCTTACTGTTTAATATCCGACTCAACACCATGCAACAACCGTTGCACAATTGCAGACCAAATCACTACACAATAGCATCCTTACTCCAGATTAGGAGTGAGTGAGTCCCAATCATATCCGACCACACAATTTGGGTCGTACTATACCTTTTAGTGCATTAACACCCTAACACGTGATATTCCACATCCCCGGGCCATAGCTCGGACTACCGCCCCGACCATAAGTCCCTGTCAAGCCCTATCCTCGGGTCTCAGGCCACTATCACACAGCTGACTGCTCCTTGCTCCAAGGCGACCGGCTCCACAGTCGATGCATGGTTTGGGCACGGATCGTCCCTAAGCAACACCCGCTAACCGTCGTCCTATGGCCAACCACTCTACTGAGCAACACATAACTCTAACAGCTCATAAGATCGGCTAATGCCACTATCCCTTTGAGCAATTCTTAGCTTGCTTCACACTTAGCAACCGCTTAAGTGTTGCTGCCAACAAACTCTCTCTACTGAATGTAACCTATGCTCTATGAGCTCCTATATTCAAGCATCCTACGCTCCTAACCTATCTACGTTAATCATAAGCGTTAAGCAACCTGGCTTAAGCTCAATCACTACACAAGTGTACTCCCTTACCTCGGCGGAGATACTACAAGACCGACTCACCTAATCTTGGCGATTATCGTACTAACTCAACGATAGTGGTTTCACCCTTACTACCATTACATCGAAGCCTCATCCAGAAATTCTCGAACTATCAAGATACTCTCAAATGTTGAAACCTTGTCTTGCACTACTACCATCGTCTCTAAGAAGCGTTATAGTCATACTTGATCAATATTCACCGAATGTAGCGCGGTCACTACAACCACCAAGAGCGAAATCCCATGCTCTCGGCACATGAGTTTGTCTCACTCTAGACCTTAGGACATCACGACTTAGCCTCCGCACAAACCATTGCGCAAGGCTAGAGTCACATCGTCCCTTACCACTCCGTCGAGCCCTAACTCCGGCTCCACACCAGCAGTTTGTCGGCATAATCTATTCCCCTATACCCACCAACAGGTGATACACACTCTTACAACACGAGCATGCTCATGTACTTATACCCACTCGACCCAAATGGTCCCTACCCTCATCTACCTATGAGTAATAGGAGGCAACTAATTAATAATAGATGCAATGCTCTTGTGTCAATTATGCTTTGTATGTATGATTGTATAATTTAAACCATACCTACAGTAGTGTCATCGTCAATAATGGGTTCCTCCTTCTAGGCATTAGTGGGTTCCTCCTCCTGGGTCGCAAACCCACAGCCACTTGGCACCTGTCGTGAACCTTCTGATCATCTTGACCATTTTACACGTCCTATAGACCTTGCCGCAGGTGGCATACCCACAGGTTGTCCTGGAGAGAAAAATGCCATTGAGATAGGTGGGGCCTGGTTATCCTCCAAGGGACAATCATACTTCGTGTGACCCAATTGCCCACACCTAACGCACCTACCCTCTTGCAGCGCACATCACCGAGCCTGATGGGATCCGCCACAAATAACACACCCCATCAAGGACCGAGTAGCGGATACCTCCGAGGTCTTGGATTGCGACTACGAGTGCCTCGGGGGTCATCTGATGTTCCATTGACCACCCGTAGCACCCGACTGTTGCCTTATTTCTCTATCCAAGTCATAGGACTCGCACTCCTTCTGTGCTATTACATTACCTTGCTCCACCCACAAGGCATGATCCTGAACCTCTACAAAGGTTTGCAATTTGATGACATGCACAACCTTGAAGATTTCTGACCAAAGTCCCCGCTCGAAGCAATCGGCCTTGTCCGTGTCGTCTCGCACCATATAAGGAATACAGTTAACTATATGCGAGAATTCCCGCTCGTATTCCTGCACCGAGAGATCCCTTTTTTTAGCTTCCAGTCACTACACATTTACTTCTATTTCACTATCCATTTCTATCCATCCTAACATAAGGTTCTATTACCTTAGCCAAGTACCCAACTCAATCTTGAGTCAATCATGGGTAGTACAGCTGACGAGTGAGAAGCATGCCGTATACTCTTGGTCCAATAAACAATCCACCAGGAGAGGAATATGTTGTGCACCTGTGGATTATTAGTCATCGGTTGGGAGAGGAGTCTGTCGTACACACGCAGTCTATAGATTACCTGTTAGGAGAGGAACATGTCGTACTCCTTCGGTTGAGAAATTCTTAACGGGAGAGGAACCTGTCGTGCACCTGTGGATTATTAGTCACTGGTTGGGAGAGGAGACTGTCGTAAACTCGTAGTCTATAGATTAACTGTTAGGAGAGGAACATGTCGTCCTCCCTCGGTTGAGAAATTCTTAACGGGAGAGGAACCTGCTGTACACCCATGATCGAGAATCCTCTACTGAGCGAGGAACAAGCTGTACACCCACAGTCACAAATCCTAGGATTCCGGAATCACTTTTGTCTAGGTCTCAGGGGTTCACTATTAACCCTATATTATTGACCTCTCTAGGTCCACGATCTCTGTTGCACTCTAACCGCTAGATGTCTGACCTATGTTTCAAGACACATGGTCCAATGTCTTTCCCACCTAAGTTCACACGACTTTAGGTTCTATATTCAACTTGTCCAAGTGGTCTACCTTCCACTATGTTTCCAACCTACATTTACTTGACACTATGTTCACTAGTTCATTATTGAGTTCTCTAATTCCTAGAGAATGTCAACCTACTTTACTGGTCCACAACATAGGTCTACAAGCCAGTCTCTATCTTGGCATACATATATATCCCTATATGTTTTTTTATGCCTATATTTCATGTCCACTAGTAGTTAATTTATTCCAAATAGTATACATCCTATACCTACTTAATTTACCAATTAACCTATCATTACTCGCATCAATAAAATAATATTAAAATTTTCAACTTTTCTCTCAAGACATGAGAGGTGATCTTATCTCTTCGGTAGAGCACAACCCACCTCGTTATTCTCCCGATTGTTTGCAGACACTTACTATCGGGCTCCCATGGCAAAACACACACCCGAGGACTACGTATGGCTGCTTCTGCCCGATTTGGTCGTTACGCGAAATTGCTCATCGATGCTTCATCACTTTTCCAATTAAAGTTGCATAGGGCTCTTCTCTAACATTCAATTAGAGAATAACACAATCAATTTGGGTTTAAAACCCCAAAAACCTAAAAGCCCCAAGCCTAACCCTAAAATCCATTTTCCCAAAAATCCTACTTAAGTTTCAGAGAATCTACGATCAAATAGGCGTTGAAGCCTCTAGGGAATACTAGAATCCAAATTTAAATGGATTTACCAAAATCTGAACTCAAGACCTACAACCCTTACCGTGGATGTAAAGTTTACCTAGCTACCATGCACGCCAAAAGCTCGATTCAATGCTCCCACGCTATCCCTGAGCTCGAACTCCCCTAAGGCGTCGAGTTTTACAGAGAGAGAGAGAGCGAAAGTGGGAGAGGAAGAGGGCGGCCCTCTTTCTCTCTATGTGAGTGGGTGTCATGGGTATTGGCCTATAGAAAAGGAAAGGAGAAGGGTCCCCTTTAAAGGCCCACTCCATTTTAAATTACAAAAATGCCCTTACTTGGCATTTCTACCACAAACAATCTGGACAGTGTTCTACGGTCCAGTCCACAAAGGTCACCTTACAGACCATGTGCTGATGGACCAATCCACGATTTCACAGTCTGTTCCTCAAACCCAAAACTCTCAAGATTCACAAGGAAGGTCCGGACTCCCCCTCATGGTCTGATCTTCATATGCCAAGGATCGGTCCTTCCCACCAAGGTCCGGACCCCGAATCCTTTTCGATTTTGATTCGCCTTGTTGGAAAATTTTTAATTTCGCTCATTTAGAATCCAACTCTATTCTAATCGTTCTGAAACTCTTGGAACCCAACTTAGACTTATCCACAATTACCTTTTGACTATTTTCAATCAATTAGTCAACGTCTAATGTTTTCAAATTCCATTTTCGTACTGAGCCCGCATCGAAAATGCTCCAAATAGTTTGAAACTTCACATGGATTATAGGAATAGTCCTCCAAACCAGTTTTCATCATAACTCCGCCATTTACATAAGTTTAGGTCATTACGGAGAGAGTGAGAAAGAAGGAAATGAGAGGGAGTGTGCGGGTTTAGCTGTCAGTGAACTGGTTTATTTTGGTTGCAAAAATTGCAACTTAGCCCAAAATCTCTTTTATTTACACTCAGAACACCCTATCAGTCAATGACACTTTTAGGTTCCTGCAAAGGATTTCGAGCGTCCGAAACTTTAGAGTTGTTGTGCGTTCGCGGCTTTTCGGGCGCTCGCAGGACATTTCGGGCGTCCGAATCTTGCGATAGCCCGTGAGCCTGTGCTCGGGTTGAGCGCTTGCAAAATTGCTCAAGGTGCCCGCTAGGGCTTCCGAATAGTGTTTCGGGTCTGAAAACTCTAGAGCTCCACACTCCCCTGCTTTCATGTTGAGCGCCCACTTTCTCTTTAGGGCGCCCTCCTCCGATTCTGAAAACACATCTAGGCTTCCGATACATGTTTCGAGCGCCGGGAACTGGTCTAAAGCTCAGACTTTAGCTTTTTAGACTCTATTTCGATCCGAACTCATTTTGATTCAGTCCAAGCTCACTCTAAGCTCTCTTAATAACATTTAAAACATGTCTAGCATGTTTTGATTTGCACTTTGTCAATTTAGTCAAAGCCTACTCTATGGCTTGCATTATATTTCGTTCCCTCTTCTAAGAAGAATACACGAAATTAATTACTCTTTCTATATCTTTCTTTGACACTTGCTATTATATCTATTCGACGGTATAGAGTAATTTAAATTAGATAAAACTTTAATAAAACATCCTATTTATCATGAAGAGCAATATCAGTGCTTCCGATTTAAACTTTAAGTTTTCTATCACTTTTTTTTTATGAGATTTTTATTTTTTTTCATTTATTTTAAGATTACTCATTTACTAGACAAATAAAGTCAAAAAATTATAAAATTTGATTTTTAAATAGTTCAAATACTGTAAATCATGTTTACTAAAGTTGATCCTCGAATCAAATATCCCATTATAGAAAATAACTTAAAAACACATAGGCCTTCGTGCTTTCGAAAGCATACTAGCCTAGCTCAATATATTAATACTCTTTGAAAATTTTATTATTGAGAAATGCTTTAATACACTAGCTTGTTTAAATCTAGTTGTTCATTTTTAAGGTTAAAATTAATTTTTATAAAGTAATTACTAGGTCAACAAGTTACACACACACACACACACACACACACACACACACACACACACAGAGAGAGAGAGAGAGAGAGAGAGATATATATATATATATATATATATATATATATATATATATATATATATATATATATATATATATATATATATATATATATATATATATATATACTACCTAATTACAAAATTGGATAACATCCAACAAATCTTTGTTTCCTTATTTCCTTATTTAATTTTGTTTTTCTTACCAAATTAGATAGTGAGTAATTTGATAAGTAACAAACCTTCATAAATTTGAATTTAAAATTTAACTGGAGTTTAAACTTTACATTTATAATAATATTAATTAAGTTCAAATTTAAATCTAAATTTAATTTTCAAAAAGAAAATATTTATATTTAAATTAATAATACATTTCAATTCAAATTGTTAATCCAATATTAAAATAACATGGAAGTTCAAAAATATTAATCTATTTTAAATTTAAATTTAATTTATAATGTACTTATAAACCCAACTTTTATTATTTACTTAAATAGAAGGTTTCTATTTTTTAAATGAAATTTAAATTGTTAATTTAATATTGAAATAGCATTTAAGTTCAAAAATATTTAAATTTAGATCTAATTCATATTATAGTTAAAAAAAATTTAGTAACTATTTAAACATAAAGTTTCTATGTTTGAAAATTAACTTCAAATTATAAATCCGAATTTAATTTTATTTATTATTAATTCAAATTATCTTTAAAATGGTTTTTTCCCTTGTTAAATAACATATTAAGTCAATCTGACTTGGATCATAGGCTCATGGTGCATGGCTCATTTGGGGTTTAATTTTTAATTTTGGACTTCTCTCAAAAGAATTTATATTTAAGTATAAATAGAGGTACAATTTTGGCCTGAAACTATTAGACCAATTTGATTTGAATAATTTATGTCTAAATACAAGTTGATTTTGGTCATAATATATTAAATCTAAGAAGTTTTGGATGATTTTTTGTAATGACTCAGCCCACTAGCAATAATAATTCGTTGGGTCCAAACTACAGTTCAAAATATTTAAGCTCAGTTATTATTATTAGTGTCCATGTCTTATATATATATCCAAACACATCCACACTCATATATGATGTGGAACTATTAGAGTATCACATTTTTTAGCTTAACGTTTGAATTATGATTTCTAGACAAAACAAGTTGGATTTGCATATTGGGTTAGAAAAATGGGCGATAATTCAAAATGGGTCCAATTGATGGGTTATTACATTGGGAGAAGTGGATTTATTTAAGAATAAACTTTAAATTGGCCTCCTATAGTATAGTTTATTTTTATTTTATCGTCGTAGTTAAAAATAAGTTTTACTTTGCTTCTTATAATTTAACTTATTTTTACTTTGGCACTCCATGATTTAAAAAAAATCACTTTGTCCCCATGTAGTTTAGCATATTTTTTTACTTTACTACTGTATTGTTCTTTTAAAATTTTAACTTTACTATTCTATTTTGACATAAATTGTTTTGGTAAAATAAAAATTAAATCACAAGGGCGCAAAGTTAAACTTTTTGAATCATGGGCAATAAGTGAAACCACTTGGAGCTAATTTGAAGTTTACCTCTTATTTAATTAGATGGATTGAATGATGATATCAATATTACACTAATTGAGCTATCCAATTAAATAAATCATAACTCAAATAGGTCAAGTTTGGGTTGACTATTCATGTTCAAAAAGTTAAAATTATGACAAATTACATTCTTTCTAATTGAATTTTAACTTTGATCATCCAACTTCAATTTATTAAAATTTTTGTCTAAAATTTTACAGTTTATTGTATTCAAGTCTTACAAATCAATTTAATTGGTCGGCTAATAACGTGTTGTTGATATAACAGTAATGTAACTGTATTATAGTTAATGATATAAAAATAATTATAATATTATATTATTATCACATTAACGTCAAATCATTATTTAGCCATCTTCATTGAATCATAATACTCGACTGCAATAATTTGGGGGGTTTGAGTTTGAAATTACAAATAATTAAAATTATACTATCAAAATTGTGTTTTTTATTTCAAATAATCTATAGTTGTGGGTATTCTATACAAGATTAAACATCTAGCATTTTTTTCTTTTTTTTTTTTGTAAAAGCAGTGAGAAATTATTGCTTGCACCATGTGTAGAAGTACATCTTATACGCCGTGCTCCTAAAATTTATAATAAAAATTATAAAGTTAGTATATAATCTATTGAATATGTTTTATAATAATTTATAATATCTTTATATCAAGTATTATAAAATTTAGATATTTTTTTAATAAACAGAGCAATGCTTATTTTTAGACCGTGATTTTTTAGATTACTTGATCCAATTTACATGGTGTACCATTACACCTAGTAGATAATTTTTTCTGTCACAATATTTGAAGAGGTTATCTGATTTGTAAAACAATAGATGAACGAAAGTATCCTTAGGATTTGTACGGATTGATCGATGAGTGCACAGTCCGTATAACTGGTCACGGATTAAAGTATATCACGGTGGTGGTAGGAGAGTGGCATTAAGAGTGATGTATAGAAGCATCTCTCTTTCTCATAATATATAACAAATAAAAATAATACTAAAATATAGGGTCATATCCGACGTATTTTTATCTAGGGACTCGTTTAGTTTGCATTCTGAAAAAATAATTTATGCAGAATTAATTTTTATTTAGAAAATTGATTTTAATTAAAAGTTGTACAGTGTTGGGCTGAGTTTAGATGGAAAGTAATTTTTCTGAAATAATTTTGTAAAATTGTTTGCAAATAATAAATTTTTTTTCTGAATTTTACTTTAAAATAATTTAAATTTTAAATTTAAATTTTAAATTTGCACAACAAGTTTAAATTTTAAATTTTGAATTTTGAATTCTAAATTTTGATTTTCAATTTTCAATTTTCAATTTTCAAAATAAATTTAAAATTTGCATATTTAAAATTTAAAACTTTCAAATTTAAAATTTAAAATTTAAAAATTCAGAATTAAATTTAAAATTTTAATTTTAAAATTTTGAAATTTGTAATAAAAATTATAAAATTAAAATGTAATTGATTGAATATGTTTTATAAAATTTTAAAATATTTGTATATCAAGTTATTATAAAATTTAGATATTTTTTTAATAAATCGAGCAATGCTTATAACTTTTAGACGGTAATTTTTGAGATTAGTTGATAAAATTTATGTGGTGTACAAATACACCTATTGTAGGCAATTATTTATGTCACAATACTTAAAAAAAAAATTAGATGATTTGTAGAAGTACAGATGAAGAAAGTGTTTGTCACGCCCCGAGTTTTGAAAAGCAGGTTAAATTTTTTTTTTTTTTTTATAAATCAGAGTTCGCAAACCAGGCGTAACAGACCGCCACATGTATAGTAAATTCCCTGCCCAACTGGACAGATCCTTTCCTATACATGCACGGCTAATCATAATCAGTCAATATCAGAGTAGTCTAAACTACGCATGCAAGACTAGTCAATTTATAATAATTAAACTGAAATGCGGAAAGTAAATATACTGACTACAGTACTAATCATCAGGGATAATCCAAACATCATACTATCATCAAACTGAAATAACATAAATGAAAGTCAACTACAGATAATCGGGGGTCTCAATCACCGATCTATGTCATCAGGGGGGAACAGCTCTATCGCGACAGGCTCACTGGATCGTCCCGACATCTCACCACCCGACAAACCTGCAACAGTCACCCGAGGGTGTGAGACACACCGGAGTGTATCCCAGTGGGCACGACGAGCCGAGAAGTAGCTAATCGTACCTACTGGGTACAATAATCTGCGGATAGTAATAAATCAATAGGTAAAGCAAAAAGGCAGGGAATCAAGCATAAGGAAGCTATAGATAACAAATGCGAGAAATCCGAAAATAACTGTGCAGATATGAGTGTATGACCAAACAGTAGAACATGCTAGAAAATCAAAATATCAGCTATGCATCAATAAAAGAACAGCAAATACTAACCGATGCCACTATTGGTCACGGGGACCTCAGGCGAAGATATCTATGCCAAGCCAACCACAATCATCCTGGATTCCACCTAGCCGAGCTGAACAACAAACCCCGTACCATTGATATAGCCAAGAGGATCCTCGTACCAAAAGGTACAGCCGAGAGTTTTCCTCATATCGGTACAACCAAGGGGCTCCCCGTACCCAGTGATACAACAAGAGGGGCGAGCTCACGGGTCAAGCAGACCCTTTACCGGTAAAGAACGCAATGTGGGGGATCAATCCCACGGCGTACGCGAACGAACAGCAGGTGTACAATCATCACAATGCAAATCTCACGATCCACAGACCGAATAATCGGCAATATGCCGGAAATCCCCACAGGGATGCAGATGTCTATGTATCTCAGTCATATATCATGCAATCTAGAATACAAGAAATATGTACCTCTGAATAAAAGCAAATCTATGCCATGATCGAGCAAACATGATATATGTGTCCAATAGGAGCTAATGAACTATCATCTAACTAATGACCAATCAAGCAGGTATATGTGATATGTCTAAGGAGATCAGGGTCTATCAGGCAAGATCATAAATCATGCATATCGGAATATCAACAATAAATCGGCTGACAGGAATCAACAAGTGCCATCAAATCATGTAGATCTATATACTGAAAAAGCTGATGAACAGATATGTATATGGTATGTCTCATGAAGATCAAGGTCTATCAGAAATATAAAAACTGATAAACAGGTACGTAAGATATGTCTCACGTAGATCAAGATCTATCAGGACTAATCATAGGGCATGTCAATACAGTCATCAAGGCTAATCTAGATAAAATCAGCAGGTATATATGATGAGTCTAAAAGAATCAATGTCTATCAGGAGATCATGTGATATATATGCAGTCATCATAGGTCGTATCGGTATAATTCGCAGGCTGGTCAAAAAAACGGGTGTCCGACTGGACTAAAGCAACCAGAGGGCCGAATAGATCATGCCCAGACCGAAGCTAACCCACCTGAATGACGGCAGATCCTCGAACTCCCGCACAGCTACTGGGAGGCTGGTGCTGAACCACTGGGCCCTGAATAAGAAGCTATGATCAGTAATAGACTCACACATACCCATCCCGACGACAATACTATAACAGAATGCTTATACGGGATAAAGCTGTCGATTTATCGAACGGAAATCCTGTTCCCGATCAACGAGGACCTACGGAACTTTAGCAAGATGTCTAGTAGGTGTGTCAACACTGTCTAAAGACAGCCATCACGTCCAATTTACAACTTGGTCCATAAAAATTCTTAAATTGCATGAAAACACTATGTTGACGGCTTGTTTCGACTCGTTCTTACAAACCAGGAATCCAAAGACAGCGCCGTAAGTTTCAGCATGTCCTTTACGACAGTATGAAGCTCGTGCTCACCATTTGGGAGCAGCACGAGACCCGAGGAAAACTTCGGGCCATAATTTTCCTCTCTAACATAGCCAATTAGCATTTTTGTTTCTCCAGCTCTTCAAAACCAAAATCTATCGTGAGCATCGCGTTCAGTGACCCCAAATTAGCCTAGGGCACATTGTCGCGGCTTCGCAAACAGACCCAAACCCTATTACGGGCAACTTTTCACATAAAGCTTGGTTTTAATACAACTTTTAATCCACTCTTCAAAAACCAAAATGTTGTATATCAAAGTTTCTCTGGACAGTGCCAGGACGCCAGGGCTCACCATTGGGAAGCCCAAAACTTGCTAGATAAAGAAGATCCAACCTACAAGCTCTCTAACATTTCGACATTGGACCACACACACATCCACACAGATCCCTTTTGATCTGAAGTGAGCACTGAGCTCAGGGAGTGATTTACAACAATTTTCATATTTAACTCAAACCCTAAATCAAACTAAATCCTCTTTGAGGCATTAACACAAACACCTGGTGGGCATGTTATATAAACATATAGCTTTATCTTTGCCCGAACCCAAACTCAGCAAGGAAGCAATCCCGAGGCTTCTAAGATGGAAGAAAAGCTAGAGCATGGGGTTTAGAGGTTACCTGGGGGGTTGCCGGAGTTCCAGACCGGCGGGGATGGCCGGAGCCGAGCTCGGATGAAGCCTCGGGTGCAACTCTGGCGATCACTGACCCGACGTCAAGATCCCCATGCAAGTTGATGGAAGGACTCCTACAGCCCACAGGAGCTCACCATTACGATTTCCGGGTGTCCGGAGCGACGGCAAGGGCGCGGCGGCGGAGCTGGGTGCCGGGGTTCCTCGGGTTAGGTCACAAAAATCCAGAGACCATTCCAGATGAGGTCTGGAGCAATCTGTTACGGAATTTGAGTTGGCGTAGTTTCGTGAAAGTTTCAAGTCCTGAAGATTGAAGGTGAAGAAAGTTGGATCATTTAACTCAATCTCAAGAAAGAAGAATTCAAAAGGATCAGGTATGTTTAACTAAAGAATTTGTGTGATCCGAATACTTCTTGTAGTGTAGAAACACTTGGAAGAATCTCTCATTGCTAAAAATCAAAAACTGGACTTGGGACATGTTCAGGATCCGGATCAGGCTGTTCGATCCGGATCCCGAAGGTGGTTCGTTCATACATCGTCGCAATCCGGATCGTAGTCTCTTGATCCGGATCCCGAACGTTGAGTTTACCATCTACCTTGAACGATCCGGATCTTGCTTCGCAATCCGGATCCCGAACGTTGATGTTTGGTGAACTGTATGAACGATCCGGATCGTAGTCACATGATCCGGATCCCGAACCTTCGTTTTTCTGGAATTGGCTGTTTCGTTATGACGATCCGGATCTCAGTTATCACGATCCGGATCGCCGTCCGTAAAATTCCAGAAATGGCAGGTTTTTGATTCTTATCTCCTTCCTAGGGTTTCTAACCTATAAATAGACCCTATGTCTTTCTTTCTAGGGTCAATCCACATAGCCGTCATTTTCATATATCATCTTATACGGCTATAGATCCACATATAGAGAAGAAAGGAAATCATTAGAGAATACTCTATGTTTCTTCATCTATATTGATTAGTTTGATTCTAGGTTTTCATACTCACATCTTGAGTTGAATCAAACTAATGAATACTTAGATGGTATTTCCGATCTATCTTTGATCTAAGTATTCGGCGGATCATCACCACCCAAAAAACAACGATTACCCCAAAATCGGCGCGTGGATTCGCGTGTCCTTGTGGATTCAAGGTTCAATCGCTCTCGTGGATTCGGAGCGAGGCACGTTCGTGGATTCGAAGGGTGCTATTGGGTGAAGACCGTGGATTCGGTCGGACGTCGTGGATTCGACGTTGGACGCCGTGGATTCGGCGTTGGGCGCAGATCGTGGATTCGAGAAGCGTCTGGAGCGAGCGGAGAAGATCCTCTAGGAGCGTATGGAAAAGGTTGAGTCGTAAGTGTGTACGGTAAATCACCTTGTACGTGTTTTAATTCTAGTGGATTTCTGCCGTGTTATCGGTCCCGTGGTTTTTTACTCCGGTGATGGAGTTTTCCACGTAAAAATCTTGCGAGTTATTTTCATTTCCGCATTGGGTTTTTATCGCAACGATTTTTGAGTGTTTATACGTTTACACCTATTCACCCCCCTCTAGGTGTTTCTTCCCCTATTTAGATCCGTATTATATACGACCCAACAAGTGGTATCAGAGAGGGAATAGGGTTGTGAACAATGGTTGAAGGTGGAAACATCAATCGACCCCCTTTCTTTGATGGAACAAATTATGCGTACTGGAAAGTACGGATGAAAGCCTTTTTATCTTCCATCGACGAAAGGGTGTGGCATTCAATTGAATCAGGATGGACTAATCCAACTGAACTTATCTCTGATGTTCACACCTTAAAACCTAGGTCGAAATGGACCAAGGAAGAGTTTGAGTTATCTTCTTACAATGGCAAGGGAATTAATGCTATTTTTAATGCCTTATCTCAAACTGAATTCTCTCGCGTCTCGGCATGTGAGACTGCAAAAGAAATCTGGGATGTTCTCCAGGTTACACATGAGGGAACTAACCTCGTGAAGATTCAGAAACTGCAGATGCTTACGAGCAAGTTTGACTCTATTTTGATGGCAGAAAATGAATCTTTCACGGACTACTATACACGATTGCAAGACATCGTAAACTCATGTGCTAATCTGGGAGAGAAGATTCCAGAATTTAAGATTGTAAGAAAAATCTTAAGAACTCTTCCTGAACGATTTCGCCCAAAGGTTACTGCCATTGAAACTATTAAACACCCGGACGAAATACGTGTAGAAGAATTAGTTGGTTCATTACAAACTTATGAAATGACTTTTAATACTAACAATTCTTCTGGAAAAGCATCCACTTCTAAGTCTTCAGGTTATGCGTTGAAAACAACTAAGGAAGAAGACGCGGATACATCCTCCTCGGACGATGACGAGAACCTTTCTATGGAGGAATTTGAGAAGCAGCTCGCTCTCTTGACAAGGAATTTTCGCCGCAACTTTCGAAGGGGTAATTCAAGCAAATCTCCATCCTTCGGAAAGTGGAACAAAGGCAAGGGTACTCCAAGTCACAAGTCAAGAAAGCAGGAGAACTTCTCAAAGGATAAGAAAAGTTCAGAAGGACAACTGCAATGCTTCAAATGTCGAGGCTACGGCCACATTGCAACGGAGTGTCCTAACAAGTATCCGGCAAAGAAGAAGGCGATGCAAGTCGTCACTTGGGATGACAACTCAACGTCAAATGAGTCGTCTTCAAGTGATGAAGAAAAGAGCTCCACGGCATTCCACGCGTCCACATCTTCACCATTCATGTGCTTTATGGCAAGTACGTCTGAATCATTGTCCAACTCCACTGTTGAAAAGAATGCAATGGACAATGAATCGGATGATTCGGAAGGTGAAGATTTTGCTCTAGCCTACCACAGACTTTTGAGGGATTCAAAGAAAGTGGCTAAGCAAAACAAGAGTTTGAGAAGGAGATTGCATGATCTCGAAGAAGAAGTAAAAAGGGCAACTTCTCTCTCAAACGCTCTTGAAGTGGAAAGGGAAAATCTGGTAAAAGTTAATGTTTCCCTTCAAGAGTCCAATGAGCTTTTTGAGAAGGAACATACAAAACTGGTGGATAAAGCGGATCACTTCTCAAAGCTCTACAATGAGGCTCGACAGGATAAGCTGGAAATGACTGAGACCATCTTCCAACTCAAGGATGACTTGCAGCGATTCTCTTCAGGAAGGAGTAAGTTGGATAGACTTCTTGGTCTTGGTCAAACAAATCGGTTCGGCCTCGGGTACACTCAAACTGGAAACAGTCCAAGTTTGAGTGGGACAGTTTTTGTGCCTCAGTCGGTATCTCCTCCTCCGACACCGGAATTCAAGACAAACAACGTCAACAAACCTACCTCATCCTCCTTGGGATCGTCTAGCTCTAAGGTATGTTTTCGTTGTGGTATTTCAGGGCACATAAGAAGATATTGCAAGACGGGAGTCGAACGCTCATCTCAAGCACCTCTTGCATCAACTACCAAAAAGGCTCCTTACCGGAAATCAAAGCAAAACTTTTCAAATGAAAAGAGACTTGGTAGTTCACCGCGCAAGACGACTTCATCAAGGAGCAACAATCGTTTTAACAAGACGCTTTCACCTAGGCACAAAACTTCACGACCATTACAGACGCATTCCAAAAAGGTTTGGGTGCGCAAAGGTGAAATTTTCCCTTGTCTTGTTTCCAATATTTCCTTGCATGCATATGATAGCTCGTCTTGGTATCTGGATAGCGGGTGTTCCCGTCACATGACCGGTGACAAAAATAGTTTTCAAAATCTTGAGAAAATCTCCGGAGGACGCGTTGTTTTCGGAGACGGTCGTTCTTCCAAAATTATTGGAAAGGGAACAGTAGCTATTCCAGATGGCCCGGTTCTAAATAATGTGTTATTTGTTGATGGCCTTAAGACTAACCTCATAAGCATAAGTCAACTTTGCGACAATGGTTTTTCAGTTAACTTTTCTTCTGTTGAATGTGTTGTAACTGATAAGGACCAAGTCTTCTTTTTAAAAGGGGTTAGATCTGAAAACAATTGTTATGTTGTTCCTAATAAATTTTCTGAAACATGTAACCTAGTTTCTTTGGGTAATGAATCAATTTGGCATGAAAGGCTAGGTCACATAAATTTTAAGGAACTTGCTAAGATTTCAAATAAGGACGTGGTCAAGGGGATTCCAAACTTTTATTTAAACAAAACATTGTGTGTGGTGGCTGTCAAAAGGGAAAACAGTCCAGGACTGCACACAAGAGCTTGAACCACATCGGTACTAAACGGCCTTTGGAACTTTTGCACATGGATTTAATGGGGCCAACTCGTCAACCATCTTTGGGAGGTAAATGGTATATTTTCTTATTGGTTGATGATTTCTCTCGGTTTTCTTGGGTAGCATTTTGAGAGAGAAAGCTGATACGTTTGACTCTTTTCATGAGATTTGCCATCGTATTATGATTGAAAAGAATGAAAAGATCATTCGTGTTAGAAGTGATAGGGGTGGAGAATTCATAAATTCAAAATTCATTGACTTTTGTACTTCAAATGGCATTAAACATGAATTCTCGGCACCCTATACACCTCAGCAGAATGGTGTTGTTGAGCGCAAAAACAGGGTTGTTCAAGAGATGGCGCGTGTGATGCTTCATAGCCGGAAATTACCGCTACATTTTTGGGCTGAAGCTGTGAACACCGCTGTCTATGTCATTAACAGAGTGTATTTGCGCCCAGGAACCTTGAATACACCATATGAGCTGTGGTTTAGTAGAAAACCGGATATCAAGTACTTTCGTATCTTCGGGAGTCGATGTTACATCTTACATGACCGTGAAAATCTTGGAAAGTTCGACTCTCGAAGTGATGAAGGGATCTTTTTGGGTTATTCTACGAATAGCAGAGCATATCGAGTATTTAACATTGAATCTAAGACGATCGTAGAATCTATAAATGTTAAAGTAGATGAAGCTTCTCATTTTGAATCTGAAAAATCTACCCTCGATATCTCTCTAGATGATGATTCTCCTGCTAGTGCATCTTCTCATAATAATACTTCCAATATTAATGATGCATCTAATGGTTCTTCTAGTTTATCTGATGTGCAGGAATCATCTCGTGTACCTCCGAGTACTCCGTTTCAACAAACGCTACGAATCTCCAAGGATCATCCGGAATCGAACATCATTGGAGATCCACAAGAAGGAGTTAGAACTCGAAGGCAGTTGGTTTGCGGATTTGCTTGCTACGTATCTTTAATCGAACCAAAGACAATAGATGAAGCTCTTCAGGATGACTACTGGATTAAAGCAATGCAGGAAGAGCTCCATCAATTTGAGCGAAACAAAGTCTGGGAATTAACGAAGCCTCCAAAGCAACATAATGTGATAGGTACCAAATGGATCTTCAAAAACAAGAAAGATGAAGATGGTACTATCATCAGGAACAAGGCACGACTAGTTGCTCAAGGCCACTCTCAAGTAGAAGGTATAGACTTTGACGAAACTTTCGCCCCTGTAGCTAGACTCGAGTCCATTCGTATATTGTTTGCTATTGCTTGTCATTTTAAAATCAAATTATTTCAAATGGACGTCAAGAGCGCATTTCTAAATGGGTTTTTAAATGAGGAAGTTTATGTAGCTCAACCGAAAGGTTTTGTAGATCATAAACAACCTAACCATGTTTTTCGTTTGAAAAAGGCTCTTTACGGTCTGAAACAAGCACCGCGAGCATGGTACGAAAGGTTAACAAAGCACCTTTTGGAGAAGGGCTATACTCGAGGGGGAGCTGACAGGACTCTCTTTGTGAAGCATTATCAAAATAATTTCATTGTAGCACAAATCTATGTCGATGACATTGTATTTGGTGCAACAAAAGATAATGATGCTTCTAAATTCGCGGAGACCATGGAAAGCGAATTTGAGATGTCCATGATGGGCGAATTGTCTTATTTTCTTGGATTGCAAATTAAACAAAATGATGAAGGTATTCACTTGAGTCAATCCAAGTATGCACTGGAGTTGGTCAAAAAGTTTGATCTAGAAAATTGTAAAGATTTTCCAACTCCAATGGGAACTAGCCACAAGGGACTTGGAAGTGAATCACATAGTGAGAATGTAGACGAGAAACTGTATAGAAGTATGATTGGAAGTCTACCTTACCTCACGGCTAGTCGCCCGGATATATCCTTTAGTGTTGGGATTTGCGCGAGATATCAATCAGCACCAAAGGAGGTTCACCTGAAAGCGGTGAAACGGATCATCCGGTACATCAAAGGATCAATTAATTTCGGAATTTGGTATCCTATGGGAACAAGTCTGGACATTGTTGGATACTCAGATGCCGATTGGGCAGGATCAGTGGATGATCGGAAAAGCACGAGTGGTGCATGCTTCTATCTTGGCCATTGCCTTGTTGCATGGCACAGTAAAAAGCAGAATTGCATAGCACTCTCGACTGCCGAAGCGGAATACATTTCAGCTGGAAGTTGCTCAACTCAACTCATTTGGATGAAAAGCGTATTGAGTGACTTCCGCATTTCAGCATCTTCGGTAACAATTCTTTGTGACAACACAAGTGCAATTAACATTTCTAAAAACCCTGTGTTGCACTCTAGAACAAAACATATTGAACTTAGATATCATTTTCTTAGAGAGCTAGTTGAATCAAATACTCTTCAACTTTCATATATTTCAACTGAAGATCAATTAGCTGACTTTTTAACAAAACCTTTGGATCAAAAACGTTTTATTCATTTGCGAAAAGCAATTGGTATGCTTTCTTTGAAATAAACTTCTTTTTGAAACCTTTGCTTAAATAGGTTTTGTATTTGTTTTGTTCTATTCAATATCTATGTTTATACATAGGATAGTAATTGAGCATAGATCTTAATTGACTTTAATTGCATCTGTTCACACATTTAGAAATTTATTATGCTTTTGCCATCATAATATTTCATTGTTGCAATGATCGTTTATGTTAATTAAATCATCTTCTAAAGTGATCAAAGTCAATTTCTCTCTCAATGATCTCTTGGTATAGTCATTATCTTATTTGACTGTTTAGTCGAGTATGAAATCGAGATCAATTTTTGGTTGAATACTTTATATCTTAAATAATTGATAGCCAATTGAGGGGGAGTCAAAGATAATGTAAAATGCTCAAAAGATGTGGAAAGAGTTACATCCCAATGAGGAGTGTGAAAACTACCACCACATGGAGGAAAGAGCTACCACCTCGGTCGTCCGAGTATTGTGTGCAGCTACCACATGTATACCAAGCATGGTTGTTCAAATTTTTGATTAAGTAAAATGCATGTTGAAATACTTGACTCTGTCAAATTTCAAGGTTGGTATAAGGTGGGATTTTAAAGAAAGATGCTCAAAGAGCCACTCTCTTCAACAGATTGTCTAGAAATATTATCTACCATATTTGGGATTTCAAACATCTATTGATCTTTGTATTTCATTTTCTTTACCGAATTGATTATTTGATAAAGGCATTACTCATAAGATCAAGTTAGATGTAATTGAAGGTGTTCAACTTTAAGGGATTTAATTCTTGTAAATTTTCGTTTCATTTTTGGATATTACTGATAGATTTGGCATAATCTAATTCTTGTTGTGTGAAACGATGCTTTTTGTTTAAAGTTGATACACCTTTGTGCTTACAATCTTTTTCTGGTTTTTCTTGAATTTCTCTGAAATTTTTCTAAAGAAAAAGTTGGGGCCGATCCGGATCGGGCAAGGTGATCCGGATCCCGAACGCAGGTTTTCTCCTGCGGGCTGACGATCCGGATTGGACCTGCCGATCCGGATCCCGAACGCAGTTTTTTTACTGCGGGTAGCCGATCCGGATCGCAAGCTCGGGAGGATCCGGATCGCGGCTAGGGTTTTATAAAGAACAAAAGGGTTTTGATTTCTTTTACTCCAATCTTTTGTTCAAAAGTTTCCAGAGCGCTTCTCTCTAGATTTCATCCTCCTTGGAAGCTTTCTAACTCAAGTTCTTCAGTTCCAAGTAAGTTTTATTGATCAAAATCTCGGTTTTTCACCGTTTTTCTCTTTTCCTCCTCAAACGTACGAAATTCTTGGATCGATTTTGTTTGTGGATGGTTTTTGATCAAATTTCTTTTGAAATAAGAACTCTGGGTTGTTTAGTTTTGATTATATGCTAAGTTTTCTCCTGATTAACGGATTTTTAGGCTTCGATTTCTAAAATTTCGGTTTTAGGGCATATAATAAGGATTTTCGAAATTCATGCAATTGATCTATTTTTAGAAGTCCTTTTTGCAAAACTAATTTGATTCTTAGTCTCTCTACATGATTATGATTGTTTGGGTACAATTTTTTTTTCAATTTTTGAAAACTAAGAATTTTTGTGTTCTTGAGTTGGTTTTCACAGGACACCTTCTTAACTCAAGCACTTTGTTCAATGGCACTTAATTCAATGTGTTTCTCTTGGTTAATCCTTCTCCTGGTCTCAATGGTACACACTCGCCCTACAAATAAACTAAAGAGAGCCAAGAACCTCCAACAAAAAGGTGATTTTGTCGAGGTCAGTGACACAGAGGTAGATTGTCATGAGGTTGACTGGGCAGCCTTGACGGATGATGATGACTCAATGTATGAACAAGAACCGTCTGATGATTCAAGGAGAAAGGCGTCTGTTAAATCAAAAGAAAAGGCAAATAAGGGACCAGGAAAAGCATCAATGGCAGCACCAATCATCTCCATGAAAAGAAAGAGAATAACTAGACGCTGTGGGCTACGACAGGACATTAATGTTGACACGCCGATAGCTCCTGACTCCCCACATCGCTTGGAAGAAGTATTCGTTAACACTGATCGTCTTCGAGCCTTTGCACATCGCGAATGCATTGGTGAAAGGCATGTTAACATTGAGGCTCTGCAAGGTCACTCCCCTGCCTTTGGCCTTCTGATTGAACAAGCAAACCTTATTCAAGTATGTCGTTTCCCAGAAACTCTTGGCTACTGTTTGCATCATGTGAGGACCTTCTACACTAATGCACGACATCTTCGAGAGGTTGAGAACGGTCCTATGGAGTTCTACACGAACATCCAAGGCACAAGGTTTAAGATTACTCCACAATTGATTGGCGAGGTTTTGGGAATGGAAGCCAGCAAGAAAGGAGTTCACTACTTGAAGGGGGTAAATTTGACAAACACATTATGGCAAAAAGTTATAGAGGGAATTTGTCTCGAGGGAACACAATCAACCGAAAAATCTGTTCGATCTAAAGAACTTCGTCTTGAATATCGCTTCTTAAACTTCATCACATGCTACAATATACTTCCAAATATGCAGACAAAGGTTGTGAGATGGGACCGGTTGCTGTTTTTGTATCTCATAGGACATCGATCAGAGGCAACGGCATTGAATATCAACATTCCATACATTATCTGGAATAGAATGGCGCGATATGTTGAGCATCCTCACCCCACTGAGAGAATTCCATTTCCCTTGATTATAATGAGGATTTTACAGAAATTTCAGGTTGACATTACTTCAACAACTTATCATCAATGTCTGAGCATGATAAATGAGTCTACTATTGTCAAATCCCTCCATAAGTTGCCGCATGTCACTCCAGTTCCTGCATCTGGAACAAAGCACAGTACAAGCACTGCCGCATCACCATCTCGACAAGCAACTGGCACAGATGATGAAGCATCAATAACATCGATTATCAAGGAACAACAGCGACTATCTGTTAAGCAAGAACAAATTTTGACGGAACAACAACGAATTACCAAAGAGCTTGAGATTACAACGGCAGCTCACATTACCATAACGAAGAAGATCAATTCAATGGACAAGCGGATGCGAAAGATACTCTCTAAGATGGGTTGCACAAGCTCTGAAGACTCAGATACTGACAACTGATTACTTTTGACTCATTTTCTTTTCCTTTCCTTTTGTGCAGGATTACGATTTTAGGATTTAGTCTTATACTTACTTTAGCTTAGTTCTCAGGTTTTACATTTTATTGGAACTTTTTACTCTCCTCACATTTCGTAGTCTTAACTACATTTTGGCTTTGTTTTGTGACAAAAAGGGGGAGAGAGTTAGAGAGAACTTTGAACAATGTTCATGACTGCACTTCATGGTAAGTGAACAATGTTGATATGAAAACTGGATGAACATCAAGGTAAGTATTACTCCAACTTCAACTTGAGGTTTTTCAGTTGTGTTGAATGCATGCCTCGACTAACTATTTGCTAACTATTTCGGCATGTAATATAACTAACAAGTTGATGTTCACTAACAAGTTTGTGACACTTGGTTTTTGATTGCATAGAAGATATGTTGGTTCTTAACTCTGATCAATTACATATATATATATATATAAGTTTGTCACAAACATGTTCATGACATTTGGTTTTTACGTGCAAAGAAGATATGTTGGTGTTTTTTTAACTATGATCAGTTTACATATCTGAATATAAATGTCATGGTAAGTATAAATGAGTTTAAACTTCATCTCTGTTTGTGGTTTTTGAATGATACAAAATTCTTGAGGTATCTAACGATTTCTTTTGTCAAGAATGATTTCTTTTTGCAGAGAGTACAGATGTCTAAGTCTAGAGTCTGTTTTAGGAGTTTAACTCATGTATTGTATTTTGGATCTCCATTGTAAATTTTTGTTGTATGGTGATAGCAACAAAAATATCTTTTTGAATTTTCTTTAGTGGATCTGTGTTTTGTCACGAAACCGCCAAAGGGGGAGATTGTTACGGAATTTGAGTTGGCGTAGTTTCGTGAAAGTTTCAAGTCCTGAAGATTGAAGGTGAAGAAAGTTGGATCATTTAACTCAATCTCAAGAAAGAAGAATTCAAAAGGATCAGGTATGTTTAACTAAAGAATTTGTGTGATCCGAATACTTCTTGTAGTGTAGAAACACTTGGAAGAATCTCTCATTGCTAAAAATCAAAAACTGGACTTGGGACATGTTCAGGATCCGGATCAGGCTGTTCGATCCGGATCCCGAAGGTGGTTCGTTCATACATCGTCGCAATCCGGATCGTAGTCTCTTGATCCGGATCCCGAACGTTGAGTTTACCATCTACCTTGAACGATCCGGATCTTGCTTCGCAATCCGGATCCCGAACGTTGATGTTTGGTGAACTGTATGAACGATCCGGATCGTAGTCACATGATCCGGATCCCGAACCTTCGTTTTTCTGGAATTGGCTGTTTCGTTATGACGATCCGGATCTCAGTTATCACGATCCGGATCGCCGTCCGTAAAATTCCAGAAATGGCAGGTTTTTGATTCTTATCTCCTTCCTAGGGTTTCTAACCTATAAATAGACCCTATGTCTTTCTTTCTAGGGTCAATCCACATAGCCGTCATTTTCATATATCATCTTATACGGCTATAGATCCACATATAGAGAAGAAAGGAAATCATTAGAGAATACTCTATGTTTCTTCATCTATATTGATTAGTTTGATTCTAGGTTTTCATACTCACATCTTGAGTTGAATCAAACTAATGAATACTTAGATGGTATTTCCGATCTATCTTTGATCTAAGTATTCGGCGGATCATCACCACCCAAAAAACAACGATTACCCCAAAATCGGCGCGTGGATTCGCGTGTCCTTGTGGATTCAAGGTTCAATCGCTCTCGTGGATTCGGAGCGAGGCACGTTCGTGGATTCGAAGGGTGCTATTGGGTGAAGACCGTGGATTCGGTCGGACGTCGTGGATTCGACGTTGGACGCCGTGGATTCGGCGTTGGGCGCAGATCGTGGATTCGAGAAGCGTCTGGAGCGAGCGGAGAAGATCCTCTAGGAGCGTATGGAAAAGGTTGAGTCGTAAGTGTGTACGGTAAATCACCTTGTACGTGTTTTAATTCTAGTGGATTTCTGCCGTGTTATCGGTCCCGTGGTTTTTTACTCCGGTGATGGAGTTTTCCACGTAAAAATCTTGCGAGTTATTTTCATTTCCGCATTGGGTTTTTATCGCAACGATTTTTGAGTGTTTATACGTTTACACCTATTCACCCCCCTCTAGGTGTTTCTTCCCCTATTTAGATCCGTATTATATACGACCCAACACAATCCAGTGCTTCCCTGTTGCTTTCTTCTCCAACCTAACCCGAGATCATGTGTCTCTTCTTCTTTTCCGGCGAGGGACAACGGCGGCCGGCGGCGCAAAGCCAGGAAGGAACGCAGGGGGAGAGGAGGTCTGTTGCACAGCGGCTAGGGCACGGCTATAGACTTAGGTTCTTGCAAAAACCCTAGCCGAGTATACCTATATATATATATATGCATGGCACTATGCATCTTAGCCCTTGATCCCTTAACATTAACAGTTAAGTCCTTCACAGCATTTTTGATTCACACTTAAGTCCCTCTCCAAGCTGTGGCACGCAGATCAATGCATGAAATATTAGGGTTTATTGTGCAAAAGTCACATTTTTACCGTACTTCACTCTTTTCGAGGCAACCGGACTGTCAAACTGAAAATCTGACACCGCCACGACGTCCGGCTCGACGAAACCTATCAGGTAGCGATTTTGGTTCGCTAAAATTTCAGACCTGATTTTTAAATTCGGGGCGTGACAGATTAGATGGTATCAGAGCCAATAACCAGCCGGAAGTGTGCGGCGAGTCTCGGCTGAGTCTGGGTCTAGATGACAGGACTAGCGAGACGAGTCTCACATCGTCTGGTGATCTTGGGCTGCTGTGTGTGTGTTTGGGCTGACGAGGACGTCAGGCCTAAACGGGGGGAGTCTGTGATGCCCCCAATAGTCCCACATCGGATGTGGATGGAATTGTGATTGGGTTTATATGAGATTTGGACACTAGTAATAATAACTGGGCTTAAGCATTTTGGGCTGTGGTGTGGGCCTAACGAGTTATTATTGCTAGTGGACCGGGTTGTTACATTTGGTATCAGAGCCAATAACCAGCCGGAAGTGTGCGGCGAGTCTCGGCTGAGTCTGGGTCTAGATGACAGGACTAGTGAGACGAGTCTCACATCGTCTGGTGATCTTGGGCTGCTGTGTGTGTGTTTGGGCTGACGAGGACGTCAGGCCTAAACGGGGGGAGTCTGTGATGCCCCCAATAGTCCCACATCGGATGTGGATGGAATTGTGATTGGGTTTATATGAGATTTGGACACTAGTAATAATAACTGGGCTTAAGCATTTTGGGCTGTGGTGTGGGCCTAACGAGTTATTATTACTAGTGTCCAAATCTCATATAAACCCAATCACAATTCCATCCACATCCGATGTGGGACTATTGGGGGCATCACAGACTCCCCCCGTTTAGGCCTGACGTCCTCGTCAGCCCAAACACACACACAGCAGCCCAAGATCACCAGACGATGTGAGACTCGTCTCGCTAGTCCTGTCATCTAGACCCAGACTCAGCCGAGACTCGCCGCACACTTCCGGCTGGTTATTGGCTCTGATACCAAATGTAACAACCCGGTCCAATATGGTCTGGAATATCAATACTGAAACTATAACATCGTCGTCCAAAGACAACCTTGGAAACTAAATTTAAGTAAGCAGACAAATAGACCCAATCATGATATTCCCCTTTACAGGGCAGAGTATTTCTCAGTTCTTTCGGAAGTACGTTGTCGGCCGCCCAACGTGCTTACCAAAAGAAAGGCGAAATACCATAGATCTGTCGCCAATAACCAGCCGGAAGTGTGCGGCGAGTCTCGGCTGAGTCTGGGTCTAGATGACAGGACTAGCGAGACGAGTCTCACATCGTCTGGTGATCTTGGGCTGCTGTGTGTGTGTTTGGGCTGACGAGGACGTCAGGCCTAAACGGGGGGAGTCTGTGATGCCCCCAATAGTCCCACATCGGATGTGGATGGAATTGTGATTGGGTTTATATGAGATTTGGACACTAGTAATAATAACTGGGCTTAAGCATTTTGGGCTGTGGTGTGGGCCTAACGAGTTATTATTGCTAGTGGACCGGGTTGTTACATTTGGTATCAGAGCCAATAACCAGCCGGAAGTGTGCGGCGAGTCTCGGCTGAGCCTGGGTCTAGATGACAGGGCTAGCGAGACGAGTCTCACATCGCCTAGTGATCTTGGGCTTGTGTGTGTGTGTTTGGGCTGACGAGGACGTCAGGCCTAAACGGGGGGAGTCTGTGACGCCCCCAATAGTCCCACATCGGATGTGGATGGAATTGTGATTGGGTTTATATGAGACTTGGACACTAGTAATAATAACTGGGCTTAAGCATTTTGGGCTGTGGTTTGGGTCCAACAAGTTATTATTGCTAGTGGGCCGGGTCGTTACATTTGGTATCAGAGCCAATAACCAGCCGGAAGTGTGCGGCGAGTCTCGGCTGAGTCTGGGTCTAGATGACAGGACTAGCGAGACGAGTCTCACATCGTCTGGTGATCTTGGGCTGCTGTGTGTGTGTTTGGGCTGACGAGGACGTCAGGCCTAAACGGGGGGAGTCTGTGATGCCCCCAATAGTCCCACATCGGATGTGGATGGAATTGTGATTGGGTTTATATGAGATTTGGACACTAGTAATAATAACTGGGCTTAAGCATTTTGGGCTGTGGTGTGGGCCTAACGAGTTATTATTGCTAGTGGACCGGGTTGTTACAGTGTTCTTCGTACGGATTGATCGGTACACGATTCAATCAGTCGGTTAAAATATTTTGTACAGTTAAATTAAAATAAATCAACGGTGATGATTAGATAGTGATATTAAAAATATAATAATAAATAAAAATAATGTTAAAATACAATTCAAAATATTTTTATTTATTGAAAAGCAAAGTGGCCATATTTATAAGGCCAACTTTACTTAATAAAATTTTAAATTATTAAACGTTATCTAAAATAACCAATAATAATTGCCTCCGCCGACTATAAGAATTGATTTTGAAATTATTTGGTTTTCTGAAAAAGTATTCTAACAATAAGTTTTTTATTTTTATTTTTATTTTTTATTTTTTTAATTCTGTTTAGTTTCTAAATAGAATAATTTTTTAAAAAAAAAATTAAAATTTTATCTGAAAATAATATTTTCGTCATTCAAATTATTTATTAGAAATATAAAAACTGTAATTTTTTATTTTTTTTTTTGTTAAAAAAGTTTTTCACCTTTCTTTCTTTTCCTGGGGAATCTAATAAAGCGGCCATACTATATTGGCTGACAGGTTTCAAGAACTCATATATTCCTCCTATTTCTGTCTTCGTTCCAAGCTGAACATATCTTTCCTCTTTCTCCAATTTCTGTACTGCAGGAGTTTGATTAATTGTCTGAAGCAGCTGCACTTAGAGTTATCTGGAGGATCATGGCTTTAACTTTCATAGGCCAATCGGTGGCGTCGACAATCATCGGGAATCTCGTTAAAACTTGCTCATCATTCATTGACTTGCACCCGTCGTTCCGTGGTATGCAGGACGAGCTCGACCGGCTGAATTACGCCCTTCCGCAGGTCCAAGAAGTCTTGACTATGGTCGAGGAGGGTGCACCTCTCATGGTGCAGAATGAGGGGCTGCGTAGGTGGCTGTGGCAGCTCAGAGACGCCGTGGAGAATGCAGAGGACGTGCTTGATGAGCTGGACTACTACGAGCTAGAGAAGAGAATACGAGATTGAGATGGTTGTGGCATTCTCTCTAAATTCAACAGAGAGTATAATAGTTTGGTTAATCGTTATTTTAGTGATGACACACTGAAGCGGTTGAGGGAGGCTGTCAAGGTGTTAGATAAGGTTATTGACCGTATGGGGCCATTCCTTCAAATTGTTATCGGGTTATATGGCCCTAGCGTTAAGCGTCGGAAGCTCGAGGAAGTCAAGAATGCTCGCGAGACTAGCTGCTTATTAACCGAAAGTGAGGTGCTCGGACGAGACAAGGAGAGGGACCTGATAGTCGAATGGCTAATCAAACCAGTAGATAGCGAGTCTGAAGGAATCACTTTCAATATCTCTGCTTTTAGCATTGTTGGTATGGGTGGGATTGGAAAGACTACCCTTGCTCAACTAATCTATGACGACGAAAGAGTGAAACAATACTTCCACCTGATTATGTGGGTTTGTGTTTCTCAAGACTTTGATGTAGAAGCGATATCAAGAAAGATGTTGGAAAGTAAAACTTTGGAAGGTAACACTAATGGGAGTTTGGGTGATAAGTCTCTAAATGCACTCCATGAGTATCTTAAACAAAAACTTACGTCGAAGAGGTTTTTGCTCATACTGGATGATGTTTGGAATGATGATAATATGATGAAGTGGAAGAATTTGGTTGCTCCTTTGAAATTCGGACAAAGAGGAAGTAAAATCCTTTTGACAACTCGAATGGCTTCAGTTGTCGATATGGCGGTAAGGGCAATGCAATGTAAAAAGGAATCATTAAATCTAAATGAGTTGGAGGAGAACGACTATAATTCGCTTTTTAATAAGCATGCATTCTTTAATGTGAACCCTGATGATTATAAAAAATTGCAACCAATTGGTCAGCAGATAGCGAAGAAGCTTGGAGGATGCCCGTTGGCAATAAAGGTTATGGGAGGGCTGCTAAACTCCTATATGGATTATGCCTCCTGGGAGAGATTCTTAAAAGAAGACACTATGAAATTACAGCAAGGAAAGAGCGACATCATGACAGTTTTAAGATTAAGCTACGACCATTTACCCATACACTTGAAGGTTTGCTTTAGATATTGTAGTATATTTCAACAGGATCATATCTTTAAGAGGAAAAAGTTGATCAAAATGTGGACAGGTTCAGGTCTGATTCTGTAGTCTATTTGCGAAGGGCAGAGGAGGAGTCCAGAGGACATTGGAAAGGAGTATTTTGATCTTCTGACAAGAAATTCATTCTTTACTTGCAACAGCTATGATTCTGGGCATAAAATTTCTAAAGATTATGTTATGCATGATCTGCTGCACGACCTAGCACAATCTATTTCTCGAGAGGAATGCATCAGAATACGAGGTGATGTTGCAGGAAATATTATTCCAGAAACGGTTCGACATTTATCTTTTGAAAACATAAATTTTCTTTCCATCAGAGCAATCTCCAAACTTAAGAACTTGCGCACTCTTATCATATCTGCTGCAGAGAATTACGACCAAAATGCAGATCATTTACTTGAGTTTAATGAGATTATAAAAGGATTTAAAAACTTACGCCTATTGAGCTTAAGAGTGGATTGTTACTCTTATAAACTACCTGATAAACTTGACAGCTTGGTACACCTCCGCTACCTATCTCTTTCGGCATGGGTGGACACGAATGAACATTTCTTGGACTTCTTTCGTTCAACTCTTTGCAGGCTTTATCACCTGGAATTCCTGAAGTTTAATATTACTGGAGAGACTTCTTATATTATTGAATTCGATGGTTTGGCTAACTTGGTCAGCTTGCGTTCATTTGTTCCTTCTGATGTGACAAAAAAAATTCCTTTTGTTGCAAACTAACCTCCATCCGCAAATTGGAAGATTTTTTTGTCCAAGAGAAGAGTGGTTACAAAATCAGTGAACTAAATGACCTAAGAGAACTTCGTCGTCTGTCCATTACAGGACTTGAAAATGTGAGGACTTCTGGAGAAGCAATGGAGGCCAAGTTGAAGGATAAAAATTATCTCAAATCTTTGTCATTGCAATGGTCCAATGACTGCTCCAATAGTGCAGAGGCGGATGAAAAGCTCCTCGATAACCTCTGTCCTCATACCAATCTCAAGAAATTGGATATTAAAGAATACCAAGGTGTTAAATCTCCATGTTGGATGACGTCTCTTGTCAATTTGACATCCATTGTATTGATGGACTGTAAAGGATGGGAGCACCTCCCACCTCTTGGGGTTCTGCCATCACTCAACACTCTTCACATGACAGGAATGCATGCAGTAAAAAAAATAGGTTGTTCATTCTATGGGTGCGGTGGTGGAGGTGCCTTTCCATCGTTGAAGGACCTAGTCTTTGAGGACATGCCTAACTTGGAGGAGTGGATTGGAATAGATGATTGCTGCATGTTTCCTAAACTTCGTACTATGAAATTATTTGGTGCAGTAATTTGAGGGGTTTGCCTGCTCTCCCTCGAAGTTTAAATCAATTGCATATTAGATATGTTGGATTAACTGCTCTTCCAGCAATAAATAAGAATTGCAGAAATAACAATGTAAGTGCTCTATTTTATAAACTTCAAATTACCCCCCGAGGTTTAGCTTATTTTCACTTTGCCCTCCTGTAGTTCAAAAAGTTTTACTTTGCCCCCTCTATGGTTCATCTCATTTTCAGTTTGCCACCCCGTGGTTCTAAATTTTACACTTTTGTGGTTTAGCGCATTTCTCACTTTGCCACCTTGCGATTTTTTTAAACAGTTTTAATTTGCCACCCTATTTCGTATAGAATTTTTTGGAGAAATAAAAATTAAAACACAAGAGGGCAAAGTTATTTTTTTTGAACCATAGGATAGCAAGGTGAAAATAAGCTAAATCACACAGGGGCTATTTGAAGTTTACCCATATATTAAAACACCAATTCGTATTTGCATGGTTGTGATTTCTCGAACTTAATATCTTTGCATATTTTCTTTTTGCAGCAACAAAAACAATTTTCGGATCTTGAAACCACCTTAACCATCGAAGACTGTGAGAAGCTCCAATATCTTCCTACAGAGTTTTTTCAGAAATTCAATACCATAAAGAACCTGAGAATATGTAATTGCCCGAAGTTGGAGGAGTGGATTGGAATAGATGATGGGTGCATGTTTCCTAAACTTCATAAAATGGAAATTACTGAATGCCCTAATTTGAGCATATTGCCAACTCTGCCTTGTAGTCTAAGGGAATTGCATATTTCTAATGTGGGATTGACTGCCCTTCCAGCAATAAATGAAGATTGCGGAAACAATAATGTAAGTGCTCTATTTTATAAACTTCAAATTACGCCCTAAGGTTTAGCTTATTTTCCCTTTACCCTCTTGTGGTTAAAAAAGTTTCACTTTGCCCCCTCTATGGTTTAGCTCATTTACACTTTGCCACCCTGTGGTTAAAAAATTACACTTTGCCCCCTTGTGGTTTAGCGTATTTTTCACATTGGCACCTTGTGATTTTTTTAAATAGTTTAATTTGCCACCCTCTTTCGAATAGAATTTTTTGGAGAAATAAAAATTAAACCACAAGAGGGCAAAGTGAAACTTTTTGAACCATAGGATGGCAATGGGAAAATAAGTTAAACCACACGGGGGCAATTTGAAGTTTACTCATATATTAAAACACCAATTCGTATTTGCATGGTTGTGATTGCTCGAACTTAATATATTTACATATTTTCTTTTTGCAACAGCAAGAACAATTTCTGGCTCTTGAAACCTTAACCATCGGACAATGTAAGAAGCTCCAATATCTTCCAACAGAGCTTTTTCAGAAATTCAACACCTTAAAAGTGTTGAGTATACGAAATTGCCCGAAGTGGACAATACGTGGAATCTCAAACATCCAACAACCCTCTATACTCGATGAACGCACTATTGGGTCATGCGGCGACCTTGAGGTGCTATTGCTGTGCTCAGCAAATTTAACCTCTCTGACCATAAACGGACTACATGGAGTAAAGAAAATAGATTCTTCGTTCTTTGGGAGTAGTCGTGGGTGTGCCTTTCCATTATTGAAGGACCTATACTTTGACGACTTGCCAAACTTGGAGGAGTGGATTGGAATAGATGATTGCTGCATGTTTCCTAAACTTCGTACTATGAAAATTATCAACTGTCCTAATTTGAGCGGATTGCCGACTCTGCCTTGTAGTCTAAGGGACTTGCATATTTCTAATGCGGGATTTATTGCTCTTCCAGTAATAAATGAAGATTGCAGAAACAACAATGTAAGTGCTCTATTTTATAAACTTCAAATTACCCCCTGAGGTTTAGCTTATTTTCTCTGTGCCCTCATATGGTTCAAAAAGTTTCACTTTGCCCCTTCTATGGTTTAGCTCATTTTCGCTTTGCCACCCCGTAGTTCAAAAATTTACACTTTGCCCCCATGTGGTTTAGTGTATTTTTCACTTTACCATCCTTAAATATTTTTAATTTGTCACCCTATTTCATTTAGATTTTTTTAGTGAAATAAAAATTAAACCATAGGAGGGCAAAGTGGAACTTTTTGATCCATAGGGTGAAAAATTGAAAATGGGTTAAAGCATGAGGGAGCAATTTGAAGTTTACCCTTATATTAAAACACCAATTCATAATTGCACGGTTGTGATTGCCCACACTTAATATTTTTACATCTTTTCTTTCTGCAGCAGAAAGAACAATTTCAGGCTCTTAAAAGGTTAACCATTGAACAATGTGACAAGATCGAATATATTCCAACAGAGGTTTTTCAGAAATTCAACACCGTAAAAGTCTTGATAATAACAAATTGCCCAATGTTGACAACACGTAGAATCTCAGATATCCAACTGCCCTCTATACTCAATAAACTCTCTATTGGGTCATGCGGCGACCTTGAAGTGCAATTGATGTGGTCAGCGAATTTAACCTCTCTTATCCTGTTGGAATTAGTCGATTGTGCAAGCATAACTTCCTTCCCCCCAGCACAAGTGTGTGCACAGTGGACAATGCTTTCCCAGTTACAGATAAAGAACTACAAAGAACTGTCATCATTTGGTGGAATACAAGCTCTTGTATCTCTCCGTTGGTTAGATATTAGAGGGTGTGACAAGCTAATTGAAGTTGCCCTGCGTCAGCATCCGTTCCCAAATGATGTCGGCCAAAAGAATGCAGCGGACTGCTTTTTGAAGCTTGGCAAACTATCAATTGACCACCACGCGCTCCTGCTCATGGAGCCATTGAGAAGTCTCTCCTCCATCAGCCGTTTCACTCTCTATGATGCTTCGCGACTCACTTCCTTACCTGAGGAATGGCTACTGCAAAATCACTCTGCCCTCGAGAGATTAAATATAGAGAATGCATGTTTCCTTCAGTCCCTACCCCAGAGCATGACAAAACTGTGCTCCCTAGAGATTTTGCATGTAGAAAATGGTAAACTCATCCAGTCACTTCCAGATCTGCCTACTTCACTGCGTATTCTATGGATCGCTAGGTGTCACCCTGAGTTGAAGGAGCGATGCCAAGAGAATATAGGCCTTGATTGGCCCAAGATTGCCAACATCCCTGATGTGGAGATTGAATCAACATATTCTGAAGAGGTGATGATGCACATTCTATGTTCACTTCACATCCCTTCATCTTGCCCGTGCTATTCTTTATAATTAACGCAATTTATTTCGGTCTTAATGAACTATGACATCTCATTCAATCTTAACAAGGTTATTTAATTTGTTTCAGGACTAATTAGCCTTTTTTGGACAATGCAAGAGCAAGCAGGTTCGTTTTAAATTAGCACCCCCAATAAAATTTTATATTTTTTGACCCTTAACTTATAGTGCTAATTAATCACCCCTCATAATTAGTACATGGTGCTCGCAGGGCTTGCGTGATTATAAAGAGAGGATAGTTGTCACGCCCCGAGTTTAAAAATCAGGTCTGAAATTTTTTTTTTTGTTTAAACCAGAGTTTGCAAAACAGGCGTAACAGACCGCCACACATATAGGAAACTCTCTATTCCGCGAACAGAGACTCCCCTATATATGCACGGCTAGGCTAGTAATCAGCAACAGATATCTCAGTACAACTACTACTCTAGTCAGCAGAAATAATTCAAAATCAGTTATTACATCAATATTTTAAATGTCTAAATCGAACAGAACTAGACTAAAATGCGGAAACCAAAAGTCTGCGTAAATCATCAAGGATCTCAATCATCTCTGTCTAGAATCATGGGGACAGCTCTATCGTGACAAGCTCACTGGATCGTCCCGACAACTCACCACCCGACGGACCTGCAACAGTCACCCGAGGGTGTGAGACACACCGGAGTGTATCCCAGTGGGCACGACGAGCCGAGGATCAGCTAATCGTACCTACTGGGTACTAAAATCTGCGGATAGTAAAGATCAATAGGAAAAGCTGGAATAACAATAAGGTCTACTGATAATCAACAATAGTTCACAGATACAATTAAAATAGGCAGGTAATCCACATAAGGAACAGTAGGTAAATAAATGCTAGAAATCAGGATATATCAGTGATAACAATCATAAGAACTGTAGATCACACATGTAGAAAATAAGAGATGTCTACAAAAATCATATATAGAGAACTGCAAGTGATGAAAGCATGTCTATAGATGATCATACTAGAAATAAACTGAACAACAATACAGGAGTAATGCGTCAAAGGTAGAAACCCAAGTACCCAATCGTAAGCCAATATTGGTCTCAGAGGACCTCAGGCAAAGCCACTTATCCGCACCCGATCCGCTGAATAACCCTGCACGTCACAGACGCCAAGCAGTCTCGATGCAAAAAGGGGCTCACGGGTCTATCACCAGACCACTTTACCGGCAAAGAACAAGCTCAACGGGGAGCGACCCCGGCCATGTTCGTGAAGAACAGCAGTGCATGGCAAATCATAATGCTCAATCTCACGGTCTAATGACCGGGTAGTCGGCAACACGCCGGAATCCCAACAGGGAATCATCAGTCTATCGATCAGGATCAATCAATCATGCATATCGAAATATCAAGCAACATCTCAAGTGTCAGGAATCAACGAGTAGAATCGAATCATGCAAATCTATGCACTGGAACATAAGAGCTGATGCACAAGTACATGTGATATGTCTAACGTAAATCAAGTACTGTCAGGAACAATCATAGGGCATGCCAATACAAATCATCAGGGATAATCTAGATAGAATCAGCAGATATATATATATATGACGAGTCTAAAAGAATCCATGTCTGTCACGAGGGATCACATGTGATATATAGATCAAATCAATCAACTAATAAACAGGTATGTGAATCGATCAAGATCTATCAGGAGTAGTCATAGAGCATGTAGGTGTAAGTATCAGGGGTAGATGACAGGTCTAAAGAAATCCATATCAATCAGAAGGGTCACATGGCATATAGATCAAGTCATCATGTATAGTCAAGAACCACTGTACATGATATGTCTAAAGAATCGATAGTTGTCAAGTACAGGTCTAATCAAGTCAGTGTCAATCAGTGAAACCATGATATGTATATGGTATGTCTCATGAAGATCAAGGTCTATCAGAAATATAAAAACTGATAAACAGGTACGTAAGATATGTCTCACGTAGATCAAGATCTGTCAGGACTAATCACTAAAATCTACAGATAAGCTAACTAGGCAGGGAATCAAAAACAGGTGTCCGACTGGACTAAAGCAACCAGAGGGCCGAATAGATCACGCCCGGACCGAAGGTAACCCACCTGGATGACGGCAGATCCTCGATCTCCCGCGCAGCTACTGGGAGGCTGGTGCTGAACAACTGGGCCCTGTAACAGTAAATATGATCAGTAATAGACTCACACAACCCTTTCCCGACAACGTTACACTAACGGAAAGTTTAAACGGGTCAAATCGGTCATTTCGTCGGTCGACAACTGATTCCTGGTCAACGAGGACCATCGGAATCTCAATAAAATGGCCAGGTAGTGCGTAGGTGCTATCAAAGGGCATTCAGGATGTTTATTTTGCAAGTTGGTCCATTATGTGTTTAAAATTGCATAAATACCTATTAGATAACTACTGTTTTGGCTCGTTCGTGAAATCCGGGAATCCAAATTTGACTCCGTAAGTTTCAGTGGGTTCGTTACGACGAGACGAAACCCGTACTCACAAGTCTGGTCTGACACGGATCCCGAGGGCAAAGTTGGCCCATAAGTTCTTTTAGTCTATTTTACAACTTTGTTTAATCATAACCTATGTTTGATCTAATCCAAATTTAGCTAGAGCATGGTGATCAATATGGTCCAGGGACAGTGAGGCTCACCTTGCGCGCGTCGGAGGCCGGCCGGAAAGCTTGCCGGAGCAAGGTGGTGCACCAATTCCTAGCAAGCCAAGGCTCGGTTTGGCTTTTCTTGGATCAGCTCAGGCTCTGTCCTGTAGAGGAGGTGAGCATCAGTAAGAGGGAGGTCCCAGAGGCTCTCGGGTCCATGTGGGGTCGAGCCCCGGCGGCCGGAGGCGGCGGCGGCCGGAGATGAGTCCGAATGGCAAGGCTCGGGTGCAAGAATTAAGACCCAACACAGAGGGGTGATCTGGGTTAAAATAAAATCGTGGAGAGCTTTCTTAGGGTCTGTAGACCTCACATGAGTGGTTGCCGGAGTCCCGGAGCGCCGGAGTTGGCCGGAGATGGAGCTCGAGTGCGGCTCGGGTGCAACCCTGGTGATCAAAACCCCGACGTTAGGAGGGCCATGCAACATGATGGGGAGACTCCTACAGACCACAGGAGGTTACCTGCGTGGCTCCCGGTGGCTGAGGAGCGCCGGCAAGGCGGCGCCGGAGGAGCTCGGTGGAGCTTCAAGGCCGTTAATGGCGGATTCCGGCGGCGGGGCTCCGGGCCGGTGCAACTTGGATGGAAAGTTTCCACTCGGCGCCAGGAAGCTTCGGGTGCCAGTGGCCGCCGGTGGGAGGCAGCGGCGGCGCCGGACGGCGGCGATCGGCGAAGATGCCAATTATCGGGCTTCTAGGGCATCGCCGATCGGGGTCGATCCTCAACGGATGGTGATCAGGCTCCGTGGGAAGGTTGCAGTCGTCAAGTGGAGCAGAATCAATGGTGTTGATCTTGATCTTGATGGCCGGATAACGGCGGAGCACGCGGTCGGTCTAAAGTGGCAATTCCGGCGGCTATGGCTCCCGCCGGTTAACCGGAAGGCCGGGGACCTCGGGGCTGCAGGAGGGTGATTCCCCAGAGGTCAGGAGGTGACTGCACAAGGTTTCGGGACAACTTAAAGAGAATTTTCCAACAACTCACCTTCGCCGGAAAGATGGAAGGAGAGGAGGATGGCCGCGGCGGCGCACGGCGACGGCTGGGCACGGGGTCACCTCAGCTTGGACGCGGGTTCACAGAAGGTGCCTCAGGTGCAAGTCTGGTCCACCCAGGGTCCTCCCCAGCCTTCCTCCACCACAACACCCGAGATCAAGATCTTGTTCTTCTTCTTCTCCGGCGACGTGGAGGCGGCGGCCGGCACGGGATGGTCCGGAAAGTGAGGCTGAGGAGAGGGGAGTAGTTGAAGGCGTGCGATAGAGGGGCTGAGGCTGCGGTTACTTAAGAAGCAAAATATCTTGAATTCGATTTTTGAATTCGAATGCATGTGTGTGTAACAATTGCAACGCAGCCCTCCACCCTTTGGTATTTGCTGTCCAGTCCTTCATAGCAGCAAAGTCTTGCACTCAGATCCCTCCCCAAGCAATGGCACGCTTTACGAGGCAGGTTATATAGGGTTCTATGTGCAAAAATTGCATTTTTCGATGCATTTCACCCTTTTCGAGAAGATTCGTTCGTCGAAACGGAAAATGGACTGCGCCATGACGTCCGGCTCGACGAGACCTATCAGGTAGCGATTTTTGATTTTCGAAAAACTTCCCGGATTAAATCTCGGTCCATAAAATACAGTCCCGGAATACAGTTTTCGCGTTTTTTGAGACTTAGAGTCGTCAAACGGAAATTTCGTCAGCGCCATTGCGTCCAGAACGTCAGAGCCATTCAAATTGACTACCTGAAGTGCTATGTTCGGATTCCAGACAGTGAATTGGCTCAACGTTGGCGCGAAGGGACTCGAAAATCAGGGTTTACTGTTCACTGTACCCTCGACTTAAGTCGCGGGTCCCGCCCGCTTCTTCGTCGATTTCTGGAAGATCCGACCGTCAGATCTGAACAAGCTTAATATGGTTTTCACTCAGTTCGTCATGACGGTCGCACTCGTGGTCTCGGATCTTCGAGACTAGGCTCGGATTGAAAGGCGATATTTCTGGCCCACTAACTGTGCAATTTACACTGCAGAAAAGGGGCACCTTAGCTATTCGTGCATTTCATGATCCCAATTCAACCTAAATTCAATCAATTTCCTTTATTTATTTATTTTCAAAATTCAAGTTCTCATATCTCTCCCACCAAAAAGGAAGTTTCGTCCCTGAAACTTAATACAACTAAGAACCAAATAAATGGTCACCCTGAAGACTATAACTATATACAAGCTAACAAGCAGACCCAATCACGATATTACCCCTTACGGGGTATAGTACTTCAAACCGTTCTTTCGACAGTACCTTGTCTGCAGCCAACATACTTATCAAAAGAAGGGTGAAATACCCAAGATCTGTCGCCAACATCGAGTTGGAGACACGACTCCCACCGGAGTCAACCGAAAGTATAGGTAACGTGGCTAAAGCAATCAATGTCTATGGAGATCAATGTCTAATTTTATCTTTAATCCATTTATTAAAACAAAGTAATTCAGATTATTATATCACCTCCACTTCAAAGGAGTTTTGTTCACGAAGTTTACAACTTAAAGTCATGCTTTAAGAAATGCTTAATATAAAAATTTATTCGAGAGCTACTAGGTCAGTCGTCGGGCTTCCCTCCATGGGGGGTCAGTGCATGGGCCGGTCCTGCTGAGGTTTTGCCCTCTCCCTCAGACTGACGAGGGAGAGGAGGGCGCCCAAATGAAGCAGCGTTCGAGGGAGTACCCTGACGCTGGTATGGGATCACAGGTGCTGGAGCAGTGGAATCATCGGGTGGTCCTCCGCGGGCACTCCGAAGCTCTATGTCCCTGCTGGCCGCATGTGAAACATCGGCCATGTCTCTGCTTGCAGTTGTGCGCCCGGTGGGTACCCCCACAGAAGACACACGGTCGGGATAGCTTCGCCTTTTTGTTTTGTTTGAAGGATCCACCACCGCTCACAGGAGGCGCTCTTTTCTTGCCCTCGAATATTTGTGGCTCGGGATTCTTGAATTCGGGCAGGACAGCCTTTGCTCGAGCTTGCTCTGCTCGATCAGCCTCATCATTAGCCACAGGATCGGTAACTGGAAAGACTGACCGGTATGACGCAGGTGCCGTCACAGCAGTACTAACAGGGGCAATCGTAACCCCCGGTACCCCACAAAAAGCCGCAACAACATCTGGAATGGGCCCCGCTGGTGGTGATACGGGGTCAACAGCAGGCTCCGCCAAACCCTCCGGCTCGGCAACAGCCGGAGCTACGAGGGGTGCAATTGGCGGTGCAGCAACTGGAACAGTTGGTGGGTGAACAGGTGGGACAGGAGCAGCAGTCTGCTGCTGCACAAAATACTGGAACATCCCAACCAGGGCCGCCATCTGAGCCTCAAGTCGCTCTATACGACCCTGAACTGCGAGCTCGCTCGGCGCGCTGGGTGGTCGGCCGACACAACGGCCCGTGTCCGCACTCCGTCCATGCCCACGGCCTGGTGGATAAGCCATAACTGCAACCATACACCCAGGTTAGAAACAGACTCCGAAAAGTATACCCTGAGTTTCTAACTCTTACATTCGACCTACCCATCGCTCTCACGTGACAAGTCATCCTAGGGTTCATCCTAACCAGTTCCTAATCAACTTTCCCTAGGTACCGTGTACCTATTGCTCTGATACCATCTAATCTGTCACGCCCCGAGTTTAAAAATCAGGTCTGAAATTTTTTTTTTTGTTTAAACCAGAGTTTGCAAAACAGGCGTAACAGACCGCCACACATATAGGAAACTCTCTATTCCGCGAACAGAGACTCCCCTATATATGCACGGCTAGGCTAGTAATCAGCAACAGATATCTCAGTACAACTACTACTCTAGTCAGCAGAAATAATTCAAAATCAGTTATTACATCAATATTTTAAATGTCTAAATCGAACAGAACTAGACTAAAATGCGGAAACCAAAAGTCTGCGTAAATCATAAGTCTGCGTAAATCATCAAGGATCTCAATCATCTCTGTCTAGAATCATGGGGACAGCTCTATCGTGACAAGCTCACTGGATCGTCCCGACAACTCACCACCCGACGGACCTGCAACAGTCACCCGAGGGTGTGAGACACACCGGAGTGTATCCCAGTGGGCACGACGAGTCGAGGATCAGCTAATCGTACCTACTGGGTACTAAAATCTGCGGATAGTAAAGATCAATAGGAAAAGCTGGAATAACAATAAGGTCTACTGATAATCAACAATAGTTCACAGATACAATTAAAATAGGCAGGTAATCCACATAAGGAACAGTAGGTAAATAAATGCTAGAAATCAGGATATATCAGTGATAACAATCATAAGAACTGTAGATCACACATGTAGAAAATAAGAGATGTCTACAAAAATCATATATAGAGAACTGCAAGTGATGAAAGCATGTCTATAGATGATCATACTAGAAATAAACTGAACAACAATACAGGAGTAATGCGTCAAAGGTAGAAACCCAAGTACCCAATCGTAAGCCAATATTGGTCTCAGAGGACCTCAGGCAAAGCCACTTATCCGCACCCGATCCGCTGAATAACCCTGCACGTCACAGACGCCAAGCAGTCTCGATGCAAAAAGGGGCTCACGGGTCTATCACCAGACCACTTTACCGGCAAAGAACAAGCTCAACGGGGAGCGACCCCGGCCATGTTCGTGAAGAACAGCAGTGCATGGCAAATCATAATGCTCAATCTCACGGTCTAATGACCGGGTAGTCGGCAACACGCCGGAATCCCAACAGGGAATCATCAGTCTATCGATCAGGATCAATCAATCATGCATATCGAAATATCAAGCAACATCTCAAGTGTCAGGAATCAACGAGTAGAATCGAATCATGCAAATCTATGCACTGGAACATAAGAGCTGATGCACAAGTACATGTGATATGTCTAACGTAAATCAAGTACTGTCAGGAACAATCATAGGGCATGCCAATACAAATCATCAGGGATAATCTAGATAGAATCAGCAGATATATATATATATGACGAGTCTAAAAGAATCCATGTCTGTCACGAGGGATCACATGTGATATATAGATCAAATCAATCAACTAATAAACAGGTATGTGAATCGATCAAGATCTATCAGGAGTAGTCATAGAGCATGTAGGTGTAAGTATCAGGGGTAGATGACAGGTCTAAAGAAATCCATATCAATCAGAAGGGTCACATGGCATATAGATCAAGTCATCATGTATAGTCAAGAACCACTGTACATGATATGTCTAAAGAATCGATAGTTGTCAAGTACAGGTCTAATCAAGTCAGTGTCAATCAGTGAAACCATGATATGTATATGGTATGTCTCATGAAGATCAAGGTCTATCAGAAATATAAAAACTGATAAACAGGTACGTAAGATATGTCTCACGTAGATCAAGATCTGTCAGGACTAATCACTAAAATCTACAGATAAGCTAACTAGGCAGGGAATCAAAAACAGGTGTCCGACTGGACTAAAGCAACCAGAGGGCCGAATAGATCACGCCCGGACCGAAGGTAACCCACCTGGATGACGGCAGATCCTCGATCTCCCGCGCAGCTACTGGGAGGCTGGTGCTGAACAACTGGGCCCTGTAACAGTAAATATGATCAGTAATAGACTCACACAACCCTTTCCCGACAACGTTACACTAACGGAAAGTTTAAACGGGTCAAATCGGTCATTTCGTCGGTCGACAACTGATTCCTGGTCAACGAGGACCATCGGAATCTCAATAAAATGGCCAGGTAGTGCGTAGGTGCTATCAAAGGGCATTCAGGATGTTTATTTTGCAAGTTGGTCCATTATGTGTTTAAAATTGCATAAATACCTATTAGATAACTACTGTTTTGGCTCGTTCGTGAAATCCGGGAATCCAAATTTGACTCCGTAAGTTTCAGTGGGTTCGTTACGACGAGACGAAACCCGTACTCACAAGTCTGGTCTGACACGGATCCCGAGGGCAAAGTTGGCCCATAAGTTCTTTTAGTCTATTTTACAACTTTGTTTAATCATAACCTATGTTTGATCTAATCCAAATTTAGCTAGAGCATGGTGATCAATATGGTCCAGGGACAGTGAGGCTCACCTTGCGCGCGTCGGAGGCCGGCCGGAAAGCTTGCCGGAGCAAGGTGGTGCACCAATTCCTAGCAAGCCAAGGCTCGGTTTGGCTTTTCTTGGATCAGCTCAGGCTCTGTCCTGTAGAGGAGGTGAGCATCAGTAAGAGGGAGGTCCCAGAGGCTCTCGGGTCCATGTGGGGTCGAGCCCCGGCGGCCGGAGGCGGCGGCGGCCGGAGATGAGTCCGAATGGCAAGGCTCGGGTGCAAGAATTAAGACCCAACACAGAGGGGTGATCTGGGTTAAAATAAAATCGTGGAGAGCTTTCTTAGGGTCTGTAGACCTCACCTGAGTGGTTGCCGGAGTCCCGGAGCGCCGGAGTTGGCCGGAGATGGAGCTCGAGTGCGGCTCGGGTGCAACCCTGGTGATCAAAACCCCGACGTTAGGAGGGCCATGCAACATGATGGGGAGACTCCTACAGACCACAGGAGGTTACCTGCGTGGCTCCCGGTGGCTGAGGAGCGCCGGCAAGGCGGCGCCGGAGGAGCTCGGTGGAGCTTCAAGGCCGTTAATGGCGGATTCCGGCGGCGGGGCTCCGGGCCGGTGCAACTTGGATGGAAAGTTTCCACTCGGCGCCAGGAAGCTTCGGGTGCCAGTGGCCGCCGGTGGGAGGCAGCGGCGGCGCCGGACGGCGGCGATCGGCGAAGATGCCAATTATCGGGCTTCTAGGGCATCGCCGATCGGGGTCGATCCTCAACGGATGGTGATCAGGCTCCGTGGGAAGGTTGCAGTCGTCAAGTGGAGCAGAATCAACGGTGTTGATCTTGATCTTGATGGCCGGATAACGGCGGAGCACGCGGTCGGTCTAAAGTGGCAATTCCGGCGGCTATGGCTCCCGCCGGTTAACCGGAAGGCCGGGGACCTCGGGGCTGCAGGAGGGTGATTCCCCAGAGGTCAGGAGGTGACTGCACAAGGTTTCGGGACAACTTAAAGAGAATTTTCCAACAACTCACCTTCGCCGGAAAGATGGAAGGAGAGGAGGATGGCCGCGGCGGCGCACGGCGACGGCTGGGCACGGGGTCACCTCAGCTTGGACGCGGGTTCACAGAAGGTGCCTCAGGTGCAAGTCTGGTCCACCCAGGGTCCTCCCCAGCCTTCCTCCACCACAACACCCGAGATCAAGATCTTGTTCTTCTTCTTCTCCGGCGACGTGGAGGCGGCGGCCGGCACGGGATGGTCCGGAAAGTGAGGCTGAGGAGAGGGGAGTAGTTGAAGGCGTGCGATAGAGGGGCTGAGGCTGCGGTTACTTAAGAAGCAAAATATCTTGAATTCGATTTTTGAATTCGAATGCATGTGTGTGTAACAATTGCAACGCAGCCCTCCACCCTTTGGTATTTGCTGTCCAGTCCTTCATAGCAGCAAAGTCTTGCACTCAGATCCCTCCCCAAGCAATGGCACGCTTTACGAGGCAGGTTATATAGGGTTCTATGTGCAAAAATTGCATTTTTCGATGCATTTCACCCTTTTCGAGAAGATTCGTTCGTCGAAACGGAAAATGGACTGCGCCATGACGTCCGGCTCGACGAGACCTATCAGGTAGCGATTTTTGATTTTCGAAAAACTTCCCGGATTAAATCTCGGTCCATAAAATACAGTCCCGGAATACAGTTTTCGCGTTTTTTGAGACTTAGAGTCGTCAAACGGAAATTTCGTCAGCGCCATTGCGTCCAGAACGTCAGAGCCATTCAAATCGACTACCTGAAGTGCTATGTTCGGATTCCAGACAGTGAATTGGCTCAACGTTGGCGCGAAGGGACTCGAAAATCAGGGTTTACTGTTCACTGTACCCTCGACTTAAGTCGCGGGTCCCGCCCGCTTCTTCGTCGATTTCTGGAAGATCCGACCGTCAGATCTGAACAAGCTTAATATGGTTTTCACTCAGTTCGTCATGACGGTCGCACTCGTGGTCTCGGATCTTCGAGACTAGGCTCGGATTGAAAGGCGATATTTCTGGCCCACTAACTGTGCAATTTACACTGCAGAAAAGGGGCACCTTAGCTATTCGTGCATTTCATGATCCCAATTCAACCTAAATTCAATCAATTTCCTTTATTTATTTATTTTCAAAATTCAAGTTCTCACAATAGTATTAGAAATTAAATAAATTTATGTTTCTGTGCCTCTTAATTAGCTCTTGATTTCCTACGCTATTGGTCAGGTATTATATCTTATTAGGCGTGAGCATCGAAGCAATGGACTAGTCATGTAAAACAAATTAACACTGTAATGATCATAATTTATGCAGTCGATCTATCAATTACTTTCTAAAATTAACTATGACAACAGCTTTAAAGTTGATGAGTAGAACATAAGAGAGAAAAGTGTGACAACAACTTTGAAGTTGTTTTAATTTCTCGGTGCAGGGCTGTAGTAATGGTATAAAAACAACTCCCATACATATTTCTCTCAATTTTTTCAAGAATATAAAACAAGAGTGAAGTTTTGCTGCTTATATGTTCTGTTTTGTAGTGCTGGAACATGACAGGATTAGGACTCCCTATCTGCACTTGATCTATTTTTCTCCAGGCATAAACACATGATTAAAATCATACTACTTATTCTCTCTATTTTTAATTTTTTGCTGCATGAGTGAAAAAAGCTTTTATTGTTGTCTCTCAATTTTATTAGTGCTGGAGCAATATATATATGACTCTCTATAAGTTGTCTATCAATCTATTTATAGGAATTAAAAAGAAAAAAAAAAAAAAAAAAAAGACTAATGTCTTACTACATGCTTGTGTTCTTCAGTTTTCTTGGTGCAGGATTAGAGTCAGATTCCATGTATTCCTGTTTCTTTTTTTTTTTTTCTTTTTTTTTAAGAGAGAAATTGCCCTCATTTGGGGCAGGGAGGTTAGGTGCTTCAATTTTGTTTCTCAATTTATATGCATATATCCTAAATATAATTTAGTATTTGAATATTCCTGTACAAATAACCAATCTCTTTGCCTGGTCATAAGATTATTTATTTTTTGTCTATTATCTTATGAAGTTGTTAAACATTGCTTTCAAATTGGTTTCAAATTATTATTATTTTTTTTTTTTTTTTTTTTTTTTTTTTTTTTTTTTTTTTTTTTTTTGCAGTATAACAGGTACCAGATTAAACTTGAAAACTAAAATTCAGCAGTATAAATCATACTTTAAATTTTGTTGAACCTTTTTTAGTTTTTAGTATAGGTTGTATCGACATTTGCAGCAAAGAAAAATTAATATAATAATTAAAATTACATTTATTTTGATTAATCTACAAATAAATTTGTTTCTGAAAATTAGTGGAACAATAATTTTATTTTTATACCATCTTGTCCAAATTAGAAAACAAAATTTACTATTTTCATTCATAATTAAATGGCGAACAAAATTAGAACAAGATTTAATTGAGGTGCCAATAATTTGGCCCCAGTGTAGCGGTGGTGTGGGTCAAGAAACGCGATATTTGAGTTAAGGACTGGGGCGTGGATTCTCAAAGAAGGCGGTGAAACCTCTGGTGTGAAATCACGCGTAAGTCTTCCCCAACCTATGTGTTCTTTGTCTTTTCTTTATTTATACCTGCCCCAGTGATTGTTTTCATATACTCTATATTTCCTCATGCTCTATCTTTTGCACTCCAAGTGTTTGATGAATTGCCTGAGTAGTAGTAGTAGTAGTGGTGAAGTATCAATTGCTTTCGAATGTTAAATAAGAGACTAGTTGTCCCGTGATGAGTTAGAACATAAGAGACGCGCAACAGAAGCTTAATTTCGAGTTCTTTTTTAATTTCTTGGTGCAGGACTTTAGTAATGGTATAACACTCCTATATATATATATATATATTCTCTCAATTCTTTCAGGAATATAACATGAGTAAAGTTTTGTTCTTCTATTTTCTTGGTGCAGGATTAGAGAAAGACTCCATGTATTGCATGTTCTTTTTTTCTATTACCAAATAAATGTATAATCATTATGAATGAAATTATCCTAAAGATAATTTAGTTGTTGAATATTCCTGCACAAGTAGCAAATCTCATAGCCAGGTAAGCTTGTTTATTTTTATATATTATCAGATGATCTTGTTAAGCCTAGTTTAAACATTGCTTTAAAATGTGTTACAAACCCTTTTTTTTTTTTTACTTTTAGCAGCATAACTAGCACCCTGATTAAACTTGTGAACTTAATTTCAGTGGCACAAATTATACTTTAAATTTTGTTAAAGCTTTTATGTTTTTTAATGCAGGTTGTATCAATTTGGGCGTAAATTTAATAGGTGCTCCGTCGATAAGCAGACTCGGCCCAACTCACCGTGAAAGGAAAAAATGAGGGCAACACTGCAGTAGGCATGAACCTGCAACCAGATTCTGCACTTGTTTACTTTTACTTCTTTACGAGTTTCAAAAAAAATCTCTAATTTCATTTGGTGTTGGATACACAAAAACAAACTCAAAACTAAACCAGACCGAAAACTTGTGTTGTATGCTCCTTTTGGTTTTCCGACCTGTATGACGTTGGCTTTGATTTACATTTTGCGAACACTTCATTTCATTTTTTTATTTACAAGCAAGTAGTTGTCCATGTTCAGCTCATTCTTCAATCTGTATAAGTTTGGTTTTGATTCAGATTTACCAAACAATACATTGCGGTCTTTCTTTTCTGTCTATACTGAGTACACTCCATTAAACAGCTCTTTATTTTTCCAATTTTCTTTTAATTTACACTCTTTTAACTTTTTTTTTAAAGTTATTTTTTGTTAGCTATCGGTTGATTCAGTTTTATTTTCTAAACGCTGATTAAAGCCATTAAATTATTATTATTTTTTTGCTATAATTTAATATTTGAATAAAATTAATTTTAGTAGTTTTATGTGTAGCCAAACACCACACAATATATGCAATGAGAAACAATTGCCTGAACCCAGTGTACACATACACTGTATGCACCGCACCTATCTATGATCCCATATGTTTGATCTAAAATATCTAAAGAGCCTATATTGGGAAAATTATGAATTTTGAAAAGGGTAAACTTTAAATTGCGCATGTGGTTTAACTTATTTTTATTTTGTCATTGTCACGCCCCGGTCCTTTCTGTAAATCCAATTTAAGAAAACCAGTGGAAAAAAGTATAATTTTTTTTAAAAAAATACCTTTGAATGCACTCCGAGGCGCGCACAGATCCGTCACATGAACAAGAGTTTTCCTGTGTAGACGGACAGAGTCTCCCCTATACATGCACAGTGTTGCACCTGAATACAACACAACCACACATACAACCACAACGAGAGAACAACTAACAGAAGGTAAACGAAGTATAACATGAGTCTACAATTATAAGTCATCTACCACAATATGCTTTAAATTACAATTAAGAATATTCCACAAATAAACCAAACTAAATCAGGAGATCTAAATCAAAAGACTACATTAACTAAACTGAAGAAATATGCTAAATTAGAACAATTGTAACGACCCGCCCCACCAGCAATAATAACTCGTTGGGCCCAAACCACAGCCCAACGAGTTATTATAACTCGTTAAGCCCAGTTATTATTACTAGTGTCCATGTCTCTTAGATAGCCAATCACAACTCCATTTCTATCCGATATGGGATTATTGGGATGTTACAAACTCCCCCCGTTTAAGCCTGACGTCCTCGTCAGCCCAAACACACACATAGTCCAAGATCACCAGGCGATGTGAGACTTGTCTCGCTAGCCCTGTCATCTAGACCCAGACTCAGCTGAGACTCGTCACACACTTCCAGCTGGTTGATTGGCTCTGATACCAAATATAACGACCCGGCCCACTAGCAATAATAACTCGTTGGGCCCAAACCACAACCCAAAATGCTTAAGCCCAGTTATTATTACTAGTGTCCATGTCTCTTATATACCCAATCACAACTCCATTCCCATCCGATGTGGGACTATTGGGGTGTCACAATAATCTGAATGAAGAGTGGAATCACAAAGGATTGTCCATGATCAAAGCTCAGAACAGGGCTCTCCAGTATCGTCCTCACGCAACGTCCCGATCCTCCCCACCCACAGTACCTGGAACTGGGGGCAGTGAGAAACCAGTAAGGGTCTCCCAGTGGATACCGCAAGCCGACGAAGGCAAGATGTACTCACTGGCAACCGAAAGAAAACAAATGACTACAAGGTATCGCAAGGTCAGATATAGTATCAAAATGAACAGGAAAACCGAATACAGCAGCAATAGAATACATCAAGCATAATATAAGAATAATAGATACTGTAAACCTAAAAGATGCTAATAATCAATAACAACCGATGATAAACAAATATAGCAACAATAATGACTGGAAAGAAATTATAACTACCAATCAATACATAAATATCAGCTACCGTAAAAAATATCAAATATGATAATGCATCAAACCGATGAATAATACAAGTCACCCAATCGCATGCCATATTGGTCTAAAAACCTCAAGCGAAGCCACGTTCCGTTCACCCTGGCATATAACCCTAGCAGGGGCCGCATCGGGCTCACGGGTCGAAAATATGATCACTTTTCCGGAAAAGAACACCCTCTTTTAGTGGATCAGACCACTGGTGTACATGAAATGCTCTCGAGCTGTGGCGATCAATGCAAAATGCTCAATGGCCAATTGTCGGCAAATAGCCGAGATAGAATCAACAAGGAATCACTGACCGAATCCAACAAGTCATATCACAAGGTCTCAATATGTCACTGACCAATCAAGCCTACTATTCCTGAAAGAATGTCATAGTGTCACCGACCTATCAGGTCTATATAATTCGAACATCATGCAATAGATTTGAGATGTCATAAATCACGAAATCACTAAGTCATGCTATAATCATGTCATAGGAACTCTAACAAATCACATAATACCGTTCTACATGTAGGTCACTATGCAAATAGGAGAGTAGAGCAGACAGAAACAAAGTGAGTGGTGCTCAAGTGCTCAACATGCAATGTGTCTAATCAAGAAAAGAAACACGGAGGAAGGAATGTCACCGAGCAGGCACCACTGAACCAACTTCGGATCGAAGTACCCACCTAAGATCCGATGAAGCACCTAACGCCAAAAGCGCTGCAACTAGTCACCTGCACCTACGAAAGGTACTACAAAAATCACAAATCAACTGACACTAAAAGTCACTCTAAACCACAAAGGAATCATTCGACTCACACCCTGAAAAACATTCGGGCCATCGGTGCCTTTTACCGATTCCCGAAACCCGTCGGAGATCCCTGGCAACTCCCCGGAGCACAACCGGAACCCACACAGTGTCCCAGAGAGTTCCAACACTCGCCAAATGCCACCCTCTGCCCTGAGACACCAATTTGGGTGTCCGGGCAGCAAGACACACAAACGATGCGAATAGGTGTGATTAATATAAACCAAATAATACCGGGTTCTCAAATATGCCAATTTCGGCTCCGAAATCCACCACAACGTATCCACTACCTCTGGACACACGAGGAAGTAAGGACGACCAGCCAACAAGGATCGACAACAGACGCAACGCGTTCAAGTTGACAGAACCCGAATTCCGAAACAAAACCGTGATTGGACGACCAATTTGGCCGATAATCACACCGGAATCCAAAATAAACACTACAACCGTCCATGAACCTAGGACAACTAGTCCAACGGTCACGCACTGCTCGTACACGCTTCCTGGGGCAGCACACATGCATTATTTGCACAAAAACCACAAAATATACTCTAAGTAGCACCATTAATGCATAAAAATAGAGTAATTAAGCATTTACCTAATTTCCTGCACTTCGGGACCCAACCAACACCGCAGCCTGACAGGTCTCGACGTTCTGAAGGCGATGCTCGCTGTCCGGAGCTCAAACGGGCACCGGAGAGCGCGCAGGGGCGCGGCTTGGGTCGAGGCAGAGAGCGGCCCAACAGATCGCGGGGCGCTGCTGGTGCGGGCGCCCAGGGCAGGGGGTCCGCGGCTCGGCCCGAGTGGCGCGCGGCACAGGGGCGCAAGCTGGCGGCGGCACCTCCCACACGCGCATGTGTGCGAGCGGCCGGCGGCGGCTGCTGCTGCAGGAAGAGGGCGCCCTAAACGAAAGGTGAAGAGCCAGATTTGCTTCTTCTCTGGCTTGGAATCCGTCAGCGCAAAGGCGTACGGACGGGAGGGGAGAGGGTTGGTGGCTGAGGAGAGGAGGAAAAAGGATTAGGGATAATTAATTGGGATTAAAGAAACCCTAACTCCACCTGTATCCCTCTTTTGGAAACTTTTGGTTAAATTACCTCCGTGTCTCCAAATCCACTTATTCAAAACCGAAACTTCAAAATTTAAAATTTCAAACTCCCATATCCTCGAAAAACGTGCCAAAAATCGAACGCCTCAAGATGATCGATTTCACGAATCTTGATGCGTAAAATGTTACAATTGTTTCTGAATTTACCGAAATCTGAATTTTCGATCCTATAATCTCGCAAAACGTGCAGATCCGGGTATCAAATTTGAAATCTGATCGCACCATCGCGTTCAATTCGACGATACCATCAAAGTGATGATCTTCTTTTTCGAAAATCTCACCATATTCAAAAGTTGGTCATTTTTCAGAGAAAAATCCGATTCCCGCGATTTTTTCACCGAACTCCGTTTTTCACGCTTTTCGGTGCAACCAACACAGCGAATTCAAAAACGGACTTAACCACACCCTTCAGCGCTTATTTACTAATAAACCAGTGAAGATAATTCTGAGAATTAAATCTTCAAAATGCTGAAATTAATACCTTCATCAGATTTCCGGGATAAATTTCGGACTTCAATTTAAAATTCCAAATTCGAATTTACGGTTCATAGAGTCATCTTATGGTTCAAAAAGATACATTTAACTATTTTATAGTTTGGCGTATTGTTCACTTTGTGTAATGACCCAAATCACAGCCCAAAATACTTAAGTTCAATTATTATTACTAGTCGATGTCACAGACTCCACCGTTTAAGCCTGATGTCCTCGTAAACCCAAACACACACAGAGCTCAATATCACTAGGCGATGTGAGACTTGTCTCGTTAGCTCTGTCATCTAGAGTTTCGTCACACACTTTCGGCTGGTAACTGGCTTTGATACCAGATGTAACGACCCGATCCATTAGCAATAATAACTTGTTGGGCCCAAACAACAGCCCAAAATGCTTAAGCCCAATTATTATTACTAATGTCCATGTCCCTTATATACCAAGCAGAACTCCATTCCCATCCAATGTGAAACTATTGGGGTGTCACACTTTGTCATCCTGTAATTATTTTCAAATTTTTTTACTTTGCTATCAATTAGACAACTTTTTAGAAAAATAAAAGTTAAATGACAAGAAAGGAAAGGGAAACTTTTTGAACCACATAGTGACATAATGAAAAATGCCCTATACTTCAGGGAGGCTAATCTGAAGTTTATTCTTCTCGAGAATTAATAGTAGAAAAAGGATGAAAATTTATTCTATTTATAAGAAATAGATGTCAAAACTTTTTTAAAATTTTTTTTTTTACACAAGCCATTTAATTACAAAAGGTGCAGCCAATAATTAATCCCCTTATGCAATTACTTCTTCGTAATTTTTCAATGAGTAACTTTTAAAAATCTAAGCCCAATTCAACTAATGTGATCTACAACAACAGTAAAGGGACTATATATTAAAAAAAATTACAAGATTTTGAAAAAAAAAAAAAAACTTATTACTCTAACATCAAATTAAAAAATTAATAAATATTCATCTTTTCACTTTCTCTTTGTAATTATCAAAAATATATATTTTTCCTCCTCAAAATTTTAAGATGATGTGCTTATCCTAATCACCATTACTGTTTTGTCTATTTTTTATAATTTATAACTAAATATATTGAATACGCATTTACAAATACTAAAAATATATTAAAACATTAATTTTTGCCCTTCATAATGAATAACGGTAGTTTTGCTTTTTGACCAACTTCGTTAACACGAAACTCCCTTAAAAAGAATATTTGAAATTTTAAGAGTGCAAAACAAAGATTTTTTAAAAATTAGAACAAAAAATAAAAAATGAATATTTATAAAAAAAAATTTGATATTTTAATCTAAAGATATGTTTCAAGGGATTTTAGAAATGCAATGTATGTAATGTAATTATATGCAGACAATAATTTCTCCCTTAGAAAGGTGTGGAGTGGGGAAGGACGGTTTTCTCTATTGGTTGGTTGTTACAAATTTGTTGAGCTTTGACTTTCTAGTCTTCTCTATGAAATTTTTAATGAGCATTCTTAAGAATTTACTTCCTCTAATTTTTCTTTGCTATGTATTGTATGCCTGTTATCGGGAAATAACTGTTCGTCTCAGGGAGATTAATTAAGTTGCTACTAAATTGTGTTTTTTTTAATAAATATATTCAACAATCCTTCTTGTTGCTGGTTTTGAATCCTTCTTTATAGCTCCGTTGGAATTCAAACTCGGAAGCTCCCGTTCTGATAACATGTTAAACTACGTAAGACAATTATTAATAAGGCTAGATAGGGCATTGTCTCTAATTGAGTTTGATTGGTTGTTACAAAAGGGAAACAAATTTCTTGTGCTTTGACTTGTTAGTCCTCTCTATGAAATTTCCAATAAGCATTCTTAAGAATTTACTTCTCCCCAATTTTTCTTTGCTATGTATTGTATGCCTGTTATTGTGAAACAACTGTTTGTCGCAGGGAGATTAAGTTGCTATTAAATTATGTTTTTTTAATAAATATATTCAACATTTCTTTTCGTGGCTGGTCTTGAATCTTTTCTATAGCTCCGCTGGGATTCAAACCCAGAAGCTCCCGCTCTGATATAATGTTAAACTACGTTAGACAATTATTATTCTTGGTAAGCTTAAGCTATCAGAGAACGGTGTTATGTATAAGCTCAAGCCTTTCTAATCGGACCGAGATGAGGATTTGATTTAAATAAGAGAGAATTAAGGGCCTAGTTGGAAGTCGGAATAAAATATTTAAGAATAACTTATTCGGTATAAAAATTTTGTAGAGTGATTGTAAGAAAGGAGGAGTTTGATTTTTATGTCTTAAAAGATCGTGATATTCGTGATTTGATAGAATAATATATTTTATTTATAAAGTAATTTATTTATCTGAAAAATTAACTTGAAAGCTAAACATACCAAATATCTAATTTAAGATATTTGATCACACTTCTCATCCACCAAATAAATGAACTTCTCAAATATATTACGGAGACAACCCGAACAATATATTCATGTATCCAGACAGAACCTAAATGAATAATTGACAAAACGAAGTTAGAAGAAAAGTACAAAAAAAAAAGGTTTTGTATTTTTTGATAAAACCGCAAAAATTATATATGATAATTTTTTGCTAATACAAATGGAATATTTTTTTCATCATACATATCACTCAATTCCCAACAAAGTCAAAAATATCTACAAATGAATGGTGTATATAACTAAGAAATAAGGTGCCATTAATTTCTCCTTTAGTATAGGAGTGGTGTGTGGGGCATTGATTGTCAACCTGATCAAAATTTTCTATGCTTTGACATGTATGTCTTTCAAAACTAGCCACTTTTTTCGCAGCTTAACCTCTTTTGATTTACTCTTTCTCCAACTTTTGCACTCCAGGAGTTTGATCAATTGCATGCCCGAATAGTTGTGAAGTAGTAGGAGTTGGAGCTATTTGGAGGATTATGGCTTTTCCTTTCATAGCTGAATTGGTGGTGCCGGTGATCATCGAGAATCTTGTTAGCACATGTTCATCCTACCTCGAGGCGTGCCCAGCAACTAGCGGCATGCAGGACGAGCTCGAAAGGCTGCAGTATGCCCTTCCGCAGGTCCAGGCAGTCTTGACTGCAGTCGAGGAGGGTGCGTCGATCATGGCGCAGAACAAGGCGCTAAATACGTGGCTGTGGCAGCTCAGAGATGCCGTAGAGTGCGCGGAGGACGTGCTCGACGAGCTAGATTACTACGAGCTGGAGAAGACTATACAAGATCGAGATTACAAGGTGTGTGGCAATATTCTTTCTAAATTCAAGAGGAAATTTGATAGTTTCGTTAATCGTATCTTTAGCGATGACACATTGAAGCGGTTAAGGGAGGCTGTCAAAGGGTTAGATAGGGTTGTTGCCGGTATGGGGCCACTCCTTCGACTTGTTACTGGGTTATATGGCCCTAACATTAAGCGTCGAAAGCTCGAGGAAGTTAAGAATGCTCGCGAGACTAGCTCCTTGTTAACCGAAAGTGAGGTTCTCGGACGAGACAAGGAGAGAGAACTAATAGTCGAATGGTTGATCAAACCGGGAGATGTCGATGACTCTGCTTTTACAATTGTTGGTATAGGTGGGCTCGGAAAGACTACCCTTGCCCAACTAATCTGTCATGACAAAAGTGTGCGAGAGTATTTCGACCCAATTATGTGGGTTTGCGTTTCTCAAGACTTTGATGCAGCTGCGATAACAAGAAAGATGTTAGAAGGTGTAACTAGTGGGTGTTTTGGCGACAAGAGTCTAAATGCGCTCCATGAGGTTCTTAAACAAAACCTTACGTCGAAGAGGTTTTTGCTCATACTGGATGATGTTTGGAACGATGATAAAACAATGGAGTGGGAGAAATTGGTTGCTCCTTTGAAATTCAGGCAGAGAGGAAGCAAGATCCTGTTGACAACTAGAATGGGTTCAGTAGTGGATATGGCAGCAAAAGTGATGAAATGCAAACAAGAATCATTAAATCTAAATGAGTTGGAGGAGAGCGATTGTTTGTCGCTTTTCAATAAGCATGCATTCCTTGGTGTGAACCCTGACGATTATAGAAACTTACAACCGATTGGTGAGAAGATAGCGAAAAAACTTGGAGGGTACCCATTGGCAATAAAGATTTTGGGAGGGCTGCTAAACTCCTGCATGGATTATCACTACTGGAAAAGAATTTTGAAAGAAAACACTATGAAATTACAACAAGCAAAGGATGACATTTTGACCATTTTAAGGTTAAGTTATGACCATTTACCCACAAACTTACAACTCTGCTTTAGATATTGTAGTATATTTCCTCAAGATTTCAGGTTTAAAAAGAAAAGGTTGGTCAATATGTGGATGGTTTCAGGTCTGATTCCACAGTCTATTTGTGGAAGGCAGAGGCCAGAGGACATTGGAAGGGAGTACTTAGATCTTTTGACAAGAAAATCATTCTTTACTTGCGAAACTAGTTATACTGAGTTGAAAATTTCTAAACGCTATTTTATGCATGACTTGCTGCATGACCTTGCACAATCTGTTTCTCTAGGGGAATGCATCAGAATAAGAGGTGATGTTGCAGGACATATTATTTCAAAAACAGTTCGACACTTATCGTTTGAAAACATAAAATTTCTTTCCATCAAAGCAATCTCCAATCTTAAGAACTTGCGCACTCTTATCATTTCTTGTGAAGAGAAATATAAGCATAATGCAGATCATTTATTTGTGTTTAATGAGGTTATAAAGGGATTTAAAAACTTACGCTTATTGAGCATTGACGTGAAGTTTGACTTATATAAAATGCCCAATGCACTTAATAGCTTGATACACCTCCGCTACCTATCTCTTCCGAAAAGAGTGGTAATGAATGAAAGTTTCATGAACTTCTTTCGTTCAACTCTTTGTAGGCTTTATCACCTAGAATTCCTGAAGTTCCTTACTTATGGAACGACTACTGATATTATTGAATACAATGGTTTGACTAACTTGGTCAACTTGCGTTCATTAGATGTTCGTTATGATGAGACAAAAAAAATTCCTTATGTTAGCAAACTACCCTTCATCCAGAAACTAGAAAATTTTTTTGTCCAAGAGGAGAGTGGTTACAAAATTGGTGAACTAAAGAACCTAAGAGACCTTCGTCATCTGTGTATTAGTGGACTTGAAAATGTGAGGACTTTTGAAGAAGCTATGGAGGCCAATTTAAAGGAGAAAGAATATCTCAAATCATTGTCATTGGGATGGTCTAGGGACAACTCTAGTTGTGTAGAGGCGGATGAGCAGCTCCTTGATAACCTCTGCCCGCCTGTCAATCTCAAGAAACTGCGTATTGAAGAATACAAAGGTGTTAAATCTCCATGTTGGATGGTAAATCTGTCTCTTACCAACTTGACATCCATCGTGTTGATCCACTGTAAAGGATGGGAGCACCTCCCACCTCTTGGTGGTTTGCCTTCGCTCAACCGTCTTTACCTGTGGGGACTGCATGCAGTAAAGCAAATAAGTTGTTCATTCTACGGGAGTAACAATGTATGTGCCTTTCCATCGTTGAAGGTCCTAGTATTTGAGGACTTGCCTAACTTGGAGGAGTGGATTGGAATAGATGATGAGTGCTTGTTTCCTCAACTTCAATCTATGGAAATTATTGGCTGCCCTAATTTGAGTGGAATTCCTACTCTGCCTTGCAGTCTAAAACGGTTGAAAATTTCTGATGTCAGATTGACGGCTCTTCCAACAATAAATCAGGATTGTGGAAACAACAATGTAAGTGCTCTATTTTATAAACTTCAAATTACCCACCCCGAGGTTTAGCTTGTTTTCACTTGGCCACCATGTGGTCTAGTTCATTTTCACTTTGCCATCCCGTGGTTCAAAAAGTTGCACTTTGGCCCCCTATGGTTTAGCGCATTTTTTATTTTGCCACACCCTATGGTTTTTTTAGTAGTTTCAATTTGCCATCCTATTTTATGTATAATTTTTCGGCGAAATGAAACTTAAACCACAAAAAGGCAAAATGAAATTGTTTGAACCAACTGACCATCCCTAGTGCAAGTGGCAAAGAGATTGATGGTTGATATCCGAGGTTCCAAGTTCGAAGTCTAGTTGCTTCACATTCCAGCTAAATTTATTTTTATAAAAAATGAACAAAGTGGGTAGTACGTTATCTTTCTCTCTTAATTTTTTTTTTTTTTTGAACCACAGAGTAGCATGGTGCAAACAAGTTAAACCCTACAAGGGCAATTTTAAGTTTACCTTATATTAAAAAGGCAATTTATATTTGCATAGCTGTGATTGCCCGAACTTAATATCTTTATATTTTTTCTTTCTGCAGCAGCAAAAACATTTTAAGGCTTTTGAAAGCTTAATCATCGAACAATGTGAGAAGCTCGAATATCTTCCAACAGAGTTTTTTCAAAAATTCAACGCTCTAAAAGTCCTGAGTATAGAAAAGTGCCCGCAGTTGACAAAACGTGAGATCTCAGACATCCAACTGCCCTCTATACTCAATCAACTCACTATTAGGTCATGTGGCGACCTTGAGGGGCCATTGTTGTGGTCAACGAATTTAACCACTCTTACTTGTTTGGAATTACGTGATTGTGCAAGTATAGCATCTCTTCCCCCAGCACAAGTGTGTGCACGGTGGACAATGCTTTCCTATTTAGAGATAAAGAACTGCAAGGAACTGTCATCGTTTGGTGGAATACAAGCTCTCGTATCCCTCCATTCTTTAGAAATTGAAGGGTGTGACAAGTTAATTGAAGTTGCCCTGCTGCAGCCGCCATTTCCAAATGATGTCAGCCAAAAGAATAATGCAGTGGACTACTTTTGGAAGCTTGGTAAACTATCAATTGACCACCACGCGCTCCTACTCATGGAGCCATTGAGGAGTCTCTCCTCCATCAGCCAGTTGAGTCTCATTGTTGCTTCGCAACTCACCACCTTACCTGAGGAATGGCTACTACAAAATCACGTTGCCCTCAAACATTTATTTATATGGAATGCATGTTCCCTTCAGTCCCTACCCCATAGCATGACAAAACTGTGCTCCCTCGAGACTTTGTTTGTATTTAATGCTGATCTCATCCAATCACTTCCAGATCTGCCTACTTCACTGGATACTCTACTCATCACCAGGTGTCACTCTGTGTTGAAGGAGCAATTTCGAATAGAATATAGCCCTTGATTTGCCCAAAATTGCCAACATCCTTGATGCGAGGATTTTTTGCATTTCCCCAGGCGATGATGCATATTGTATGTTCACTTTACCACCCTTCATCTCGCCCATGCTACTCTATGTAATTAATGAAAATCATTTCGGTGTTAATGAACTACATCTCATTCAATCTTAACAAGGTTATTTCATTTGTTTCAGGACTACTTAGCCTTTTTTGGACAATGCAAGAGCAGTCGGGTTCGTCTTTAATTAGCATCCTCAAAAGAATTTTTATATTTTGTACTCTTACTTTATGGTTTGGATACATAGTAAGGGAATATAGCGCCGCTAATTACCTAGAAAACAAACAATGTAATGAATATAATATATGTAGTATATCAATGGCTTTCTAAAGTTATATATGACTAGTTGTCCAGTGATGAGTTGGAACATAACAGAGAGAAGTGTGACAAATGCTTTAAAGTTGTTTAAATATCTTGGTGCAGAGTTGTAATAGTAATAGTATAAAACTCCTATATATATTTCTCTCAATTTTTTCCAGAATGTGAAACAAGAGTAAAGTTTTGCTGCTTTATGTTCTATTTTGGTAGTGCAGGAAACATGTAAGGATTAGGACCCCCAATGGGCACTGATCAATCTATTTTTCTTCAGGCATAAAACAAGATTAAAATCATGCTTCTTATTCTCTGGTTTTTTTTTTTTTTTTTTGTTTTTTGGTGCACGAGTGAAAAAGGCTCATATTGCAGGCTATTGACTTCATTGTAGGAGCAAAACATGGCTAAAATTTTGCTGCTTATGTTCTTCTATTTTATTAGTACTGAACTCATGAATGATTCCCATACATGATCTATCAATTTATTCACAAGAATATGAAAAAAAAGTCTGATGTCTTAATGCATGCTTGTGTTCTTCAGTTTTGCTGGTGCAGGATTAGAGTAAAATTCCATATGTTTTTGTGTGTGTGTGTAGCCAAACTAATTAATGCTTCTATTTTGTTTCTCCTCGATTTATCTGCATATATTCTAGAGATAATTTAGTGTTTGAATATTCTTGCACAAATAGTAAATCTCATAGCCTGATGAACTTGTTTTGTTTTTTCTGTTAATTCATGAAGTTGTTAAGCATCTTTGAAGTAGCTAAAAATATCCCTGGTTTAAATATTGCTTTAAAATGTGTTTCAAATTATTTTTCTTCAGCAGCATGACACTTACACAGATTAAAGTTGGGAACTTGAAACTTCAAATTTTTTTAAACTTTTTTAAGTTTCTAATGCAGGATGGCTCGACATTTTGTCCGGGGCTTAGACTAGTTCAACTCATCGTAAAAGGAAAATGAGGGATACGCTGCAGCAGGCATCAACCTGCAATCACATTCTGCAATGTCATACTTTTACTTTCTTCACAATTTTTAAACAAACTTTAGTTTTATTTCATATTGATTGTACAAAAAAAACTAAAGTATTATTGCTTATGTTCTATTTTTTGTGGTGCGAGAACGAATTAAAAACTCTATCGATTTCTCTATAGGAATGTAACAAGATTAAAATAAATTGCTTATGTATTTTTGTTTTCTTTTTGTTCTCGGTGATGTATGAATTAAAAAGCCTCCTATTATATAGTGTATTGATTTCTGTTAGATGTGCCTTGAAATTGAAAATCGTGATTTTATGTTTTTGATATGCCAACGGCTTTGCGGTGCGACGACAAATTTTGAAAAATATTTTGGAAAAGAAAATTGGATGTCTGTGGTGAAAGCACAGGGATCTGATCATTTAAGAGAAACCCGTTAAGAATATTTATTCTCTTTTTTTTTGCTCTAATTAGATCGAGTGATTGTACGAAGAACAGTTTGTATTTCCTTTTTCATATAGTGAAATCCTCCACCTTCGTCTGTGATTTTTTTCCTGCAAAATTTTTTTCACATAAATTTATATATTTTTATTTTGTTGTGCATTTGATATTTGCTTTTGTGTGGTGATCGTCTTTGATTTTGTTTTCGTTTGTACGCTTGACTTAACAATTTCATTCTTATTACGAAGTATGGTTAAAATTTTACTGTTTTGTGTACACTCCTATTTTTCTTGGTGCAGGATCGGAATAAGACTAATACAGATTATATATATATATATATATATATATGAGTACGGTTATTGTGATTGTATAAGCACAAAGCAATTGGTATATATATGAGTACGGTTATTGTGATTGTATAAGCACAAAACAATTGATGCTTGTAAGTTTTTTTCATTAGATTTATTTTTTTGACTAATTTCATCGCGTAGAGTATGCATTCATAATTTTACTATTTTGCAGGAATATATATATATATATATATATATATATATATATATATATATATATATATATATATATATATATAAATTTTTTTTTCATAGATATATATCTAGAGAGCATTAATGGATAGTGAATGTGGGGAGGGCGAGAGAAGCTTCTGGAACTCTCTCGCCCTACAGATTCACCGAAGGTATTAATTTATTATTTATTTATTATTTATTTCTTTCACAAATTCCTTCACATTTTTACAAAGATTTTAATAATTATAATGAATTATCTGGTTTTACCAAGTTTAATTTTGGCCTCAATTCAAGCTTTTTTGGGTCAAATTGAAATAAAGTTAGTGAGCTATTTTTGCATCAAATTAGAATTTGTAGATCGAATTGCAATTTATAAAATGTTGGTGGGTTTTAAGATTACATTTGAAGCAACTGGATGGTATTTGAAATCTTTTGAAATTTATTATTTTCTTTTTTAAAAAAAATATTTCCATTGATTAATAGATGTATTTCACTAATTCAGAAGCTTATTTATCATACCAAAAATTTTTTGCTTTAAAATCTTGATATATTCTGAATTATGCTCACAGTGAACAAAATTTTGATTCTCCTGATCAAAAATCAAATTATATTTTGTACTTTGCAAAATTGATCGGATCATTTTGAACCTATGTATCACGGACACTTCTGTAAGCGTCGTGTGTCCGTGTCGGACTCGTATCCGATGTGGATACTTTTTGGACAAACGTTCAATATTGATCCATACCGCATACAATTAAAAAAAGTATATATATTTTTTATTTTATTTTTTTATCATACATAATATAAGGTAATAAATTTTTTAACTTTTGGATAATATAAATAAATTATGTAGTGGAGAATTTTTTTAAAAAATATATGAACAATCAATAAAATATTTTTTAAAAAAATTTTCGTATGAGAAATATAATAATATTTTACCATAATTTATATTTTATATATAATAAATATATATTATTATATTAATAATATTATATTTTATTATTTGTATTCATATTGTGTCCGTGTTCTAATGTTTTAAAAGTTGCTGAGTCGCCGTATTCTTGTCCTAATTTTTTAAAAGTTGCTGAGTCGCCGTATCCGAGTTGTATCGTGTTTCGTGTACCGCACGTTGCAGTGTCCATGACTTGGGTGCGTTTGGAAGCGGGATAAGTTGGAATTGGCTAAACCGGGGATAAGTATAAAGTACGGAACTAGAGCTAAAACGCGTTTGGGATGGTTCCAGGGATAAGAGAATTTGTGTTTGGTTTAATAATGAGGAATAGGAGGGATAAAGAGGATAAGATGGGTAAATTACCTTTTTACCCTCAAAACTTAATATGTGATAAAAATTGTTAAAAAACGAATTAGTTCGTTTTAATTAATGGATTAATGATTTAAAAAAATAAAATTAAAATTATAATCATAATTAAAATGTATTATTTAAAAATAATACATTTAATTTAATAATTAATTTTTTCAACTTAAAATTTAAATTTAAAATATAAAATTTCAACATTTTAATTTTAAGATTTAAAATTTTATAATATTTATTTTAAATAATAAATTTTATAATATTTATTTTAAATAATAAATTTAAAATTTTATAATATTAATTTGTGATGATGAGAGTGTATTGGAAAGAGAGAAAGGAGGTGAGATGAAGGAAAAGAGAGAGAGGAGAGAGGGATTTGTGATGATGAGAGTGTATTGGGAAGAGAGAAAGGAGGGAAGAGGAGAGAGAGTGAGCAGAGAGTTTTTATTAAAATAATATGTTGGGATGAGATAAAGTAGATAAGAAGGGTAATATGGTAAAAATTTTTATAGTAAAATAATAGGATGGGATTTGTTATACCAGCTATTCTCCTTGTTCTGGGTTAAGCAATACCAGATGGTTCCTGAAGCGTTTGGGAGAATAAGGGGGATAAACCCGCTATTCCCGGTTCTATACCGCAACCAAACGGCCCCTTAGTTTTTAACCCTCAGAGAACGTAGTTCTAGTAACTGTTAATTTCGCAGAGCTTTTGATATATCGACTGCTCCTGCGGAATTTCAGTTTGCATTTTTTTTTTTTATTCTATGTGTGATTTTCAGCGTAATTTGGATTCATTTACTAATACTGTCGGATGTAAATTAAGTAATGATATTGTTTTAAGAAATGCTGAAACTGAAATCGGAAGCTAACATGATTTTACATTGAATTTTTGAAATCGAACAATCAAAATAAAATTTTTAAGACCATTGACCATTTGCTAGTCGGATTCGTCTACTGCCAATTTTTAAGACCATTGACCAAAATAAAATGATACGACTGAATCATTTGAAGTAAGAGATGCTAAATCATTCATGGATTAGATTCAGAAGAGAGGGCTCACTCAGTATGCGGATAAGCGGTTGGTTGTGTTAGCGACTAGCTAGTGGACAGTCTGACTAGATAGAAATAACACAATCTTCAATCAGAGTAGCTCGGACCCTTTACGTGCAGTTGAAAGAATTAGATACACGGTAGAGTGCAGGAGGCTAACATCATTTCTTTTTTTTGTCGCCTTTCTTCGTTCGAGGCCTGGTTGCTTCACTGTTGTAGCTAAATTTAGTTACTTATTGAATGAAGAGGGTACGTAGCCTCTCAAAAAAAAATTTGTCACTGTTGCTTTGTACATGTTTTTAAGGAATGCTACTCATACACCTCATTTTGAAGTGTATGATATATATCCCATCCATCCAAGGGTGGAGCTTTCTTTACTAGTCACTTCGATGTGACCAGTAAAATTCATTCCATCCTTGAATGGATGGGGTGTAAGATGTACACCCCTTTAGGGGTGTACAAAAAGCATTTTCCTGTTTTTAATGTTAATTGAGTGTAGCAACTATAAACCATGAGGGACTAATTGTAGTACAACTTACACAGGGATCTTAGGAGTGATGACATCTCGATAAAGATAACGCATTGTGGGGTTTGTTATGCCGAAATTGTCTGGCCAAGGAACCAACATGGTGATGCACTGTACCCAATGGTGCCTTGGGTATGTTCTTCGAATTCATAGTATTGTATATATATTACCTAGCTACAGTTGTAAAACTAGTTATTGATCTTTCTTGTAGCAGTATCTTTGTTTGAAGTTCCAAAATAGATTATCAAATTCAATACGATCGCGTATTTGTTGCTTACAAGTTTGATATCTCTCTAGGAACGAAATCGTAGGACTTGTCCAAGAGGTCGGTTCCGATGTTGAACGCTTCAAAGTTGGTGATTATGTGGGAGTCGGGACTTTCGTTGACTCGTGCAGAGAATGCGAGTATTGTAATGATTTTTGAGAGATCTATTGTGTGAGACGCGCGACATTTACTTATAATGAGTAGTAATCAAAAGTTGAAGTTTGTAAACAATCTTTAACCTCTCTGGGATGATGCTATTCATCTTCTATTTGTCATTTATTTTTTAGAACTAATTGTTCTATCTATGTACTACACAAATTTGCAACATTTTTGCAGCGATTTTCCACATAATTTGTAACCATAACTACATAAGTTCGTAGCATCTGTTTGCAAACATTTTGATAATGTGCTCTTTTGTGTCCTGTTACAGGTTTGTTTACAAGATACCTGATGGGTACCCATTGGACAAGGCAGCACCATTGTTGTGCGCGGGAATTACAGTGTACGCACCAATGATGCGCCATAAAATGAACCAACCGGGCAAATCTCTTGGGGTGATCGGGCTCGGTGGGTTGGGTCATATGGCCGTGAAGTTTGGAAAAGCTTTTGGATTGAACGTAACCGTTATTAGTACGAGTGACTCTAAGCGCAAAGAAGCCATCAAAGTTCTCAAAGCAGATAAATTTGTGATATCATCAGATAAACAGAAGATGGAGGTGATTTTTCTCTTATATATATGCTTAGAATTAAACTCTGATCTTTTCGCCATATCGAATTTCATGCTGAGCTGAGCTAAAGCAGTACAATGTGATCACCTCGATACTCGTTTGCATTCATTAGTTTCTCTTCTTTTATTATCTAGGAGAAAAATTCTTCACAGTTTTTTCGGTTTACTCAATGATTTTGTTGCAATAACTGGAAGTTTGTATGAAAAATAGTTTGATTCTGCAAGCTTCTAATTACTTTATTAATTTGCAGTCTCTGACAAAGTCCTTGGACTTCATTATCCATTTGGTACTTCATTTTCTTTCCCTTTCATAATTATAAGATAATAATATCTCAAAAATCATCCTAAACTCGGTGTACACGCAAATACTGTTTAATTTTTCTTCTGTGCAGCAAATAAAGTGTACCTGGAAATTGAGCTCATCGATATCGACTACATCAATGAGGCTCTTGATAGGCTTACTAAGAGCGACGTCAAGTATCGTTTCGTGATCGACATTGTGAATTCTCTTAAGTGATGGTTCTTAATTTTCTACATGTACCACAACATATAGTTGATTATGTGTGCTTGGAGTGAAGAGAGTGTTACTGTTCTTGCTGATACATGGAAAACTAGCATACCTCTGGAATAAAAGTTTTGTTGTCTTTTTGGTGAACTTGGTCAAATTTGTGTTTGAATGATCTTTGTTTTTTGTTATGCTATGTTCAAATGTATTAGTTGATTAGTTTGGAAGCCAAAATTCGTATTTCTTGATCTTCGCGAATGGCCTTCGCTCCCGAAGCACTTGCAATACTTGTTAGAAATGTTCTTTGTACTCTATGTCACTTCGGGAGTAGACCAAAATATCGTCAATGAAGTTGAAAGGCGCGATTCATTAAATCCGTGAATACCGTCGGGGCATTGGTGAACTCAAACAGCATTATGGTAAGTTCATAGTGATTGTAACGTGTCCTGAAAGTTATTGTTTTAAATTTTTTTCTATTCGTAAGATATATATATACAATTTTAATACCCCCTAATTTTTATCAAGAACTGCTTTTCCTTCTTTTTAAAATTGAATGAGATGTAGTTCATTCTAAATAAAAGGACATCAATCAAACAGTTTGTTGGTTGTAGAATACAATTCAAATAAAAAACAAAGATCAAGGGCCATTTCAAAATAGATTAAAGTTCAGAAGGTGTCTATACATTTTAACTTTTTTTTTAAAAAAAAATTATTAATCACAAAGTGAAAGGATATAGTTGGTGACTGCTATTTTTTATTTATTATTATCTTTTAAACTGTTTGGGTTAGAACTACTTCAAAACAAATAAATCAAACGATCTCTTCGACATGTTATCTGATCGTGACAGTAAATTTTTTTTTTATTTGGTCGCTAAACATCATCATAATTTTTCTTTATAAAACTAAATGAGCAATGCTCTAGTCTTACAAGTAACAACCCTTAAAGAGATGTAACGCTAGTCCTATGATTTTTTTTTTTTTTTTTTTTTTTTTTTTTAATGAGTAATAATAGCCCAGCAACCCTTAAAGAGTTGTAATCTTACAACTTCCACCATTCCACCATCCAATGTTCAAGTTTTTTCAACTTGTCCCATTTTCTTTTTTTCTTTTAACTAAGAACAAAAAAAAGGTGGAGTAAACCCTTGGCACTTGGATTGGGGACTAAGCATTTTTATTTTTTTTATTTAATTTACACCCGTCAACATACAAATCATTTGATTTATATTTTTTCATTAATAATTTTAAAAATTATGCTAGAATAAGGGCCTATGAGAATGCATGTGATTAAAAATTTCTCTAATAAAAAAGAAGAAAGGAGAATTACTCCACTCTTGCTTAATTTTTTCTGGCCTTTTTCTAATCGTAGGACATGTACTACAATTTTAATACCCTTTCATTTTTATCAAGAACTGCTTTTCTTCTTTTTGATTAGAGTAATTCTTAATCATGTGCATCTCTCCTGCGTGTTTTATTTTAACATAATTCTCAAAATTTACTAATAGTTGATAGGTGCCACTAAAAATAAAAAAGAAAAAGATTAGGGTGTCATTTCAAAATAGATTAAATTTTAGGGAGTGTCTATAAATTTTAAATTTTTTTATTAACCATGGTAAGTTAAAAGTTAAGAAACGAAGCCCTAACAATCACATAAGTGAAAAGGAATAGTTGGTGACTTTTATTTTTTAGTGGCGCATGGCAAGTCAAAGTTCTGAATTTTTTTTTATTTATTTATCTTCAAAACTGCTTGGATTAGAACCGCTACAAAATAAATTTTTTTTTTTTTTTTAAGAGAATGGTAGCATATTATCCGCTTCGTTTATTTTAAAATAAACTTAGCTGAAAATATAAAGCAATTAGATTTCAAGCAATTAGATTTCAAACTCGGGACCTCGAGTATCAACTATCAAACCTTTTGCCACTTGCACTAAAGCCTTTCGATTGCTTTAAAATAAATTAATCGAACAATCTCTTTGGCATAGTATCTGATCGTGATAGTAAATATTTTTTTATTTGGTTTCTTAACACCATCATATATAATTTTCTTTTATAAAAAATAAATTATTGAAAATGATCCAATACAATACACTCGAGATCTGTGTAATCAAAATTATAATTTTTTATGAGATTTTACATGTTGTTTGGTATTTATTTTTTGTTTTCTCTAATTTTTCAAATATATATATTTTTTTAGTTATATGATGCAACTTTTAACCTTTTAAAAAAACACTATAAATCTATTAAAAAAGCTGGCCAATAAGAATAGAAAGGGCGGAAAAAAATGTACATCATACAGTTTACCCATCTAATAAAAATCTGTTCGGATCTTGAAAAAGAAGATCCGAAACCCAAAATCCTCTCTCTCTCTCTCTCTCTCTCTCTCTCTGCAACTTGGGTGGATACAGGGGCATACGGAAAGGAAGGGGGGAAGGTGATTGTAGCTGGGAGAGATGAAAAAAAAGGGGAATTAGGGTAACTTTTAGTCGCCGTTTGGATCGAGAATAAGTTATATTTGTCTCCTAACCCTCTTTTTTATAAAATTATGATTTTATTCTTGAAATTTAAATTTTTTAATTTGAATGTTCAAATTTGTAGATTTAATTTTTTGAATCCTCAAAATGTGTGCCAATAGCTGAAATGCCCAACAACGACTATTTTTATAGATTTCAGCGCGTAAACACCGCAACTTATACTGAAATCCTCGTAAATTAATTTTTCAGTTTGATTTTCGTACGAAACTTGCATTTTCAGGAGATTCAGATATCGGATTTAAGATCCGATCATACCACCGTTTTCAGCTTGACGACGTCGTAAGACTGACGATATTCTTTTGTTGAGATCTAGTCTCATTAATCACGTTATCTGTAAAAATTGTACTTTTACACTTCTTTTGATAATTTAGATTCGCCGAACTGAAAATTGGATAACACCACATCGTTTAGCTCGACGAGACTGATCAAGTGGTGTTTTTTACTTCGTCCAAATTGGGTCCCATTAGGTCAGGCTAGGCTAATTAATTGGAAATTCAAATTTTCAAATTTTAAAAAATCTAGAAAAAATTATATTTTAAATTTTTTAGATTTAAAATTTGTTGAGTATTACAAACCACCTCTTTGACATGTTATCTTACCGTAATAACAGTCTTTTTTTTTTTTTATTTGGTTGCTAAACGTCATCATAATTATATTTTTTTTTTTATAAAACTTAATGAGCAATGCTGGTCTTACAACTCTAATTAAAGAATTATAATGCTAATCTTACGTTTGCATTCTTTTATTATTTTTTTATGAGAAATAATAGCCCTACAACCTTTCAAGAGTTGTAATATTTAGACTTCCACCGTCCGATGTCCACGTTTTCCCAACTAGTCCTTTTTTTTTTTTTTTTTTTTTTTTTTTTTTTTTTAACTAAGAACCAAAAACGGTGAAGTAATCCCCTCTCTCTCTGCGCCTTGGCCCTTCTGTAGCCACCAAAGGGCGTACGGCAATGAGGTGGGGGGAAGGAGAGATGAAAAAAGAAATGAAAAAAAAAGGGATTAGGATAACTTTTAGTCCCCCTTAGGTTGGAAAATAAGCTATATTTGTCTCCTAACCCTCTTTTTACAAAATTACAGTTTTGTCTTCGAAATTTAAATTTTCAAATTTACAGATTTAACTTTTCGAATCCTCGAAATGAGTGCTAATAGTTGAAATGCCCAACAACGACTAGTTTTACAGATTTCAGCATATAAACATCGCGATTTATACTGGCGGTAAATCAATTTTTCGATTTGATTTTCGTACAAAACTTGCATTTTCGGTAGATCCGGATATCGAATTTAAGATCCGATCGCACTATCGTTTTCATCTCGACGATGTCGTTAGACTGACGATATTCTTTTGTTGAGATCTAGTCTCATTAGTCACGTCATCGGTGAAAACTGCATCTTTACACTTTTTTCGGTAATTTTGGTTTGCCGAACTGAAAATTGGATGACACCACATCGTTCAGCTCGACGAGACAAGTGTTATTTTTTTCTTCGTCGAGATTGGGTCCCATTAGTGATGGCTAGGCTAATTGATTGAAAATTTAAATTTTCAAATTTTAAAAATTCTAGAAAAGAAATTTAATTTAAATTTTTTAGATTTACAAATTTACGAGTATTACAAACCACCTCTTTGACATGTTTTCTGACCATAAGAGTAAAATTTTCTTTTATTTAGTTGCTAAACATCATCATAATTTGTTTTTGTAAAACTCAATAAGCTAATGCTAATCTTACAACTCTTAAAGAGTTATAATGCTAGTCTTACGTTTATTATTATTATTATTATTATTTATGAGTAATAATAGCCCTACAACTTAAAGAGTTGTAATCTTTAGAGTTCCACCATCCAATGTCCACGTTTTTCCAATTTTTTTTTTTTTTCTTATAACTAAGAACCAAAACAGATGAAGTAAACCCTTGGCGCTTGGATCGGAGATTGTAAAGGTTACAAATCTTAAGGGTGTGTTTGATTTGGAGTTAAAGGGGTCATTTCAAAATAGTTTTAAGTTTTGGGGGTGTCTATACATTTTAATTCTTTTAAAATTTTTTTATTTTTTTATTTTTTTTTTAAAAAAAGGCAGCATGCTGCCGCTTTATTTATAGATATATAAACTCGGCTATAAAGGTGAGACAACTAGGCCTCAAAGAGAAGTGCAAGGAGGAAAGGTAAAAAAAAAAAAAAGAAGAAGAATTAAGCATAATAAGGCACGAAGACTAAGCACAATAAGCGGCCCAGAGCACCCGCAACTCCTGGATGTCCGCAAGCAGATATTCAAGTCCACGTTTCTTGTCAACGAAACATCTCCGATTGCGTTCTTGCCATAGGGTCCACCAAGACGGCGCAATAGTGGTTAGTTCCCTGCTCCCATGTGACCGTTCCCACAACCAGTCAAAAGCTGCACCAGCTTGAACCCCGACCTTGTTCATGAGCAGACACCTCAATAGTGAACTAGACGCGTCGCACCCAACAAAAAGGTGATCCACAGTTTCCAAGGTCCCTAGGCAGAAAACGCAATTGCCGATACCGTTCCAACCCTTTTCTGCAAATTGTCGGCCGTCAGAACCCTTCGTCTCAGTACTAACCAGACAAAAACTTTGACCTTCAGAGGCAGTTTTAACTTCCATAATTTAACAAATCGCCACTACAAAAAAAATGTGATTTAGCGGCATTCTGTAATTGCCGCCTAAAGGTCAAAAAGTGCCGTAAAAATAATTAGTGGCATTTAGCAATTTGTGCCGCCTAAAGTCGTGTTGCTGATTCTTCTACCGGCATTTAATTAAATTGCCGTTAAAATTAAATAATTAGTAGCATTAAATAAATGCCGTTATAGATGTGGTTATTAGCGATATTATTAAATGCCAGTATTTTTTAATTATCTACAACACTAATAAATGCCGGTAATTATTAGTTTATTTGCAATATTATACAAATATTGGTAATCTATTCTTAATAAATGCCGGTAATTATTAGTTTATTTGCAATATTATACAAATATTGGTAATCTGTTGTTAATTCCGGCATTAATAAATGCCGCTAATTCTAAATATTTTTAAATTATATTTTTAAATAAATAAAAATAATATAAATTATTATTTGCACTATCATAAAATAATTAAATCTTATCAATTTCAAAAAATACAAATTCAATGGATAATATGAGATTTCAATATTTTCAATATTTATGCATAAATCGTACATAACAAAATAACAAAAATAATTTACTAAGCTCATTTTCAATTAAACAAACAATAAGTTAAAATCTTCAGTACATTCAACATCCAAAAAAATAACAAACGACTACAAAATATTTCTAAACACAAAAGTACCAATACGTACATAAATAACGCATCCAAATAGGTCAGTACACGACATAAAGTTGTTTGCGAATATAACAATACAGCTTAAAATTGTTTAAATTGTCTTGAATTCCAAAGGTGGCATTACCTGCGTTGAACCTGTCAAAAAAAGAACACGTTAAAAGTTAGTTTTAACGAGTCAAAAGTCTATATATTAAATAATTAAATTGATGAAAGGATAAAAATATAGGTCTTATACAAATGTAAAGGGCCAAGCCACAGATGCTCCAACAGCATCTCCAATTGTTTGAAAACCTCCATATGATCTTAATAATGGCTCGTTATGCTCTATTGTAACATTTATTTGCACCTCCCAGCATTGTGATCCTAACTCGACACCACCTAATTTCGTTGTTGGATTTGTACTCAACAAAAAACCTTGCGCAACATGCTTGTGAGGTTTTCTCAAGCTCTTCAAATATACTTCAATTCCGCCCTAATATTGAGTAAAAATAAGTAAATACAGTTAAACTTTTAAAGTGCAATAAGTAATTTGTACTAGTCTTTATATTGAAATAATATTAAATAATAACTAAAAAATAAAATAAAACTTGTGATTTATATATATTAGAAATAAGTAATAAAAAAATTCAGAATAAAAAATAGAAGGTACCCCATTATCTAAAGTATGGACATCCTTTCCAACAACTTTTGCTCGATAACCCTGCATTCAAATATAGTATATATTGGATATCTATATTGATCTTAAGTACATATAAATTTATACAAAAAAATTAAGATAAATTAATTATAAAAAAATTACCTGATTTCGTGGTACTTCAAAGCTAGATTCAGAAGATTGTATTTCATTACTCGGCGGTTCTTCAAAGGTAATGTTATTATTATTACCATTCTGCAAAAAAAAAAGAAAAAAAGATTAGATAATTTATCACCGGGCTCTCTGGAACAGCACCGGGAACAGTCACGGATATTTGGCATCACAAATTAATCACCGCAATTTCTTGAATTGCATGATTACCGCCTAATCGTCGTTAAACCGGCGATTTTGCCGATTTACGATTCGATATCCAAACCCCGCTCAACGAAAGCCGTTGGACCTCTAACGAAAGGTTTAGAGACCACGTGCACACTGTCTACAGGAGCCTACCAGGCTACATTTACAAAATAACCCCTAGGGTTTTACCAAATTGCATAAAAGCATGCAATTTCATGCCTTTTTCACTTGCATTTAATTTCGAAGTGCTATTTTAACGAACTGACACCACCAGCAGGTGGCCCTCGACTTGCTGGACACCGTGCTCACCATTTGCAGTAGCAAGAAACCCGAGGAAAACATCGGGCCATACTATACCTCTCTAACATAGCTTAAACGCATTTTTGTTTCTTCGGCTCAACGAAACCGAAATCCGACGCGAGCATCGCGTCTAGTGACCCCAAATTAGCCAGGAGCTCACTGTCACGGCTTCGCAAACAGCCCAAAACCAGGACTTAAGCCAAACACTAGTCCTAGAGCTTGACAATACCATAACTTTAAATTTCTTATGCCAAATTCAAAACTGCTTGAGCCTTTTGCTCAATACACTTCAAGAACCCAGGGGCTTGCCCTAGTGCAGCCCAGAAGCTGCTGGATCACAAGATCCAACACCCTCGCTTACTAACATGTTCACAATGCTCCATTTTAAAATCCACACAGATCCTGTTTGATCTGAAGTGAGCACCAAGCTCAGGAAACAAAATGAAGCATCTTTCATTTTATACTTGAAACCAAATTCCAAACAAAACCTCTCTTAGGCATTTCATCAAACACCTAGTGGGCACACTCCATTAACAACTAGCCAAGCTTTTGCCCAAGCTTGTTCTCAGCAGAGAAGCAGCCTGGGAGCTTCTAATATGGATGGAAATGATCCTCAAAGTTGCAGGAGAATCCCCAGCAAGTCTGGGTCCATCTTGCTTCCCCGATTGCCGAGAAACAAGAAGAGAAAAAGGAAGAAGATGAGCTCGGATACCCATTAATGGTGATTTTTCATCAATGGGTTTTGGGCCTCTCCCAACAGCACAAAAAGGTGCCTCTCATCCACACCAAGCTTCTTGAACCCGTGCCCGGCAACAGGACACGGCGGCGGCGACGGACCAACCCTGGCCAAGCTTCCAATGGCCACTAATGGCTCATCAATAACCGATCAGCATGGGTCTCATGCAAAGGCATCCTTGGGTCCTTCTCGACCATAGGAAGACAACTGGAGCCTTGGCCGGCGACGAGAAGCCGCGGCGGCGCCGGAGCAACAAGCTCGGCAGGAGCAAAGTTAGTCCAAAACTAGGGCTAAAATCTGCGATTTGCACACTACTCCAAAAGCGATGAAACTTCATGGGGAGGTTCTACAGGCCCTACAGAAGGTGACCATCATTTTGGTTTCGAAGTTGAGCCATCGGGTGCGGCGCAAGCAAGGGGCGGAGCAATTTAGGGTTCCGGCGGGCTTCTTGCTACCGCCGGCAACCGGGAGCACCCCGAGGGTCGGGGCTCTGCATGGGGCATCCCCATGGCGTAAAGGAAACACTGCAATGACCTAGGTTGCAAAAGAAAACACGGAGGAAAAGCACTCACCTTGGTCGGATCCGAGGAAGAAAGATTGGTCTTCCCGGCGTCGCGCGGCCACGGCGGTGCACCGGACCACCACGGCCTATCTTCTGGACGCTGCAGATGATCGCAGAAAGGCCTGGGCACCAGTCTATGGCTTGGGTGCTTCTCCTTCTCCTACAAACCGAGAATCAAGGTTGCTTCTTGAAGCTTCTTGCTTTTCCGGCGACCAGGGGCGGCGGCCGGCGGCGCAGGAGCTCGGAAACCTCACAGAGGAGTTGTGGGGGTCGTGGGTGCGGCTGCAGTTACAAGAACCAGGAGGCTAGGGTTCCTTCCTTGAACCCTAAGTTGCTTTAAATTTAATTGCCCAAAATGCTAGTTAGCCCCCGAACTTGCATCCTTTACATCTAGGTCCCTCACTGTAGAACACATTTGTGACAAAGACCCTCTCCAAAAAGTTTGGATTAAATTGACACATAAAATATAGGGTTTTTTCACAAAAAACTATGAATTTTTACATATTTCACGCTTTTCGAGACAACCGGGTTGTCAAACTGAAAAACAAACAGCACCACGACGTTCGGCTCGACGAAATCTATTAGGTAGCGATTTTGGTTCGCTAAAATTGAGCTTCATAATTTTTAAAATCCATCTTATACTGTAAATTATACAGTTCGACAAGCTTTACGATACTTTAGGCTCGTCAAATACAAATTTCATCAGAGCCACAGCGCTCAGAACGACGATGCCCATCAAATCGACTACCTGAATCGTCATATTCGGACTCCAGACGGTCGATCGGCTGACGTTGGCCGGCGAGGAAATTAAATCCGGGGCTACTATTCATTGGCACTATTCACTTAAGTCGCGGGTCCCACCCGTAACTTCGCTGATTTCTGGACAATCCGACCGTCGGATCGAAAATCAGTTTATATCATTTTCAATCAATTCGACGAGACGGTCGCACTGGCGATTTCAGATTTTCGAGATCAGATTCGGATCTGAAAGGCAGACATAGTGCTTCGAAAACTGTGCAATTTGCACACCGATATACAACCACTTAGGTTCAATTTTGCATTTCTTTATTCATATTGACATTTTAATTCTTCAAATTCAAATTTTAGTTCTTGGGTACTACATCAAATGTAAATTTCGTCAGCGCCACTGCGCTCAGAATGACGAAGCGGTTAAAATCGACTACCTGAACCGTTAGATTCGGTCACTAGACAGTGAATCGGCTGACGTTCACCGCCGAAAAAACCGAATCAGGGGTTACTATTCATCAGTACTATTAACTTAAGTTGCGGGTCCCACCAACAACTTCGCTGATTTCTGGACAATCTGACCGTCTGATCGAAAAACGGTCTATACCATTTTCAATCGGTTCGACGTGACGGTCATACTGGCGATTTCAGATTTTCGAGATCAAACTTGGATCTAAAAGGTGAACAAATATTGCTCTGAAAAATGTGTAATTTGCAGGAATAAATCTAATATTATTTATTTATATCTTAAGTAAGAATTTAAGATCTTTTACCAATATTTGCTTTTAAATTGCATAATAAAGTTTTTAGTGGCATTAAAAGTAATTGCCGGTATTTAAACTATCTTTTACCAGCATATAAAAATAAATATAGCTAAATATTCATATTTACCAACAATAATTTGTAAATATCGATAAATGATATATTTAGCAACAATTTTTAATAAATGCCTGTATATTTTGTATCTAACAACATTTATTTAAATATTGCAACGAATAGTGCCGCTGTATGTCATATTCACCAACAATAATTTGTAAATATCGATAAATGATATATTTAGCAACAATTTTTAATAAATGCCTGTATATTTTATATTTAGCAACATTTACTTAAATATTGCAACGAATAGTGCCGCTGTATGTCAAATTTCTAGTAGTGCGTGTAGTGGCCCTGGTTCCCATGCAACGTTCTTCCGATGAATCCACTGTTAGAACACCTATCATTGGTGTATCTGGCCCATGGTGCATCAATAGGATGCCACAGATGGACCCTGTGTGATATTACTTGATGTGTTGGCTTTCGGCTGGGTTTGCCGAAATATCGGAAAAGAATTAGGCCAAACAGAGGTCGGAAATGGATTCAGCACGGAAAAACGCTTGAAAACGGCTATTTGCTTGTTAAATTCTGAGTCCGGATGCCCAAAAACGGACTCCCGGAAGTTTTTCGCGCATTTCGGTGCATGGGAACAGCCGTGGACCAGCCCCTGCCACGTGGCAGCTTCTGATTGGGCCGGCGCATACCGCTCGGTCCACAGAGCTTGGGCGCTGGTGCATGGACCGGCGCCTGGACACGTGGCGGCTGCCCATTGGCGGGCTCACGCGACTCGGTCCACGGGGGCGCGCGGTTGGTGCAGTGGACCGGGGCGGGCCACGTGGCTTCTTCTGGTTGGTCGGTCCATAGGCACCTGGCGTATGCGACGCGGCACAGTGCCACGTGGCAGATGCCGGTTGGCGGGTCAACGCACGCGCGACAGCGCGTGGACCGCGCCGGGCGCGGCGCACGATGGACCTGCCCGGCCACGTGTCGCCCGCTGGTTGGCGGGCGCAGCGACCCGGGTGGGCCGCCGTGAACCGCGGCCCGTGGTCGCTGCCGTGGACCGCGCTGCACGTGGCGCGCCATGATTGGTGGGCGCATGTGCGCCGGGCGCGGGGAGCGCGGGGCTGGACACGTGGCGGCCATCGGGTGGCCCCGCACCGCTGTCCCCTGTTCGGGGGGACACGTGGCGGCACCGGATCGATCCGGGCGCGCACAGTGTTGGGCCGGGCCCAACACTGTAGGCGCCCGAATGATTCAGGCGCCCGATTTGTTTGGGCCGAGAGCCCAATATTTGGACTTTTGGTTTTTTCTGCTGTAGCCTATAAATAGGTAACTTGGGCCTCATTTTTGAGGCCTTTCCCGAAGCTTTTAGCTCCTGAGCCCTTTACCAAAATTCTTTCTCTCCCTCTTGTGCATCTTTTGGCAAAGGTTCAGAATTTTTGGAGGCCGCGACGACGGCGACTTCTGCATCGGGGTGCGGAGCGACGATTTACTGTTGGAGGCCCATTTTCGTCGCGGTTTAGTCTGGGAGGTCTACCGGGCTACCCCGACGTTATTTTTGGACGATTTCTGCGGTGACGGTTTCGTAAGAGGTAAATCTACAATTTCCGTGTTGGACACTTTTTCTGGATCCGAGCTTTTCTTTGGGTTCTGGGTACATTTTTAACCCCCTTTGCGACTGTTGGTGGATTTGGACAGCACCTGCTTGTCGGATTTTTATCTCCTCATCCGGACATCGGAATTCGACGTTTCAGGACTCTATCGACATCTACTCTTCGCGAGGATCGCCGTCATATTTTTATTGGAATTTTTGAAGGAAATTTTTCAGGTGAAAATTTCGTGTTAATGGGACTGTTCACCACAGATTTTGGGAATGTGGAATTTGTGTGGATTAAAGTGTAATTTTGGTGTATGTTTGTACCCAGGAGATTGTGAGCACTGCTACCGTGTTGCTAGCTTGGTGGATACTGTGTTTGGCTATTTCTGGACTTTTAGCTGTACAACCTTGGACAGTTAGCACTTTCAGGTGGGTGACCTTGCTTCCAAGAACTCTGGACTGTGTACTAATTCTATATGTGTAGGATCATGCATGTTAGAAATTGGAGTATTAGCATGTGTAAAACTGTATGTTGTATCTTGTATATCAGTTGTTGAATCTTTTGATTCCTACTTTATGTTAAGTAGTGAAATCTTGGAACTTGACCTAGCACCCCTGTCATATGCATCTTGTTCAGCCAGTCTGTAGAAAACTCTAACTTGGGCTAGGTTTTTATTGCTCTAGACATTCCACATCACGATACTTCATTTCACTATGGACTTAGCTTTTCCTCGCCCGAGTTGTGGGCCGAGAGGTCGGGTGGTTGTGGGATGCATTTGCACTCGTGTCTGGGGACCGAGTGGAGTTGATAGCAGTCTGTAGATCTGATTTCTTTGGGAGAGTGATAGTGATGGTAGATCTGGGTTCTTGGATACTGTCAGAGAGACAGTGAGTCTCCGCTGTGTAGATTCCAGCCAGTGAGTGAGTCAGTGATTTGTTTGGTAGTCGATCTTGTTGATCGATGATTGGATCATAGCCTGCATGAGCCACATTTGAGCTTTACAGAGATACTTTACAGAGATACTTATGGGTTACTTTGACTCGAGCGGGTCGCTCCCCTCGAGTGCCACTCCGGAGTAGGCGAGACCGGGTTGTTATACCGGCGTGAGTTTGAGATGTTCTTTCGCGACTTGTTGTTGCATTTGTCCCTCTGGCTGTGCTTTTGTTGGCAGCCATGGACGTCCTACGTAAGTCCGCTCCTCCGGGACGTAACGGCAGTAGGTTGGCGCAGGTTTGACTGGACCCAATGAGGCAGTCAGTTTAGATTGGGTGATCAGGGAGGAGAGTTAGTTGTGGCATCATGTCTTTCTGTTCCACTTTTGAGCATCTAGATAGAGGCATAGTAGCTGTAGAGTTACCTTTCCCAGCTTTCCTTACAGCACTGCATATGTTACTTTATGCCTCTGGTAGACTTAGTGGGCAGACCGTCGGGCTTGTTGGCGGCACCCACTGAGAACTACTGTGGGATGTAGTTCTCACACCCGTCGTGGTGTCTTCTCCCCAGGGACTTCTGCTCCGGTTCCTGCAGCTCCTGTTGCTGATCCAGCTCCTTCAGACCGAGGTAAGGGAATCGCGAGATAGATCCCCTCCTGTCATCTTCAGTGTGTGAGTAGATGTACCCCAGTACTATTTTGGTGTGTGTTATGTCGAGTGACTTTTGTAGTGAGGTTTGAGTTGTACCTTTCTTTCTTGCTTTTCTGAGAGACTCTTGTGTTCTGGTGAGGTTGGTCTGTATATTTGTGAGTTGTAGTTTTATTTTATGTATTTTATTCCAGCTTTTTCTCTTTCAGCTCTGATATCTGCTAGTGTAGATGTTTCTTTGCAGGTTAGTCGCTACGCCTATACGGGGCTTCCCGTATGGGCGGCGGATCTGTTGGCGAGCCGGGGCGCAGTATCGCCCCGGGGCGTGACAGATTAGAGTGGTATCAGAGCCTAGGATGTAGGTCTTGGAGGACTTAGGAACCCTAGGCTTGTGGTTGGACCCTAGGATGACTCGCGTGAGAGCCGTGATTTTAGCGAGAGTCCTGATTGGATTTCTAACTCTCCCGAGCGGTTCGGGATGAGTGATTGACATGTCTTCCTTCAGTGGCAACTATGTTGGCTGCAGACAACATAGTACTTCGGGAAGGGGGACATGCCTCCTGACTTTCGCTAGATTGGGTCGAGTGATGATTTGGGTTCTGACTGTTTGCCTTGTCCCTCAGGTGGGGATGCCTCCTCGTCGCTCGATGGTGACGCGTTCGCAGCCTTCGTCCTCTGAGCCCGAGCAGGAGGACTCGGGGCAGGGACAGCAGAGCGAGGTTCTGGAGCTCCGTGCCCAGATGGCACAGTTGGCTGAGGCGTCTCGACGCCAGGAGGAGGCTGTGAGTCGGTTGACGCTCTTGTTGGAGCAGAGAGCGCAGCCGGCGGTAGTACCCCCTGAGAGTTCACCGGTGCCTTCTTCCCCTGTTGTGGCACCCTCTGTTGTGCAGCCTGCACCAGCAGTTCCGGCTGAGCCAGTTTCCAGTAGGCCACCGTCTGGGACGACGGGATCCTTGACTTTGGCAGAGCAGCAGGTTTTGGTGGGTCTTTTGTTGAGGTTTCACAAGTTTGATCCACCCCGCTTTTCGGGTATGAGTGCTGAGCCGTGGGCGGCTGAGTCTTGGGTTACGGCCATGGAGCGCCATTTCGAGAGCCTTTTTATTGATGAGAGGTTTCGAGTTCTGTTGGCTACTCATTTTCTGGAGAGCAACGCCGAGGCATGGTGGCGGCGTGTACGACCCGCAGGTCCGCCTGGGACCCAGTTTATCTCATGGGCAGAGTTTCGCGGTATGCTTCTTGGGGCCTTCTTCCCCGAGAGTGTTCGACAGAGTTTGGAGGAGCAGCTGAGGAATCTCCGCCAGGGAGATAGGCCCGTACACATGTACATAGCCGATTTCAATCGGCTGTTAGCTTGTATGCCCCACGTGGCCAGAGATGAGAGCCACCGGATCTACATGTTTGAGAGAGGATTGCGTCGGGACATCTATCAGCTCGTCCGCTCCCGCAGATTACAGACTTTGGAGGCCTCAATGGAGCAGGCACTTTATGTGGAGAGTGGAGAGGCAGTGATGGCAGGGGTGGCTCCAGCCCCCGTAGTGATTTCTGGGGCGAAGCGCCCGGCACCGTTGGAGGAGGAGCAGCCGAGTAGGCAGAGATCTGAGGCGTCTCGTCAGTCTCAGCAGCAGCAGCGTCGACCACCTCGGCCGCAGCAGTCTTCGCAGCAGCAGCAGACTTCACGGCAGCCACGCCCTGACCGATGTATCATTTGTGGAGGACCGCACCCACCGACCCAGTGCCCGCAGAGTCAGGGCCGCTGCTTCCGTTGCGGGCAGACCGGTCACTTCGCGAGGGCGTGCCCCAGGGCAGGTTATCCGGCTCCTTCCTCAGCTTCTGCATCCTTTGTTCCTCGTCAGTCAGCAGGACCTTCGGCGGCCTCCGGTAGGCCAGATTTTGCTTCATCGTCCTCGCGACAGCCAGAGCGACATCCCCCGGCGCCGAGCGGTCGAGTCTATGCCGCTCAGGTTGAGGATGCTACCGCAGCAGAGCATGTCGTCGCAGGTATTATTTTGATTTCTGCAGTTCGTACTCGTACTCTTTTTGATACCGGTGCATCGCATTCATTTATTAGTAGAGCATTTGCGTCCCTTCATGGTATAGAGGTAGTTTCTTTATCACATGCATTAGAGGTTCAGATACCAGATCATGTCTTGCATGTCGAGGAGTATTGTAGGGTTTGCCCTGTGCAGTTGGGATCCTGGATTTTGCCGGCAGACTTGCTTGTCTTGCGGCAGCTCCAGGATTTCGACGTCGTGCTAGGTATGGATTGGTTGTCGAGGTACTATGCTATTATAGACTGCAAAGAGAGGACGGTGACCCTCCGCGAGCCTGGACAGGAGGAGTTCGTTTTCAGAGGCTGCCAGAGCACCTTCTTTGCGATGACTGTTTCTTCGGCGAGGGCTAGGCGGATGATTGGTAGAGGTTGCACCGCTTTCTTAGCGACGATTGTGGAGGTGCCTACGGCGGCACTGGGACTCGAGGATATTCCTGTTGTCCGCGAGTTCCCAGATGTGTTTCCCCCTGAGTTGACGACTATGCCGCCGGAGAGGGAGATAGAGTTTGTGATTGATGTGGTACCCGGAACCGCACCAATCTCAAAGGCACCTTTTAGGGTGGCGCCTGCCGTGTTGAGGGAGTTAAAGGCCCCGCTTCAGGATCTGATGGACAGGGGCTTTGGCAGGCCCAGTGTTTCTCCGTGAGGAGCGCCCGTTGCGGATTCTTGCTCGTGAGGTGAGGGAATTGCGCAACCGGACCATTCCGTATGTGAAGATCTTATGGAGCAATCACGAAGAGCGAGAGGCTACCTGGGAGCTAGAGACAGAGATGAGATCTGCATACCCTTTTCTGTTCGAGACTACTGGTTGAGGTACGCCTGTTCTACCTTATTTTGTTTCGAGGACGAAACTTCCTTTTAGTGGGGGAGGATGTAGTGGCCCTGGTTCCCATGCAACGTTCTTCCGATGAATCCACTGTTAGAACACCTATCATTGGTGTATCTGGCCCATGGTGCATCAATAGGATGCCACAGATGGACCCTGTGTGATATTACTTGATGTGTTGGCTTTCGGCTGGGTTTGCCGAAATATCGGAAAAGAATTAGGCCAAACAGAGGTCGGAAATGGATTCAGCACGGAAAAACGCTTGAAAACGGCTATTTGCTTGTTAAATTCTGAGTCCGGATGCCCAAAAACGGACTCCCGGAAGTTTTTCGCGCATTTCGGTGCATGGGAACAGCCGTGGACCAGCCCCTGCCACGTGGCAGCTTCTGATTGGGCCGGCGCATACCGCTCGGTCCACAGAGCTTGGGCGCTGGTGCATGGACCGGCGCCTGGACACGTGGCGGCTGCCCATTGGCGGGCTCACGCGACTCGGTCCACGGGGGCGCGCGGTTGGTGCAGTGGACCGGGGCGGGCCACGTGGCTTCTTCTGGTTGGTCGGTCCATAGGCACCTGGCGTATGCGACGCGGCACAGTGCCACGTGGCAGATGCCGGTTGGCGGGTCAACGCACGCGCGACAGCGCGTGGACCGCGCCGGGCGCGGCGCACGATGGACCTGCCCGGCCACGTGTCGCCCGCTGGTTGGCGGGCGCAGCGACCCGGGTGGGCCGCCGTGAACCGCGGCCCGTGGTCGCTGCCGTGGACCGCGCTGCACGTGGCGCGCCATGATTGGTGGGCGCATGTGCGCCGGGCGCGGGGAGCGCGGGGCTGGACACGTGGCGGCCATCGGGTGGCCCCGCACCGCTGTCCCCTGTTCGGGGGGACACGTGGCGGCACCGGATCGATCCGGGCGCGCACAGTGTTGGGCCGGGCCCAACACTGTAGGCGCCCGAATGATTCGGGCGCCCGATTTGTTTGGGCCGAGAGCCCAATATTTGGACTTTTGGTTTTTTCTGCTGTAGCCTATAAATAGGTAACTTGGGCCTCATTTTTGAGGCCTTTCCCGAAGCTTTTAGCTCCTGAGCCCTTTACCAAAATTCTTTCTCTCCCTCTTGTGCATCTTTTGGCAAAGGTTCAGAATTTTTGGAGGCCGCGACGACGGCGACTTCTGCATCGGGGTGCGGAGCGACGATTTACTGTTGGAGGCCCATTTTCGTCGCGGTTTAGTCTGGGAGGTCTACCGGGCTACCCCGACGTTATTTTTGGACGATTTCTGCGGTGACGGTTTCGTAAGAGGTAAATCTACAATTTCCGTGTTGGACACTTTTTCTGGATCCGAGCTTTTCTTGGGGTTCTGGGTACATTTTTAACCCCCTTTGCGACTGTTGGTGGATTTGGACAGCACCTGCTTGTCGGATTTTTATCTCCTCATCCGGACATCGGAATTCGACGTTTCAGGACTCTATCGACATCTACTCTTCGCGAGGATTGCCGTCATATTTTTATTGGAATTTTTGAAGGAAGTTTTTCAGGTGAAAATTTCGTGTTAATGGGACTGTTCACCACAGATTTTGGGAATGTGGAATTTGTGTGGATTAAAGTGTAATTTTGGTGTATGTTTGTACCCAGGAGATTGTGAGCACTGCTACCGTGTTGCTAGCTTGGTGGATACTGTGTTTGGCTATTTCTGGACTTTTAGCTGTACAACCTTGGACAGTTAGCACTTTCAGGTGGGTGACCTTGCTTCCAAGAACTCTGGACTGTGTACTAATTCTATATGTGTAGGATCATGCATGTTAGAAATTGGAGTATTAGCATGTGTAAAACTGTATGTTGTATCTTGTATATCAGTTGTTGAATCTTTTGATTCCTACTTTATGTTAAGTAGTGAAATCTTGGAACTTGACCTAGCACCCCTGTCATATGCATCTTGTTCAGCCAGTCTGTAGAAAACTCTAACTTGGGCTAGGTTTTTATTGCTCTAGACATTCCACATCACGATACTTCATTTCACTATGGACTTAGCTTTTCCTCGCCCGAGTTGTGGGCCGAGAGGTCGGGTGGTTGTGGGATGCATTTGCACTCGTGTCTGGGGACCGAGTGGAGTTGATAGCAGTCTGTAGATCTGATTTCTTTGGGAGAGTGATAGTGATGGTAGATCTGGGTTCTTGGATACTGTCAGAGAGACAGTGAGTCTCCGCTGTGTAGATTCCAGCCAGTGAGTGAGTCAGTGATTTGTTTGGTAGTCGATCTTGTTGATCGATGATTGGATCATAGCCTGCATGAGCCACATTTGAGCTTTACAGAGATACTTTACAGAGATACTTATGGGTTACTTTGACTCGAGCGGGTCGCTCCCCTCGAGTGCCACTCCGGAGTAGGCGAGACCGGGTTGTTATACCGGCGTGAGTTTGAGATGTTCTTTCGCGACTTGTTGTTGCATTTGTCCCTCTGGCTGTGCTTTTGTTGGCAGCCATGGACGTCCTACGTAAGTCCGCTCCTCCGGGACGTAACGGCAGTAGGTTGGCGCAGGTTTGACTGGACCCAATGAGGCAGTCAGTTTAGATTGGGTGATCAGGGAGGAGAGTTAGTTGTGGCATCATGTCTTTCTGTTCCACTTTTGAGCATCTAGATAGAGGCATAGTAGCTGTAGAGTTACCTTTCCCAGCTTTCCTTACAGCACTGCATATGTTACTTTATGCCTCTGGTAGACTTAGTGGGCAGACCGTCGGGCTTGTTGGCGGCACCCACTGAGAACTACTGTGGGATGTAGTTCTCACACCCGTCGTGGTGTCTTCTCCCCAGGGACTTCTGCTCCGGTTCCTGCAGCTCCTGTTGCTGATCCAGCTCCTTCAGACCGAGGTAAGGGAATCGCGAGATAGATCCCCTCCTGTCATCTTCAGTGTGTGAGTAGATGTACCCCAGTACTATTTTGGTGTGTGTTATGTCGAGTGACTTTTGTAGTGAGGTTTTGAGTTGTACCTTTCTTTCTTGCTTTTCTGAGAGACTCTTGTGTTCTGGTGAGGTTGGTCTGTATATTTGTGAGTTGTAGTTTTATTTTATGTATTTTATTCCAGCTTTTTCTCTTTCAGCTCTGATATCTGCTAGTGTAGATGTTTCTTTGCAGGTTAGTCGCTACGCCTATACGGGGCTTCCCGTATGGGCGGCGGATCTGTTGGCGAGCCGGGGCGCAGTATCGCCCCGGGGCGTGACAGTGCGCGTGTCTGAAACGCCGGTGTCTTGCAGAAATAGGTACATCGAGTTAACCGAGAACTCTTCCGATGGAGTCCAACGCCATCTGAAGCCATCTCTTCTGACAGACAGTTGTGTCCCAGCGAAAGTTTCATTGAAGTTTCGGAGCATATCTTCTTCGAATGGAGAGTTAGGGGTAAACCCAGCAAGCATTTTCCTCCACCTCCACCTATGGTGCCCATAGCAATCTTTCACCCGATAGTTATTGTTGCGTATCGCATTATGGATTAGTGGGAATTGGGTAAGAAGTGGGAAACTCCCTAGCCAAATATCCGACCAAAGGTTAGTCCACCCCCCATCACCCACAGAGCGAGTGGTACCATATTTAAACAGGTTCCTGGTCCCAATTACACTTCGCCACCACTGGGAGTATGCTTTAAAAGATACCCCTTTGTTAAGCGATTTTCTACAGATATAATATAATCTCTCGATGAGCGGGGACCATAACTTTGGAATAGTTTCGAAAAACCTCCACCACTATTTGACCAGCAGCGCTAAGTTCATACTCTCTAAGTCTATGACTCCGAGACCTCCATCGCTCTTCCGTCTACAAACCACCTTCCAGCTAACCAAACACTGCCCCCCTTTGTTGCTAGACCCCCTTTTCCAGAAAAATGCTCTCCGTAGCGCCTCAATACGCCGAACAACCCATTTTGGTGCTCTAAAGACTGAGAAGAAATAAAGTGGCAGGTTCGCCAAAACCGAGTTGACCATAATAAGTCTCCCGCCCTGCGAAAGGAGTTTGGCCTGCGAGCCATCGATCCTCTTTTCAATTTTACTAATAACACCCCACCAGACGTCTTTACAAATCCAACCTTTCCAGAGTGGTAACCCCAGATACCTCATCGGTAAGGTGCCCAGTTTACACTTGATGATATCTGCGAGTTTCTCTCCCTTATGAACTGTGTTACCAATATAAAAAAGCTCAAACTTGTTCCTGTTAATTTTGAGTCCCGAGACCCACTCAAAAAGTTGCCACACGAATCTGAGGTTGCGCACCTGTCTATCTTTTGCCTCGCAGAAAAAAATTGTGTCGTCCGTATACTGAATAATCGCAATTTTCACCTCTTGTGACGGGCCAACCCCTCTCAACAAATTGTTGCCCACCGCTCTTTCTATCAGCCTCGCCAGACCTTCCGCAACCAACAGGTAAAGAAACGGGGATAACAGATCATTGACGGAGACCTCTTTTAAGTTTAATCCATTTAGAAGGACCCCGTTGATCAAAATTGCGACTTTGGCATTTGAGATACACTGATCTATCCATCCAATCCACCTCTGATTGGCTCCGAGCCATTTTAAGATGCTCATAAGAAACTCCCAGTTAACTCTGTCAAAGGCCTTTTCAAAGTCGGCTTTAATACCCACTCACTCAGTTTGCATTTTCGAACACCAGCTAACAATCTCGTTTGCGGTTACAAAAGAATCCAAGATAAGCCTTCCTTTTAAGAAGGCCGTCTGCGACGCGGAGACGATCTTAGGCATCGCTTGTTTTAATCTGTTGGCAAGGACTTTCGAGATGATCTTCTGGACGCTATTAATAAGGCAGATAGGTCTGTAATCGTTAGCGTTCTTAACTCCTTCTTTCTTGGGTATCAGGCAGATGTGCGAGTAATCTATGGGGCCGTTATTCACGGACCCATCAAACAGGTCTCCAAAAATATTAACAAGGTCGGTTTTAATCACCTCCCAGAATCTCTAAAAGAACACCATGCTAAAGCCATCAGGACCTGGGGCTTTATCAGCACCCAACTGGAAGGTGGCCCTTTTGATCTCTTCTACCGAGGAAGGCGCCGTAAGATAACTTTCGACGAGTAAGATACTGGCTCTAAAGATATCGCTCCAGTCGCCAAAGGTCGGTGTTGATGGACTCTCCGGTGCGTATCTTTCCTTGAATTTGCGATAAAAGTACTCACACTTAGCCACCTCCCTCGTTAACCTTCTTCCGCCATCTTCGATCAAATCTATATGATTCACTCGCTTCCTCACATTTGTCGTCGCATGGAAGAATTTAGAATTGCCATCACCCTCTTTTAACCAGTGTTGCTTAGCTCTATTCATCCACATAATCTCCTCATCTCTAATGGTGCTTTTCAATTGAGCCTTAATTTGTGTCCTCAACTCAATCTGGGTGTTGGTCAAGGACTGCAGTTCTTCCAGAATGTCCAGTTGCTGTAGGTCCTCAGATAAAGACGGCTTGGCGTTCAAAATGTTATAAAAGTTAGAACCACACCACTCTTTAATCCTCTTTCGGCAGTGTCGAAGTTTAGCCGCAAAAACGAGAGTGCTAGTGCCGCTACAGTCCAACTCATTCCACCAAACCGGAACAAGCTTGATGAAATCATCCCTGGTAAGCCAAACCTTCTCAAATCTGAACGTACGAGGAGAAGGCTTTATGTCACGCCCCGAGTTTTGAAAAGCAGGCTAATTTTTTTATTTTTTTTTTTAGAGTTTGAAAACAGCCAGGGCGCGACAGACCGCCACATATATAGAAAATTCTCAATTCCCCATTGGAATTGAGCATTTTCTATACATGCACGACTAAGCTTTTGTAACAACATCAGAGTAACTAAACTACGTATATCAAAACAACTAAATTACAACAGGTTACGATTACAACTCTTTTACATAATTTGCGGAAAGTAAAATATACTGGTGACATAAGGGTCGGTACTATCGCAACAGCCTCACCAACGTGTCCCGACATCCCAACACCCGAACGACCTGAAAAACAGTCACCCAGGGGGTGTGAGATACATCGACAGTGTATCTCAGTGGGCACGACGAGCCGAGAAATAACTAATCGTACCTACTGGATACAATAATCTGCGGATAGTAATAGATCAATAGGTAACAGCTGATATATGAAACAAAACTGGCAGGAAGCATAATCATGATACTGAACATAATGAGTACCAAAATACAGGACTATAGCATACTGAAATACGATATAATGAACTATGCCTCGGTAATGGAACCAGATACCCAATCAGTAAAATAAAACAATGGTACTGATAGATGATGCTAATCAAGCTGTAACTGACAAATCAAGCTATAAATGCCAAATCTGATAGTCCTGTAAATCTCAATCCACAAGAGATACTATTGAGGGCAAATATGATAATCCACAGGTATCGGTGCTATAAAAGAAAGGTACCACCAATCTGTGCCAGTCATACTAGAGGAATGTATCATAATCATAATGCTGTGCATATACGAGTACAGAAATATCAGAATCAATCATGGTGGTAATCAAATATAACTGAAGTAAAGCATGCTAGTACATGGAAGTATATGAGCTATGCATCAATCACAAGAATATCAAGTACCCAATCAATGCCACTATTGGTCACGAGGACCTCAGGCTCATGCCACTATCTGGCACCTATCTGGCTGACATAACCCCGCACCCACAGGTGCTGTCTGGGAGCTCACGGGTCTTTCCTCTAGACCACTTTACCGGTAAAGAACACTGTGATGGTGGCCAAACCGTCAGTGTACGTGACGTACAGCGGTGCGTGGCGATCATAGTGCTATGCTCAAGCTCGCGGTCCAACGATCGGGTAGTCGGCAACAAGCCGAGGATCCCAACAGGGAAGCAGATGTCTGAATATCTCAATCACAAGTCTATCATGCATATCTGGAATATCAAAGCATGCATAACTGGAAATGAATGCAGTGAAACATAAACAACTGGCATGATCAGACTGTAATAACAACTATACTGTGATGTATGAACAGGGGAGCAAGCATATAGGTGAATAGCAGATAACGAACATCAATGACAGTAACACAGGTATGCATAATCAGGGCTAAGTCAAGAACAGGTGTCCGACTAGACTAAAGCAACCAGAGGGCCGAAAAGATAAAGCCCGGACCGAAGATAACCCACCTGAATGTAGGCCGATCCCGAACTCCCGCTAGACTACTGGGAGACTGGTGCTGAACTGCTGGGCCCTGAACCACAACTGTAATCAGTAATAGACTCACTCATACCCAACCCGACAACTTTACAATGTCAGAATGTTTAAACGGGGAACTTAGTCACATCTAGACTTTAATCGCATTCCCCGAAAAATCCATTGAAACACTATCTATGACCTGACAACGGTCTACAAATGTCCGAATACTACAAAACTTCACCTGCTGAACCAAAACAACACATTTTTGATATTTGGGCAGACAGGGACCAAAACGTAAATATCTGTGTCGAAATGTTGCCATAATTACTCGCACAACTCTCGAAAAGCCGATTTTGGCTTCGGAAACTCCCGACAAAAAACCAAAACATTGGACCAGCCAGGACAGTGTCGAGGATAACCAGAGGCAACAATCAATAACCAGAATCCATTCTTTTACACAGTGGTACGCGAAACTCGCGCCGGAAATCGTAAAACCGACGATTTTGCCGATTTTCGGAACGATATCCGTTTTTCGCTCAATGAAAGCCTACGGTCCTCTAACGAAAAGCTTAGAGGGTGCCTACACACTGTCCAAAGACAACCAGCATGTTACATTTGCATTTAGGTCCCTGATACATTTTAAAATTGCATAAAATATTATCTTGATTCATTGTTTCGACCCGTTCTCGCAATCCTGGAGGCTTTAGACAGCGCCGTAAGTTTCAGCGCGTTCGTTTCAACGAGACGAAACTCGTGCTCACGAGTTTGGGCTTGCACGAGGCCCGAGGGCAAAGTAGGCCCATGAACACTAAGTCCTCAATAATCTACTTAGCTACATCAATTAAACCACGCATGTAACTTGGGATTTAAAGAGAGCACCATGCTCAGCAAGGTCAGAGAAGTGAAGTGCTCACCTCATGCGCGTCGGAGGCCGGCCGGAAAGCTTGCCGGAGCAAGGTGGTGCACCCTCCAAAGCAAATCAGGGCTCGGGTTGGCCAACTTCTGATCAGACCAGACTCAGACCTGAAGCAAGGTCAAGCATCAGTTTAAGGACCCTCCCAGAGAAAGTTTGGTCACGGCAAGGCTTGGCGCCGGCGGCCGGATGCGGCGGTTGGCCGGAAAAACCCCATCAAACACCTTATGCACAAGGTTGGGGAACTCGGTTTACAGAGGCTCTCGGGTTCAACCAACTTGATGGAAATAGTTTAAATGATGTTTACGACTTACCTGGGTGGTTGGCCGGAACCCAGAGGCGTCGGCGGCGGCCGGAAGAGGAGCTCGGCCAAGCTTCAAGGGTGCAACTACAAAGATGGAAAACCCTACGTTCAAACCCCCATGCAACTTCATGCAGAGCTTGTAAAAGACCAAAAATGCTTACCTGGGTCACTGGCCGGCGGCTCGAAGCGTCGACGATCGCCGGCGACGAGATCAACCCAAGCTCGGTTGAAGAAGAAGAGCTCTAATGGCGGATTCCGGTCGGCGAGGCCTGGGCCGGCACAAGATGGACCAAAGTGTTGCCCTCGGCTCCACGGGGCTTCCAGAGGTGGTGGCCGGCGGCGCCGAACGGCGAGGTTCGGCCGAAGAACCAAAAAGCCCGAAACTAGGGCTTCACCGCGCGGCTTAGATCCTCAACCGATCGTCCAGAGACTTGGTGGACTCCTTTCAGTCGATGAGGAGACGAAGATCAACGTCTCTGATCTGAGTTTCAACGGCCGGATGAAGCCCGGCCGCAGATCTGGCCGGAAATTGCACTTCCGGCAAGAAGTCGCTCCCGCCAGCGATGGGGTGGACGCGATGGACCAAACTTCACAGAGACGTGCCACTCGACATCAGGAACAAGATGGTTGGGTTCAAAGGCCACTATAAACGAAAAGTTTTCAACCTTCTTACCTCGCCGAAAAACCGAGGAAGAAGACAACCTCCGCGGCGGCGCACGGCGGCGGCTGGCGTCGGTTCACCCCGGGCTCGGTTGAGGCTTCACAGAGGACTCCACAGGAAAAAGGTTTGATCAACTTGGGTCCTTCCTAAGCACCCTCCTCACCAACAACCCGAGAGAAGAAGCTTCCTTGTCTTCTTCTTCTTCTCCGGCGACGGGGACTGCAGCGGCGCCGGCGCGACGGTTGGAGGAGATGGTGGGGGCGTCGGTTCCAGAGGGGGAGGCAGAGGGGCTCGGCTAGGGTTTCCAAAACCCAAACCCTCAAAATGCAAATTTATATACATAATGCACAAAATGCCATAAACCCCTTCAACTCTTATTATTTCATGCCAAGTCCCTTACAGAAACTTCAACTTACTCTTTAGTCCTTGTCCATAAAGTGGCACGATTTTCGAGGCATAAAATATAGGGTTTCTGCGTAAAATACTCTGTTTTTCGCCGTATTTCACGCTTTTCGAGGCGTTCGAGTCATCAAATCGAAAAACGGACTTCGCCACGACGTCCAGCTCGACGAAACCTATCAGGTAGAGATTTTTATTTTTCGACGAAATGCCCGGATAAATTCTCGGTCCATAATTACTGTCCAATTATACAGTATGGCACGTTTCTCGAAACTCTAGGATTGTCAAACGAAAATTCCGTCAGCGCCATTGCGCTCAGAATGTCAAAATTAGCTAGAATCGTCTACTCATACTGTTAGGTTTGGATTTTGGACAGTGAAATGGTCAATGACCGATCGAGAGGGGACCGAACTCAGGGGTTACTATTCATTTTACTATTCACTTAAGTCGTGGCCCGCTTCTTCGCTGATTTCTGGACGATCCGACCGTCAGATCGAGAACATATGAATATCAATCTTTCTTGTTTCGACGAGACGGTCCCAATATTGATCTCGAATTTTCGAGATCAGGCTCCGATCAAAAGTCGATCTTCTAGGGTCCAACTTCCACTATAAATTACCCATTTAAATAATCCAGAAAATTATTTGAACCTAAATTTTGGGTTTCAACTATCATGGTTACTACACTTTAAGTACGTCTTTAATAACAGAGGAGAGTGATCCGAAGTGATTCTAGGCAAGGCAGTGACATCGGAGACTGGAAAAAGAAAGTCCCACTCGGTGGAAATCAGGAAACAATCCAGCTTTGCAAGAGTTGGCGAACTTTGCAAATTCGACCACGTGTACTGTTGATTACCAATGGGGAGGTCCACCAACTCGAGCTCGTTAATCAAATTAGAAAACATGAGCATCAATTTTCTACTCCAACATCGCCCTGTTCTCTCGTTTTGATTCCGAGTAAAGTTGAAGTCCCCGCATAAAATCCAGGGTCCTCTGTAGTCCCCCTTTAGAGCCACCAATTCCCTGCAGAAATCCTCTTTGCCTTCCCTTCCGGCAGGACCATACACATTCGTGAGATAGAAAAGTGAACCGCTAGAGTGATGCTTTAACCGAAGCGTGAGAGAGAAGTTCCGAACTAACACTTCTAAGCAAGAAAAAAAACGGGAGTTCCAGCCAGTGAAAATGCCACCAGAAGCTCCAACCGCGCTAATAAAGTGGTTTTTATCGAAATAACTGCCGGCGAAAGAGCTAGTGAAAGAGCGAGAGAACTCACAAACTTTCATTTCTTGGAGACATAAAACCGACGCCTTAAGGCTAGATACAACAGACTTAACCAGGTATCTTTTACCCGGATCGTTGAGACCTCTAACATTCCAGCAACAAACTTGCAACATGGAAACAGAAAAAACAACCAAAGCAGAAATACCCCTAGAACACTAAACCTCCGGCGAGGAGAACCGGAGGAAGTCCAGGAAACTGCACACGTCGGCATTAGACATCTTGATGCCACATTTAGCGCTTTTGTTCTTGATCTTTCGAGAAGACGAGGAGACAATGCCGTGAATCAGGCCGGCGCCAATCCTCACACCGTCGGCACTACAATCAGATGTCAAGGGAGTCGGAACCGAGCCGTCCCTAAGGGCGACCTTACGAGCCATAGCAAGAGTCAACACGTTCACCCCCGACCTCCTCGCAAGGCGCGTACTCTTACGAGGAGCCAACAGCTCTTCCGACTGATCGGAAACACACCCCAACTCCGTCCAGAAAGGAACACCACCGGTGACATCTACAGGAATGATGATCTGCAAGGAACAAGTCGGCGACGTCGGGCCGGGCAAATGACGCCTGTCCCCGCCGGACGAGCCACGTGAAGCAGGACTTGGCGCCACCTGTAGGGCAGGCGGGGCCCCCAGACCGTAAAACCCTCCCAGAAGAGAGGGAGGAAGGAAGAAGGGACTAGCAATTCGCATCAAGGTGGGCTCCGCACCAACTGTAGATTAAAGCCCAAACAGTACCTGGTTTGCTATCCCTGCTGAAGGGCCGGCCCAACCAAACAAAAAGGGGTCAGATACAACCACGAAAATAGAGGCCTAGGGAACCTGAGAAGGGCCCGTCTCGACAAGGGACCACGAAGTGGCCCAACCCATACCGCCCGATGCCACCCGAACCGATGGTGCGGGGGGCCCAAGGAAGAAAATCTGCAACCGCCCTCCCACAGCAGAGCACGGATGACGAAGCGGCACTAGCGATTGGACGTCGCTCACGTCAGCGTGGACCAACGAAACCGTTGGGAAGCGAGCCACCTTCATCGACGACTTTATCATCTGCATCGAGAAAGGGCTTTCCACGTTGGTCTTCCGCGCTGCTCCAAGTTATGCCCCCTCCACAGGAAACGGACCTAAAACAAGCTCCAGACAATCCCCAAGACCCCTCGGCCCCCAAGGAGCAGCAGCCTCCGCCGGACAGGGCGTACGAAGATCATGCAGCAGATTTGATTCGTTGCAGACCTTCACCGGTAAATCCATCAGACCAAGAGCCAAATCCTTATGACCACTGGACAAAGAAGAGCTTGACGAAGCAACGCCGGAGTCCGGAGCCTCGCGGCTGCACCCGAGAGCACTCGGCACCAACACCCGTTGCCTGTCTCTGATCTCGGAGGAGTTCCACGAATTGGTATGCCTCAATCTGTTGCCCACCCTCGAGTCGCTGTCACCGCCGTCGGCACCGGCAATGAAGACCCGCCTTACAAGCTGTCTACCTTGGGGGTCCGTCTGGTCTTCTCCTTCACTCAGGTCGCCCCCCGCCAACGGGATGCCATGGTCCTCACCTCCGAAGGGCGCAGTGTTCTCGATCTGGACCGGAACCGAAACAATGTAGTCCCCCATCGAGATGGAAAGGTGCTCTGGTATATCAGCAAGATCGTCCATCGCAACTAAACATCTGAACCCGATCAGATCAAGCATGTTGATAGATTTGTCGTCGGCCTTCAGGAAACGACCGAATCCGCTTACGATGGCACTCACCCTGCTGCCCGACCAGCATTCGAACAGAAGGTTACCCAGCCTGATCCAGGCCTTGTAAGAAAGCTGCGAGTGCTCAGCATTCCGAAGGGGATCCCACGGGAAACATCTCAATCGGCAGTGTGGTAGTCTCGTAAGCGCGCTGTTGATGAGAACCTCCGGAGGAACCCATTCAGGAAGAAGAATAACAAAGTCTCGCTCCCGGTAACGAGCTACCAGGAAATCTTTGGAGAACCCACCGAAGCGCGAGATAACTTAATAGTTAAAAAACAGAGCCCTAAATAAACAATCACATAAATGAAAGGGAATAGTTGGTGTCAAGAATTATTTTTTATTTACTATCTTCAAAACTGTTTGGCTTAGATTGTTGTAAAACAAATTAACCAAAGGACCTTTTTGACAAGTTATCTGATCGTGACAGTAATTTTTTTTAAAATTTGGTTGCTAAACGCCATCGTATATAATTTTTCTTTATAAAAATTAAATTACTGAAAGTGATCCAACACAATACACTTGAGATCTGTGTATTCAAAATTATAATTTTTTATGAGATTTTACATGTTGTTTGGTATTATTTCTTTTGTTTTCTCCGATTTTTCATACATATATATATATATATATTTTAGTTATATGATGCAGCATGGAATCTTTTAAAAAAACACTATAAACCTATTAGAAAAGCTGACTAATAATAATAGAAATAAAAAATTCCTGCTGTTTAGTCTACACTTTAATCTTAAGACCTCTATTACAAAATTTTTAAAATATGATATATATATATATATATATATATATATATATATATATATATATATATATATATATATATATATATATATATATATATATATATATATATATATATATATATATATATATATATATATATAATATGGGTTAATTGCATACAGGTCCATGAAAACAGGTCGAATAGTAAATATATTCCTATAAAATTTAATTTTTTATATTTATTCCTTCAAAAATTCTAAGTTATTCATATCTATCCTTCTGGTTTATTACCGTTTAGAAACGGTTTATATTTTAACAGAATAGAGATAAAATGATTTTTTTGCTCTTACAAATATATCCTTCTAAAAACAAAACTTTTATACTTGTTGCAAAAATATTTCTCTCCAAAAATCCCAATAGTCATCTCCTTCATCTATAAAAAAATTAAATAAATAAATATAAATTAAATAAATAAATAATGAGTTGTTGCAGGTGGAGAAAGAGGGTAAAGTGGTTGCAGGTGATGTTGAAGGGCCCTGTGAACCAGCGCGTGGGGCACCACGAGCATCGCCCACCGTCAGATACGAACCGCGTGAGGTGCGCCGCCGCGGCCGTGAACGTCGCCATGTTGGAGGTCGCCCCGTCGCCCACCGCGCCGAAGTCGTCCACGCTCGCCGTGTGCGCCCGCGCGCAACTCCCCGCCGCCTTTCACTAGTGAAGAGCCTCACTGCAAAGGGTAAAAAAATAAATTTACTCTTTTACCTAACTAAGGTTAAACATTTAATCTATGATTAACTAAAATTTTTTAACAAAGATAGACAGTAGGGGTAGATATGAATAACGGTGGATTTTTGAAGTAATAAATATGAAAAGTTGAATTTTATATAAATATATTTGCTATTCGATCTGTTTTCAAAGACCTGTATGCAATTAACCCTATATATATATATATATATATATATATATATATATATATATATATATATATATATATATATATATATATATATATATATATATATATATATATATATATATATATATATGTAATAATATATAGATAATAATTTCTTCCTCTAAAAAGGTGTGAAGTGGGAGAGGGCGGATTCCTCTGTCGGCAAAAATCGAGTTTGGTTGTTTGTAACAAAATGCTAACATATTTTTTGAACTTTGATTTGTAGCTCTTCTCTATCAAATCTCTATTTCATTTCCTCCCATCTTTCCCGAAGTATTCAAGAAATTACTTTTTCTTGTGTTTTGACTTGTAATCCTTTTCTATGAAACTTCCATATTATTTCCTCCCCTCTTCCGAAAAGCATATAAGAAATTACTCTCCGTGGATGTTTCGACATCTCTTTTTCCTTATTCTTCATCTTTTGCACCCAAAAGTGTTTCATCAGTCGACCCAAAAATATCTAATATATTTTAGGTTGACCAAAATACTCTTAATAATTTTAATTTTTTTAAAAAAATTGTGACGCCCCCAATAGTCCCACATCGGATGTGGATGGAATTGTGATTGGGTTTATATGAAACTTCGACACTAGTAATAATAACTGGGCTTAAGCATTTTGGGTTGTGGTGTGGACCCAACAAGTTATTATTGCCAGTGGGCCGGGTCGTTTCATTTGGTATCAGAGCCAATAACCAGCCGGAAGTGTGCGGCGAGTCTCGGCTGAGCCTGGGTCTAGATGACAGGGCTAGCGAGACAAGTCTCACATCGCCTGGTGATCTTGGGCTGTTGTGTGTGTGTTTGGGCTGACGAGGACGTCAGGCCTAAACGGGGGGAGTCTGTGACGCCCCCAATAGTCCCACATCGGATGTGGATGGAATTGTGATTGGGTTTATATGAAACTTGGATACTAGTAATAATAACTGGGCTTAAGCATTTTGGGTTGTGGTGTGGACCCAACAAGTTATTATTGCTAGTGGGCCGGGTCGTTTCAAAAATATTCCTAATCTTGAGGAGTATATATAACCAAAAGCCCCAAAAATTTATATAGCAAATAAATCCATTATTCTGTATTAGGACAAAGAAATTAAAAAAAAAAAGTGAATAATTTATTATTCTTAAAGACTAATTTTTTTTTTTTGAGAAAAAAGTGTTAGAAAAATAATCGCACCAAATCTGATTGTGATTAAATTATCTAACAAAATTGTGAATAAATAAAATTGTAATACTCTCTGTTTAACGCTACGGTAATTTCAGAAATTGTAGTAAAAAGAAGTCGAATAAAAGATTGATCCGGAAGCGTGCGAGGCACTGTCCTAAGTCGTATTTCTGTCCTTCGTGCTGATTAATCGGAGATACCACCTCAAGGTGCGACCGGAACTCCTCTTCCTATGAACACGATTGCGAAAGAGGTTTGACGAAGTTTTTTTCAACACCGATAGTAAAACAATATAAAAAAATAAAATCGAAATATAAAACAAATATCTATAAAGCTTTTTTTTTTTTTTATTTCTCTTGCTTATGTATGTGTATGAGCGTGTGTATATGTGTAAATATGTATACAACAATATATATATATATATAGATGTAAGGTAAATGTTGTCCAACATTCGCATCACCATAAAGAGAGCAATTAAAAACACCCACATTGGGTGCAAAAAAACGTCCAAAATTAATTAGGAAATTAATAAGGATTAAATGATAATAAATAAAAATAAACTTAATAAATAAATTTAAAAAAATTAAAATTAAATTAATAATAAAACAATTTATTGAAAATTTTGGAATTTTGAATTTTATTCCAAAAAAAAGGTAGCACGCTACCCGCTTCATTCAACTGGTAACTGAATTTAGCAACATGGGTGAGATGTACAACAAGGTCTCTCAAGGGCGATAAAAAAAAAAAAACCTCCCTTGCGTCTGTCTAAATTCTTCCAATGTGCCAACACACTCCTAACCGAGCTAATGGCAAAAAGTGGATCAGTATTACGATGTTGGAAGATAACCCTATTCCGGATATTCCAAATCACCCACAAATTCACCGACAGTACAGTAAGAAATCTGATCTGCTCCTCAGGTCCATCCCTTCTTATCTGCTCCTCAGGTCCATCCCTTCTCAGCCAATTCTCCCACACATCGCTAACACAAAATCCAATCTCCTCGAACTCAAGGTCCTCCTCTCCCGACCGAACACGAATCTTGAGTAAATACACCTCAAGAGCAAATGGTTAACTGTCTCCAGCTGAACGCCACAAAGCACACAGTGGTAATTATAGGACCACCCCCCTCTTTCCAAGTTTATCAGTCGTTAGGAGCCGGTTCTTAAGTGCCAGCCAGGCGAAGACCTTGACTTTGGTCGGCATATGCAAACGCCACACTGAGAGGATAACGTACTCTCGTAACCCCCCATCATTAATTACATTGTAGCTAGGTGGACTTAACGGTAAAGGTATCCTTATTATGCCATCTCCACACCACGCCATCCTCCCTATTGACCGGTGTGACCCCCCTGTAACGACCGGACCCGCTAGCAATAATAACTCGTTGAGCCCAAACCACAGCCTAAAATGTTTAAGCCCAATAATTATTACTAGTGTCCATGTCTTATATATATCCAAACACATCCACACTCCTATCCGATGTAGGACTATTGGGGTGTCACAGACTCTCCCCATTTAGGCCTGACGTCCTCGTCAGCCCAAACACACACACAGCAGCCCAAGATCACCAAGCGGTGTGAGACTTGCCACGCTAGCCCTGTCATCTAGACCCAGGCTCAGACAAGACTCGCCACACTCTTTCGACTAGTTATTTGCTCTGATACCAAATGTAACAACCCGGTCCGCTAGCAATAATAACTCGTTGAGCCCAAACCACAGTCCAAAATGCTTGAGCCGAGTTATTATTACTAGTGTCCATGTCTTATATATATCCAAACACATCCACACTCCTATCCGATGTGGGACTATTGGGATGTCACAGACTCTCCACAACCTCCTTAAGTAACCGAACTTGGTCTCTCCCCCTGTGTCTCCTCGATATGGCGCCTCTTAATATTTCCTCTATTTCCATCCATTATTGTCGAAGCAAGCACTAACTCTGATCGCCTTCCTATCCACATCGTTAAACAGCTTCGGAAACATTGATTGCAGGGTTGTCCTGCCGCACCATCTGTCAGTCCAAAAATTGATTGAATTCTCCTTCCCAAGTCGGTAGCACACCCCCCTTAAATATCTCTCTGTTATTGGTAACATTTCTCCACCACTGGGAGGCAGGCCTGAAAGATCCCCCGGCCCCCTCCCACAAAGGAATTCTCTTGAAGTAATATAAGCCTCTAATAAGTTTGTTCCACAGAAGGTCAAGTTCCGTGAAGAGCCGCCACCACCATTTGCAGAGAAGTGTGTAATTCATTGCGCTCAGGTCTAAGATACCCAACCCCCCTTCAAGCTTACTTCTGCATACATTTCTCCACCCAACTAGTCGTCCCCACCCTCGTAATTCTGAGTTGCAGTACCAAAAGAAATCCCTCCTGAAATACATTAATATGGAGATACATTAATTGTTCTTTGTGTAGACTATTTAAGATGACATATAGGGTTTCTAATTTAGAGTTTAGGATACTAACCGTGGACGATTTATAATTATCTAGAAGCAGCATATGAAAATTTAGAATTTGTTTTTATGCAAAATAATGTTTAGAATGTATTTGTTCAATAAGTTCAAATTGCAAAAATAAAAAATAAAAATAGGAGATGATTTTCTAAGACACCTTTTATTGGGTTTTAGAGGTTTGATGATCAGTAAGCAAGATATATATATACATTAATATACAGGGGCTAATAATTTTGTTCTCTTTAGCAGTGGAGTATTGGACTGGGCAATTAATTAATCTCAAAGCACGCAGCTGCCGCCCAAATTTATGGTGCTGTCGCATGCATGCAAGTGATCTTACGTATAATGCTAGTCTTATGTATTTTATTTTATTTTATTTTATTTTTTTTGAGTAATAATAGCCGTTTAACCTTTAAAGAGTTGTAATCTACAGACTTTCATCATCCAATGTCCACGTTTTCCCAACTTGTAATCCTTTTTATTTATTTATTTATTTATTTATTTATTTTTTTTTTTTATTTTTTTTTAACTAAGAACCTAAAAAGGTGAAGTAATCCCTTGGCCCTTGGAGATTGTAAAGGTTACAAACCTTAATAAAGGTTGTAGATTTAGCATTTTTATTTTTTTATTTGATTTACATCGGTCAACATACAAATTATTTGATTTAGGTTCTTTTATTAGCAATTTTAAAAATTCTGTTAGAATCAAACGGCTACGAGAGATGCATGTGATCAAAAAATTTTCTAATAAAAAAGAAAATAAAAAGAATTACTCTATCCTTGCTTAATTTTTTCTAATACCCTTTCATTTTTATCAAAATCTGTTTTCCTTCTTTTTTTTATTAGAGTAATTTTTAATCATGTGCATTTCTCGTGCATGTTTTATTTTAACATAATTCTCAAAATTCACTAATAGCTGATAGGTACCACTCAAATAAAAAAAAAAAAGAAAAAAAAGATTAGGTGGTCATTTCAAAATAGATTAAAGTTTAGGGGTGTCTATACATTTTATTTTTTTTTTAATTTTTTTTATTAATCAAGGTAACTTAAAAGTTAAGAAACAAAGCCCTAAATAAACAATCGGATAAGTGAACGGAAATAGTTGGTGACTTAATTATATTTTTTCGTGACCCATGGTAAGTCAAAGTTCTGAATTATTTTTTATTTATTATCTTCAAAACTGCTTGGATTAGGACTTCTTTAAAACAAATTAATCAAACAACTTTGACAAGTTATCTGATCGTGCCAGTAAATTTTTTTTTTATTTAGTTGCTAAACGTCATCATATATAATTTTTCTATATAAAAAATAAATTACTGAAAGTGATCCAACACAATACACTTGAAATCTGTGTATTCAAAATTATAAATTTTTATGAGATTTTACATGTTGTTTGGTATTATTTCTTTTGTTTTCTCCAATTTTTCATACATATATATTTTTTAGTTATATAATGCAGCATGTAATCTTTTAAAAAAACACTATAAACTTATTAGAAAATCTAACCAATAATAATAGAAATAAAAAATTTCTATATTTTAGTCTAAACTTTAATCTTGAGACCTCTATTACGGAATTTTAAAAATATAATATATATGATGTAATAATATGTAGATAATAATTTGGATTATGATTTGGACCCAACGAGTTATTATTGACAGTGAGCCGAGTCGTAACATTTGATATCAGAGCTAGTAATCCGTCGAAAGTGTGAGACGAATCGTCAGGTCTAAACGGGTATAAGAGACAAGAACATTAGTAATAATAACTGAACTTAAGCATTTTGGGCTATGATTTGGGCCCAACGAATTATTATTAATAGTGGACCGAGTCGTTACACATACAAGCTTAGCTTAATATAACAATATAATAAATAAAATTAATATTAAATTATAGTACAGTAGAATGAAATTAAGCCTTCTTTTTATCAAATGCAAAAAACTCGTTTATTTTTCGGGAGTCAAAACACATATCCTTTTGTCCTATTAGTTGGGTCGGGCGGGAGTTGGCGCACTAGAGGGATCTGGACTGAGCGCTCCAATGCTTCGTTTTTTTTTTTTTTCCTCCTCTCGAAAAATTTAGTTGTCTCATACTTATTGCTTAATTTATTTTTCTATTGAATGAAACGAATAGTGCGCTATTTTTCTCTCTCTTTCAAAAAAAAAAAAAAAAAAAAATCTCCTTTTATTATGTGAAGATCTTTGTCACATTTTTTCTGCTAATTATTAAAGCAATCCCACTATCTTTTTTTTTAAAAAAAATATTTCTTTTTCTCGGTTTTTTGTTTGGATATGAAAGTTTTCAAATGTTTGATTGATCAATTGTTTGACTAGTGCGTGCTAAGAAATACAATAAGCCGTCATTAAATAAAATTATTTTAAAATAAAGATGGTATATTTATGGGTCCACTTTATTTAATAAAATTTTAAATTACTAAAAGTTATCTAAAATAACCAACGACAATCGTATGTAGTGTAATTAAATCAAATAAAAAAGTTAAACAGTTTTTTTTTTTTTTTTTTGATAAAAGAGCTAAAATTTAGTTTTTTTTTTTTTTTTTTTGTATATTTTTCTCTTGATTTATTGACCATTAATATTAGACATGCAGATAATACTTTCTCCCCCCAAAAAAATGTGGAGTGAGGACCGACGTATTGCTCTGTCCGCAATAATTGAGTTTGGTTGATTTGTAAGTTTTTCCTATAAAATTTTCATATTATTTTGTCACCTCTTTCAATAACCATTCAAAAAATTACTATTTTCTAATTCCTTTTCACTATGTATATTAAAGCTTGTGAAACAATCGCTTGTCTATAAAAGCTTTAATTGTTACAGAATGATGTTTTTTTCAATAATCATATTTAACATTGCTTCTCACGGTTGTATTTGATTTTTTTTTTTTTATACGCCCGCGCCGAAGTTGAATGAAATATGCGAAGATTTTGAGACAAGTGTTTTGTAGAATTTAAATTTGGGACCTTCTGTTATGATATTATATTAAATAATGTGAAACAATCATTATTTATTTTTTCTCCAATTTTTCAAATATATGTACAGCATGTAATCTTCTAAAAAAAAAAAAAAAACGACATAAAATTTTGGACGACCAACTACAAAAGTTGACCAATAATAATAGAAATAAAAAATTCCTGCATTGTAGTCTAAACTTTAAGATATCTTAAGACCTTTATCACGAAATTTTAAAAATACAGTATATACGATGTAATTATATGTAAACAATAATTTATTCTCCGAAAGGTGTGGAGTTGGGGAGGACGGATTTTTCTGTAGATAATAATTGAGTTTGTTACAGAAGACTTTGACTTTTAAATTTTCTCTATTAATTAAACCTCCATTTCATTTTCACCCATTTTCCAAAAGGCATGAAAGAAATTACTCTTTTTTGCATTTTGACTTGCAAGTCTATGAAACTTTCATTTCATTTCCTCCCCCCTCTTTCAAGAAGCATACAAGAAATTACTCCTTGTCGATCTTTGATACCTATACTGCATAATCAACCCAAGTAATTGACTGAACATCTCTCCTCCCTTCTTCTCCATCGATCAGTTATCTGAGTAGTGTCGAACTAGTAAAAGTTAGAGCTGTTTGGAGGATTATGGCTTTACCATTCATAGGTGAATCAATGGTGTCCGCGATCATCGATAATCTCATTGGCACGTGCTCATCCTACCTCAAGACGTGCTCGGCGGCCAGTGGCATGCAGGACGAGCTCGACCGGCTGCAGGACGCCCTTCCGCAGGTCCAGGCAGTCTTGACTGCGGTCGAGGATGGTGCGCCGGCCATGGTGCAGAATAAAGGGCTGGATAAGTGGTTGTGGCAGCTCAGAGACGCCGTGGAGAATGCAGAGGACGTGCTCGACGAGCTGGCGTACCATGAGCTGGAGAAAAGAATACGAGATCGAGATGACAAGGTGCGTGACAATATTCTCTCTAAATGCAAAACAAATATTGATAGTTTCATTAATCGAATCTTTAGCGATGGCACGCTGAAGCGGTTGAGGGAGGCTATCAAGTTGTTAGATAGGGTTGTTGCCGGTATGGGGCCACTCCTTCAAATAGTTACTGGGTTGTACGACCCCAGCGTTAAGCGTCGGAAGCTCGAGGAATTCAAGAATGCTCGCGACACTAGTTGCTTGTTATCCGAAAGTGAGGTGCTCGGACGAGACAAGGAGAGGGACCAGATAGTCGAATGGCTGGTCAAATCGGTAGATGGTGAGTTTGAAAGGAACACTTTCAATGTCTCTGCCTTTACTATTGTTGGTATGGGTGGGCTCGGGAAGACTACCCTTGCTCAACTTATCTATCACGACGAAAGAGTGCGAGAGTATTTCGACCGGATTATGTGGGTTTGCGTTTCTCAAAACTTCAATGCAACTGTGATAACAAGAAAAATGCTAGAAGCTATAAATCGTGGAAGTTCTGGTGATATGCACTATCTAAATGCACTCCATGAGAATCTTAAACAAAAACTTACGTTGAAGAGGTTTTTGCTCATACTTGATGATGTTTGGAATGATGATAATACGATGGAGTGGGAGAAATTGATTGCTCCTTTGAAATTCGGGCAGAGAGGAAGCAAGATCCTGTTGACAACTCGAATGAGTTCAGTTGCAGATATAGCGGCTAAAGTGATGAAATGCAAACGAGAATCATTAAATCTAAATGAGTTGGAGGAGAGCGACCGTATGTTGCTCTTCAATAAGCATGCATTTCTTGATGTGAACCCGGAGAATTATAAAAACTTGCAGCCGATTGGTGAGCAGATAGCGAAGAAGCTTGGTGGATGCCCATTGGCAATAAAGGTTATAGGTGGGCTACTAAATTTCTATATGGATTACGACTACTAGAAGAGAATCTTGAAAGAAGACACCATAAAATTACAGCAAGGAGGGAATGACATCATGACAGTTTTAAGATTAAGCTACGACCACTTACCAACAAACTTACAACTCTGCTTTAGATATTGTAGTATATTTCCGAAGAATTATATGTAATAATTCGAAAGATCTTATTTTTAATAAATAGATTAAAGGTGAAATTTGAGTTGGTTTTGAATTCAAAAGACCTATGTTGACCTATTTGGTCAATCGCCAGTGTGCAAGTTACACTATTTGCGAAGTTAAAAGGCTATTTCTAATCCGGACGTAATTTTGGAAATCCGAGATCACCGTTGCGATCATCTCGTCGAACTGAGCAAGATTCATATTCAGTACTTTTCAATCTGACGGCCGGATCTTCCAGAAATCAGCGAAGAAGCGGGCGAATCTCGCGATCAATGTAACAGTGGCATGTGCGCATAGTGCAATAAGTGGTTACTGTAGATGAACAGTGAACCCCATTTTTCGGGACTCCGGCGGATGCAACGTTGACTAATTCACTGTTGGGATTCCGAACATAGTGATCCATGTAGTCGTTTCGATCGGTTTCGTCGATCTGAGCGTAATGGCGCTGACGGAATTTCCGTTTGACGACCCTAGAGTCTCGAAAAACGTGATAAGCTGTATAGTTAGACAGTAATTATGGACCGAAAATTTATTCGGGCATTTTCTCGAAAAACAAAAATCGCTACCTGAAAGGTTTCGTCGAGCCGGACGTCGTGGGGAAGTCCATTTTTCGTTTCGACTACTAAAATGCCTTGAAAAGCATGAAATACGGCAAAAAAATGCGATAAATTACGCGAAAACCCTATATTTTGTGCTCCGTAAAGCGTGCCACTCTGGGGTGAGGGACTAAGCTGTAAGGGGAACATTTCTGTTGAGGACTTGAAGCCAAATAAGCATCGTATAGGGACTAGAGTGCAATTATGCCATACACTATTTATACACATGCAAGGTTAGGGTTTTTGGAAACCCTAGACCCGTAGCCTCTGCCCCCAGCCGCAGCTCCCAACTGCACCCATCCCTCCGCCGCACTCCTCGCAAGTCGCGCACCGGCCGCCGCCACCCTGTCGCCGGTGAAGAAAGGCATCAAGAAACCCTTCATCTCGGGTTGGTGTTGGGGAGGTGTTCTGGAAGTGTTGTTGGTCCAAAGTAAATCTGGGTGCCTCTCTGTGCGGTTGAGGTCGAGCCGAGGAACCCCGGTGCCCAGCTCCGCCGCGCGCCGCCGCGGCCATCTCCATCTTCCTCGTTTTCCGGCGAGGTAAGGGTTAGAATTTTTGTAATTTTAAATGGCCCAAGAAGTGTCTCTATATGTTCCTTACTTATAGTAGACCCTACCTGTGAAGCCTGAGCCGTCGCCGTCGTCCCGGCCGCCGGCGGGAGTGAATTATTGCTGGAATTCCTTGTTTCGGCCGAGGATGATCACTAGCTTCATCCGATCGACAAAATCAAGATCAAGACCGTTGATCTTGGTCTTCTCGGTGACTGAAAGCTGTTCCTAAAGATTGGAGTTGATCGGTGGAGGATCCACGCCGCACGACAAAGCCCTAGAACCGGCTTTTGTGCACTTCGCCGGAAGTCCTCCAACCGGGGTCGCCGCTCGTCCCCGTCGCCGGCCACCACTGCAGGAAGGACCCTGGCATCCAGCAGAACACTTGGGTCCAACTTGCACCGTCCCGGACTTCGCCGACCGGATTCCGCCATTAGAGCACAAGTTTTCCGGCGAACTTGTTTTCCGGGGATCCCGGGGCTCCGCGCGATGGGAAAATCTCCCAGGTATGTTCCTTAGGTGTGTATAATGCTGTTAGTGAAGTTGCATGTGGTTTCTAACGTAAGGTTTTGGGTAACCGTAGTTGCACCCCTTGGGAAATCCGAGCTCGGGTGAGCTCCGCCGCCGCGCGTCGCCGCCGCTTCCGGCCGCCGCGTTGTGACCCAGGTAAGTTTAATTGGTCATTTAGAGGTAGCTCTTGTGGTTGTATGGAGCCGTTTATGTAGGGATTTCATCTTGGTGGTTGCACCATTGTTGCATGGCCGAGCTCCTTCTCCGGCCGCCGCCGTCGCCTCTGGTCGCCGGACAACCACCCAGGTAACCTCTGAACCCTACCTACTTGTTGTTCATCCATCTTAGAAGGGCCCTAGGTTGCCTCCTTGCAGAGAACCAACTCGGGCATGGGTGTTGTGTGTGTTGTGTCAATAGTGCACGCCAAGTGTTTGTCGAAATGCCACAATGGAGAAAAATATGGAATTAGACTGTGAGAAAAATATGAAAGTTGTTTAAAATAGCTCCCTGAGATTGATGCTCACTTCAGATCAAAGTTGATCTGCGAGGATTAAAGTTTGAAGCATTGTGAATGTTGCTTGAGAGCTTGGTGTTGGTTCTGGTTGAACCAGTAGTTTCTGGGCTGCATTAGGGAAAGCCCTGTGATTCTTGAGGTATTTTGAGCTTGTGTTTCAAAGAGAATTGGATTTGGCACAGTAAAAGATAAGTTATAGGGTTGTCATGCTCTAGAATAAATGTTATGGCCCAAGGTTGGTTCTGGGCTGTTTGCGAAGCAGCGACAGTGAGCTCCTGGCTAATTTGGAGTCACTGGACGCGATGCTCGCGTTAGAGATTGGTTTTGATGAGCCGGAGAAACAAAAATGCATTAAGGCTAGGTTAGAGAAGTAATTTATGGCCCGAAGTTTTTCTCGGGTTCCGTGCTGCCACAAATGGGTGAGCACGGTGTTCAGCAAGTCGAATGTCACCTACTGGAAGTGACGGTTTGTAAAAATAAATTTCCAATTAAGAGAACGGGCGAAAACAGTACTCAAAAGGCCCCGAAAGTGCGATTTTTTGAAACCCTAGGGGTCAAAATGCAAATGTAGCATGCTAGCTGTCTTTAGACAGTATTTACATATCTACTGAGCATTTTGTTTAAGTCCCGTAGACCCCAGTTGAGCGGAATTCGGATACGGTATCGTAAAACGGTAAAATCGTCGATTTTACGGATTTCGGCGCGAGACCGCATTTCCGGTTTGGATTTTGGATCATTGTTGTTGCCTCAGGTTACCTACGACACTGTCCTGGTTGGTCTAGTGTCTTGGTATTATCGTCGGAAAACCCTGAAGTCCAAATAGGGCTTTAAAAGGGTTGCGGGGGCATTTTGGTAATTTATTTACTTAAATAGTCGTGATGTCGACCCTGTTTGCCCGAACATCTAAAAAGTGATGTTTAGGGGTTAGCAGGTGTGAATTAACAGATTATGGATAGTTGTGGATCATCAGTGGATTTTCGGGAATTCCGGTTTTAGCCTAGTTTTGGCTAAGTTTCCCGTGTTAGCAATATGTTATTGTTCTGTGGTCGGGATGGGTATGAGTGAGTCTGTTACTGATTCCAGTTTCTGTTCAGGGCCCAGCAATTCAGCACTAGCCTCCCAGTAGTCTAGCGGGATTCGGATCGGCCTACATTGAGGTGGGTTATCTTCGGTCCGGGCTTTATCTTTTCGGCCCTCTGGTTGCTTTAGTCCAGTCGGACACCTGTTCTTCTATTTAGCCCAGATTATGTTTATGAGCTTTATTCTGTTGATTTAGTATTCCTTGCTTATACCTGGACATATACCTGCTTGATTGGTCATTAGTTAGATGACAGTTCATTAGCTCATATTCGGATATATATATCATGTTTGCTCGATCACTACATAGACTTGCTTCTATTCAGATCTCAGTACAGTAGCATATGCTTGGACTTATCAGGCCTTCTTGGTCATTATACTTGCTTTTATTCAGAGATACATATATCTCGTATTCCAGACTGCATGATACATGATTGATATATAGACATCTGCATCCCTGTGGGGATTTCTGGCATGTTGCCGATTACCCGATTTGTGGACCGTGAGATTGAGCATTCGCATTATGATCGTTGTGCACCTGCTGTTCGTTCACGTACGCTGTGGGATTGATCCCCCACATTGCGTTCTTTACCGGTAAAGGGTCTGGTTGACCCGTGAGCTATCTCCTCTTGCTGTATCACTGGGTACGGGGAGCCCCTTGGCTGTACCGATATGAGGAAACTCTCGGCTGTACCGTTTGGTACGAGGATCCTCTTGGCTATATCAATGGTACGGGGTTGCTGTTCAGCTCGGCTAGGTGGAATCTAGTATGATTGTGGTTGGCTCGGCATAGATATCTTCGCCTGAGGTCCCCGTGACCAACAGTGGCATCGGTTGGGTACTTACTGTTCCTTTGTTGATGCATAGCTTATATTTCCAGATTCTGGCATGTTTTACTATTTATTTCTGTACCCATATATGCTCAGTTATATTTGATTATCACCATGATTGATTCTGATATTTCTGTACCCATATCTGCTCAGTTATATTTGATTATCACCATGATTGATTCTGATATTTCTGTACCCATATCTGCTCAGTTATATTTGATTATCACCATGATTGATTCTGATATTTCTTTACCCATATCTGCTCAGTTATATTTGATTATCACCATGATTGATTCTGATATTTCTGTACCCATATCTGCTCAGTTATATCGTGACTTATTGATTATTCAGCTTTACCTATTGATCTATTACTATCCGCAGATTGTTGTATCCAGTAGGTACGATTAGCTATTTCTCGGCTCGTTGTGCCCACTGGGATACATGTACAGTGTATCTCACACCCCCTGGGTGACCATTTTTCAGGTCGGTCGGGTGCTGGGATGTCGGGACACGTTGGTGAGGCTGTTGCGATAGTACCGACCCTTATGTCACCTGTATATTTTATCTTCCGCATTTTGTTTAAAATATTGTAAAATGACTAATGTTGTATGCGTAGTTTAGACTACTCTGGTATTGACTGTAAGTGCTTAGCCGTGCATGTATAGGAAAGGCTCTGTCCCATTTGGACAGGGAATTTACTATACATGTGGCGGTCTGTCGCGCCCTGGCTGTTTTCAAACTCTGATTTAGGAAAAAAAAAAAAAAAAAAAAATTTAGCCTTCTTTTCAAAACTCGGGGCGTGACATTATATGTTTAAGAGGAAAGATTTGGTCCATATGTGGATGGGTTCTGGTATGATACCACAATCTATTTGTGAAAGTCGGAGGCCAGAAGATATCGGAAAGGAGTATTTATATCTTCTGACAAGAAAATCATTGTTTACTTGCAAAGCCTATGATTTTAGAGTGAAAATCCCTAAACACTATTTTATGCATGATCTGCTGCACGACCTAGCACAATTTGTTTCTCTAGGAGAATGCATTAGAATAGGAGGTGATGCTATAGGAAATACTATTCCACGGACAGTTCGACATTTATCAGTTGAAATCATAAATCTTCTTTCCATCAGAGAGATCTCCAATCTTAAGAACTTGCGCACTCTTGTTGTATCTGTTAAAGAGAATCATAAGCGTAATGCATACCATTTGCTTGCGTTTAATGTGGTTATAAAAGGATTTAAAAACTTACGCTTATTGAGCTTATATGTGAATTTTGACTCTTATAAACTGCCCGATGCACTTAATTGCTTGATACACCTCCGCTACTTATCTCTTTTTGTCTCTCATTCAGGAAAGGTGACTATGGAGAAAAGTTTCATTGATATCTTTCCTCAATATCTTTATAGGCTTTATCACCTTGTAGTCATGAAGTTCACACCTGCTGTAACAGCTTCTTGGAATAGTGAATATGATGGCTTGACTAACTTGGTCAACTTGGTTTCGTTAGATGTTCCAGATTATATGACAAAATTTTTTTGTAATGTTAGCAAGCTACCTTGCATCCGCAAATTAAAAAGTTTTGTTGTCCAAGAGGAGCGTGGTTACAAAATCGGTGAACTACAGAACCTAAGAGACCTTCGTCATCTATATGCATTAGAGGACTTGAAAATGTGAGGAGTTCTAAAGAAGTTTTGGAGGCCAAGTTGAAGGAGAAAGAATATATCAAATTATTGTCATTGGGATGGTCTAAAGGCCGCTCCAATAGTGCAGAGACGGATGAGCAGCTCCTCGATAACCTCTGCCCACATGTCAATCTCAAGAGATTATGTATTGAAGAATACCAAGGTGTTAAATCTCCATGTTGGATGACAGATCTGTCTCTCATCAATTTGACATCCATTGAACTGAAGGGCTGTAAAGAATGGGAGCACCTCCCACCTCTTGGCCAATTGCCTTTCCTCAATCGTCTTTACCTGAGGGAATTACATGCAATAAAGAAAATTGATTCTTCGTTCTTTGGGAGCAGTGGTGGGTGTGCCTTTCCATCATTGAAGGAGCTAGCCTTTTGGGACCTTCCAAACTTGGAGGAGTGGATTGGAATAGATGATGGGTGCATATTTTCTCAACTTTATACTATGCATATTTCTGGTTGCCCTAATCTGAGGGAATTGCTTGTTCTGCCTCATAGTCTAAGAAAATTGGGTATTTATCGTGTCGGTTTGACCACTTTTCCAATGATAAATCAGGATTATGGAAACAACAATGTAAGTGCTCTATTTTATGAACTTCAAATTACACCCTCGAGATTTGGCTCTTTTTCACTTTGCCCCCATGTGGTTCAAAAAGTTTCACTTTGCCTCCCAGTGGTCTAGCTTATTTTCACTTTGCCACCCCGTGGTTCAAAAAGTTGCACTTTGCCTCCTTGTAGTTTAGCCCATTTTTACTTTACTATCCTGTGATTTTTTTAATATTTTTAATTTGCCATCCTATTTCATATAGAATTTTTTGGTGAAATAAAAATTAAACCACAGGAGTGCAAAGTGAAATTTTTTGAACTATAGGGTGGCAAGGTAAAAATGAGCTAAAACATATTGGGGCAATTTGAAGTTTACCCTTATATTAAAACACCAATTTGTATTAATTTGCATAGTTGTAATTACCCTGACTTAATATCTTTGCATCTTTTCTTTGCAACAGCAAGAACATTTTCATGGTCTTGAAATGTTAGCCATCGAACGATGTGAGAAGCTCGAATATGTTCCAACAGAGGTTTTTCAGAATTTCAACGCCCTAAAGATGTTGAGTATAGCAAATTGCCCAAAGTTGACAACACGTGGGATCTCAGACATCCAACTGCCCTCTATACTCGATGAACTCACTATTGGGTCATGTGGCGACCTTGAGGTGCCATTGCTGTGCTCAGCGAATTTAACCTCTCTTACTCAGTTGGAATTATTTGATTGTGCAAGCATAACAGCCCTTCCCCCAGCACAAGTGTGTGAACGGTGGACGATGCTTTCCTCTTTAAAAATGTTGTACTACAAAGAACTATCATCATTTGGTGGAATACAATCTCTCGTATCCCTCCGTTCTTTCGAAATTTTCGGGTGTGACAAGCTAACTGAAGTCGCCCTGCATCAGCCTCCATTTCCAAGTGATGTCAGCCAAGAGAATGCAATGGACTGCGTTTTGAAGCTTGACATTCTATCAATTGACCACCACGCGCTCCTGCTCATGGAGCCATTGAGAAGTCTCTCATCCATCAGCAGGTTGAGTCTCTTTGGTGGTTCACAACTCACCTCCTTACCTGAGGAATGGTTACTGCAAAATCTCGGTGCCCTCGACTTTTTAAACATAAGGAATGCATGCTCCCTTCAATCCCTACCCGAGAGCATGACAAAACTCTGCTCCCTCAAGACTTTGCTTGTATTTAATGCTAAACTCATCCAGTCACTTCCAGGTCTGCCTACTTCACTGCGTAGTCTATGGATCACCGAGTGTCACCCTGTGTTGAAGGAGCGATGCCGAGAGAATATAGGCCTTGATTGGCCCAAGATTGCCAACATCCCTTGTGTGGAGATTGAAGAGCATTTGCAGAGGTGATGATGCATATATATTGTGCATACGTTCACTTTACCACCCTTCATCTCGCCCATGCTACTTTTCGTAATTGATGCAATTTATTTTGGTCTTAATGAACTAGCTAGGACATCTCATTCAATCTTAACAAGGTTATTTAATCTATTTCAGGACTACTTAGCCCTTTTTGGACAATGCAAGAGCAATCAGGTTTGTTTTTAATTAGCATTCTCAATAGAATTGTTATATTTTATGACCCTTAATTTAATTATGGTTTGGATGCATAAAAGAAAATATAGTGCTAATCACCCCCTTATAATTAGTACATGGTGCTTGCGGGGCTTGTGTGATTAATAGTATTTGATTACCATATGCATGCATCAATCGAGCACCTAGCTTCCACATCTGTATTAGAAATTAAATAAATTTCTGTTTCTGTATCTCATAGCTCTTGATTAATTTCCTATGCTCTTGGTCAAGTATTATTTCTTATTAGGTGTGAACATTAATGAAGCAATGGATTAGTCATGTAAAACAAGCAATTTAATGATCATATATAATTTATACAGTGTATCAATTAATTTCCAAATTAATTATCACTTGTTGATGAGTTAGAACATAAGAGTAAAGTTTTGCTCCATGTATTTTTCTATATATTTCTCTCCATTTTTTCAAGAATATAAAACAAGAGTAAAGTTTTGCTGCTTTATGATCTGCTTTGGTAGTGCAGGAACATGAAATGATTAGGACTCCCTATCTGCACTTGATCTATTTTTCTCCAGGCATAAAACAAGATTAAAATCAATACTACTTATTCTCTCTATTTTAAATGTTTTGCTGCATGAGTGAAAAAAGCTTTTATTGTTGCCTCTCAATTTTATTAGTGCTGGAGTTATATATGACTCTCTATAAATTGTCTATCAATCTATTTATAGGAATTAAAAGAAAAAAAAAAGACTAATTTCTTACTACATGTTTGTGTTCTTCAGTTTTCTTGGTGCAGAATTAGAGTCAAATGCCATGTATTCCTTTTTCTTAAAAAAAAATCTATAAGAAAGAAATTGCCCTCCTTAGGGGCAAGGAGGTTAAATACTTCGATTTTGGTTCTCCTCAATTTATCCGCATTAATCCTAAAGATAATTCAGTGTTTAAATATTTCTGCACAAATAGCAAATCTCATAGCCCTGCTGAGCTTGTTTTGTTTTTGTCTATTATCTGATGGACTTGTTAAGCTTCTTTGAAGTAGCTAAACACCCACATTGAACTTGCCAACTTAAACTTCAAATTTTGTCAAACTTTTTTAAGTTTCTAATGCAGGTTTCTAATGCAGGTTCTCTCGCGATAAGACTCCGTCGACTCATCATCAATTTGCAGTCATATCCTGCTGTATCTTACATTTACTTTATTTACACTATTTAAAAACACTGAAGTATTACCGTTTATATTCTATGTTTGGTCGACCCAAATACATTGCCTATGTATTTCTATTTTCTTTTGATTCGCGGTGATGGTTTAGGGGACCACTATCATTCTAACCATACATTCTTTAATCTAAAGACTAAAAACTTAATAGCACCAATGGCTTTGTGCTATCGATAGTATTCCAGCCTAATTATATATAGTGTGTATTAGTGTCTTTCATGTAGCTTAATTTTACTCGTTATTTTGTTTTACTGCTTAATTAATCTTCACTAGGAGACCAATTAGCAAGCCAAAGAATATTTTGAGTGTCGCAATTAAATATTTGAGTGAAGTACAAGTGGTGGGACTAATTTGATTTCTTAGTAGAGAAGGATAATTTCATTACTTATTTTGAAGACCGAGATTGGGAGAAATTTGTAAAATTTTAGTAATGAGCAGTAATCTGTGTGTTCTATTATGACAAGATACACTACTAGAAATTTGACATACAGCGGCACTATTCCTTGCAATATTTAAGTAAATGTTGCTAAATATAAATTATACAGGCATTTATTAAAAATTATTGCTAAATATATCATTTTTCGATATTTACAAATTATTGTTGGTGAATATGACATACAGCGGCACTATTCGTTGCAATATTTAAGTAAATGTTGCTAAATACAAAATATACAGGCATTTATTAAAAAATATTGCTAAATATATCATTTATCGATATTAACAAATTATTGTTGGTGAATATGACATACAGCGGCACTATTCGTTGCAATATTTAAGTAAATGTTGCTAAATATAAAATATACAGGCATTTATTACAAATTGTTGCTAAATATATCATTTATCGATATTTACAAATTATTGTTGGTAAATATGAATATTTAGCTATATTTATTTTTAAATGCTGGTAAAAGATAGTTTAAATACCGGCAATTACTTTTAATGCCACTAAAAACTTTATTATGCAATTTAAAAGCAAATATTGGTAAAAGATCTTAAATTCTTACTTAAGATATAAATAAATAATATTAGATTTATTCCTGCAAATTGCACATTTTTCAGAGCAATATTTGTTCACCTTTTAGATCCAAGTTTGATCTCGAAAATCTGAAATTGCCAGTGTGACCGTCTCGTCGAACCGATTGAAAATGGTATAGACTGTTTTTCGATCAGACGGTCGGATTGCCCAGAAATCAGCGAAGTTGTTGGTGGGACCCGCAACTTAAGTTAATAGTACTGATGAATAGTAACCCCTGATTCGGTTTTTTCGACGGTGAACGTCAGCCGATTCACTGTCTAGTGATCGAATCTAACGGTTCAGGTAGTCGATTTTAACCTCTTCGTCATTCTGAGCGCAGTAGCGCTGACGAAATTTACATTTGACGAACCTATAGCATCGTGAAACGTGCCAAACTGTATAAATTATAGTATTTTATGAATTTTAAATTTTTAGAGGATCAAATGCGACAAACCAAAATCACTACTTTATAGATTTCGTCGAGCCGGACGTCGTGGTGGTGTCCGTTTTTCAGTTTGACAATCCGATTATCTCGAAATACATGAAGTATATAAAAATTTATAGTATTTTGTGAAAAAGTCCAATATTTTATGTGTCAAATTGCACAAAACTTGTAGAGGAAGGGCTTCTCTGTGATTTTGTTCTACAGTAAAGGACCTAGGTTTTTATGTTGAGAGTTAAAGGACTATCTAGCATTTTGTACAAGTTCCTATGGTGTATGGAACCTAGGGCACTTGTAGTAATCTAGAAATTCAAAATTTAATTTGAAAAAGTTCAAATGTGAATATGAATGAGAAATGGCAAAGTTGAACCTATGGGTTGTATACCGATGTGCAAATTGCACAGTTTTCGGAGCACGATGTCTGCCTTTCAGATTCGAGTCTGATCTCGAAAATCTGAAATCGCCAGTGCGACCGTCTCGTCGAATCGATTAAAAACGATATAAACCGATTTTCGATCCGACGGTCGGATTGTTCAGAAATCAGTGAAGAACCTAGTGGGGCCCACGACTTAAGTCGTGAATAGTACCCTCCTGTTTTAATTCCCCGTCGAGCGAACGTTGACCGATTCACTGTCTGGAGTCCGAATTTGACGGTCCAGCTAGTCAATTTTAACGGCTTTGTCATTTTAAGCGCAGTGGCGCTGACGAAATTTGAATTTGACGAGCCTAAAGTATCGTAAAACATGCCGAACTGTATAATTTACAGTATAAGATGGATTTTAAAAATTATGGAGTTGAATTTTAGCGAACCAAAATCGCTACCTGATAGGTTTCGTCGAGCCGGACGTCGTGGTGGTGTCTGTTTTTCAGTTTGACAACTCGGTTGTCTCGAAAAGCGTGAAATATGGAAAAAATCACAGTATTTTGCGTAAAGATGCTATATTTTATGTGTCAAAGTGTACCAAACTTGTACAAGAGGGACTTCTTTGTGAAGTGGTTCTACAGCAAGGGACCTAGCTTTAAGGGATGCAAGTTGAAGGGCTAGTTGGCATTTTGTTGCAATATAGGTGTAATAGCAACATAAGGTTGCTTTAGAAACCCTAGCCGCAACCCTAGCCGCACCCGTTTGTGAAACTTAACCACCCCACGACCCCCACGACCCTCTGCTACCATTCCCGAGAGACTGCGCCGCCGGCCGCCACCCTTGGTCGCCGGAAAAGCAAGAAGCTTCAAGGAGCATTTTGATCCCGGGTTGTTGGAGAAGGAGAAGAGCACCAAAGCTTTGGATCTGTGCCTGGACCTCTCTGTGGTGGTGTTCTTCATCCAGAAGGCAATCCGAGGTGGGCTGGTGCACCGTCGTGGCCGCGCGACGCTGGGAAGATCACCGTCTTCTTCCTCGGATCCGGCGAAGGTGAGGTTGTTTATTCTTGTGTTTCTTGCTACCTAGACCTCCTGAGTATATCCATCACCTCTTGGTGAACCTCCCAGCCAAACCCCGAAGTTGGGAATGCCCCCGTTCGCCGGCGGGGAAATTGCACCCGCCGGAAACCGAACATGCTCCGCTGCGGCTGTTTGCCGCACCCAATGCTTCAGCTTCGAAAAAAAAATCATGGGCACCTTCTGTAGGGCCTGTGGAACCTCCCCTAGAAGTTTGGTTGCGTCTGGATTAGTGTGCACTTCGCAGTTTGATGCCCTAGCTTTGGATTATCTTGGGTTCGCCCGAGGTTGCGCCGCCGCTGCCGCCGCCGCTTGTTGCCACCGGCCACTTGCACAACTAGCTCCACCAGGTTGTGACTGACACACAGAGGCCCTTGCATGAGACCCATGCTGCTCGGTTGAGGCTTCACCATTGTTGGTGCATATTCCGGCCAAGAGTGCTCCGCCGCCGCCGCCACCGGGTCTCGTCGCCGGCCATGCGCCCAACAAGCTTCGTGGAGTCTAGTAGCACCTACAGGTGCTGGTGCTTGAGACCCAGAGCCTAGGTGTAAGGATCCACCATTGTTGTCTTCAAGATTATGTGTTATGTTTGTTGCATACCATGTGTTCGAAGAAATGCGCGAGAGAACCAAATTGGTTCTGTTCATCCTTCAAGTGAGCATTCGACTCCTGCAAGCTTTTGTAGTGTCTCCTTTAAAGACCAATTAATTATTAACTTGAAATTAAATATCAGGATATAGTAAAAAGGCTATTCATACATGAATCCTTTTCTTTCATTTTTGAACATAAAGATTAAAGAGAAGAACATGTCCAAGACATAAATCCCCAAAAGAATATATATATATTTAAAAAAAAAAAAAAAAAATACAAGGAAGTGAAGTGTAAGTGAGCAGCAGCAATAGGCTTAGGCCTAAAAGGAAAGGAAAAGAGAAGGATTAATTGTTTCAGTGGAGAAACCACTACTCACAATTTGAGTCCTCGTTGCTTCCTCTACTCTTATATTATTTTGATGGTGTGATCACACTAAGACACACACACACACACACACACACGCACAGAAGAAAAAAGAAAAAAGAAAAAAGAAAAAAAAAGGTAAGTGTTTCTTAGGCCATGAACACACACGTACCATTTTTTGAAACTAGTGGTGGGGGTAGTGTTCATCTTTATATAGCTTTATAGTACACTTAAACTGTTTCTGCATTATCTTTTGCCTCCATGGTTTTTTTAGGCTAATGGGGCGTGCGCGCGCGTATGTGCTATATATATATATATATATATATATATATATATAGAGAGAGAGAGAGAGAGAGAGAGAGTGTGTGAAATGGGATGATTTGATTTAAATATTTGTTTTATGAGATGTTTAAGGCTTAAACAAATCAATTATTGAAAATCATAAATGGTAAAAGTGAAAATTGAACTCAAAACCTACTGCCACAAAGGAAGCTTAAGTTGACTCTAATACCCAGCAACTACTAGAAAATGAATTAGGATTAGTTGTAAGAAAATAAATACACTAGTTTTTTTTCTCACATCCAAAGACTAGTCCCTGTTGTGAATATCAGTTCACAATTTTTCGCACTCAAGAGCCTACATTTGGAGCATGTACTAAGGCCCCGTTTGGTATCTTGAAGTTTGGGAGAAAACAAGTTTTTCTGTTATTGTGTACGATGAGAATTAATCAAGTTATTGTGTACAATTTTTTTGTAGTGTCTCCTATCTTGAAGTTTGGGAGAAAACAAGTTTTGCTGGAGGGATTTGGGTTGTGAAGCCCTTTTTTTTGTTTGGAATAAGGAGAAGTTAGAGGAGACAAAGGCTATGTGATTAATACAGTTTTGAGATAGAGTTTTGAATTTAACTCTGATAAATAGAATTTTAATAAATCTTAAGCTAATCTAAATTACAAATTGTAAAGATTAGTAATTGGATTTGGATTTTACCGTAATTTTTGAAAAATTCTAGAAACAATTAGGATTGTTGTAGTTTCAGAATTTAAAAATTATATGATCCTTTAGAACTCTAATTTAATATTACAAAATGCGGGGAACAAGTTTGCTTCAAGGAACCAAAACATTTTGATAGTCGATTTGGAGTAACGAACCGATTTCGATGTTTTGGGCTAAGCTTGCTTGGAGCTAAGTAAAAAGTCTACAGAAATTTAATTGTAAGTGTTTATAATTAATTAGAGATAAATCGGGATATGGAATGCCTCCAAAATAGTTTAATCTCTTCTTTATTCTTAGTTTTTTTGAATTAATAGCATACATATTGGGTGGTAAATAAACTAAACATGGGTTTAGCGCATGTTAGTGAAAAACGAAAAACAATAACACACCTAGCTTATATATTTTACGAAAGATGTTAAAAAATATATATTTTTAGTGAAGTTTTTAATTTATCTTCTTGTGTAGAATTAGTAAAATTATACGATGAGAATTAATTTAGCTTCCTGAGCTTGATGCTCACTCTACTTCAGCAAATAGCTGAGTAGATGGAAGGATTTTGCAATTTGAACCCTTCAAGCTTATGTTTTTAGAGCCATGTTGCTGTTCCAATTATACGATGAGAAATTACGGTGATTAATTTGTGATGCCAAATATCCGTGACTGTTCCCGGTGCTGTTCCAGAGAGCCCGGTGATTTTAGTTTCTCGTTTGCAATTTTATTATGCAATTTACTTTTCGATGTTTTAAAGTTTTTTACTAATAGTTTTGTTTAATTAGGATTTGCAAGGACCTATTTAGTCTATCTGCCGCCATATTAGACATCAATCTATGGATAAGAGTTGGATGAATGAACCCAGGTTTGATTTAGTACGATTTTTCAAGCTACGAAATATGGTCTTATTTGGAATTAATATTTTGACATATTAACTCACGTCCACTTAAATAAATATAGGGTGAGCAAAAAGTATCTTGATGGAGTCTCGAACTTTCTTGAATTTGCATTTCTCAAAGTGGTCCGAGAAGGAACAATTCTCTGCCCTTGTAAAAGATGCGCTAATTGTTTTTGGCAAAATAAGGATACTGTACTAGAGCATTTAATATGTGATGGCTTTTTGGAAGGATACACATCTTGGATTTATCACGGAGAAGATGTTACATCACCGTCCTCAACATACAACAATGATAATCTTAACACAAATGATGATATGCGTGGTATGATAAATGAAGCATTTGGTATGTTTGATGTGGGTGAAGAGGAGATAACAACAAGAGAACAACATTTAAATGAAGATCCTAATGAAGAAGCTAAGAAATTTTACAAACTAATTGAAGATTCTGTCACGCCCCGAGTCCAAAAACTAGTGTATAAATTTTTTTTTTTTTTTTAAATCAGAGTTGCAAAAACAACCAGGGCAATGACAGACCGCCACATATATAGAAGAGTCCCAATCCCCAACGGAATTGAGCCTTTTCTATATATGCACGGCTAGCTTGGCAACAATCATCAGAGTACTAACTACGTACAACTACAAGCAAAAGTTATAATTAACTTTACAATTATTTACATCTGAATTACAACTCTTTCCTTTAACATCAAATAATACATGAACTTTCGGCTGTCCAGGGTCAACATCTAACACGGAATCTCACCAACACGTCCCGACATCCCAGCACCCGCTCGGCCTGAAACACAGTCACCCGAGGGTGTGAGACACACCGGAGTGTATCCCAGTGGGCACGACGAGCCGAGAAAAAGCAGATCGTACCTACTGGTATACAATACTAGAGGATAGTAATAATCAGGGGTTAGAATAATCAGATAGGCAATCATGAAGATCAACAGATATATAATCACAGTTAGGATATGCAGATATATAACTGGTGCTGTAAAGAAAGCAAAACTTATAATCTGGGTACAAGCATAGAAGATACTTTTAGCAGAATTTTAAAATAGGACAAACATGTATCAGGATAATCAACGCATCAAGGAGTAGGACAATCAGCAAGATAACAATGAAACTATAATCAAAGGCATCACAAAGAATCATATACAGGCAGATAACTAGAAGCCAGATCAAAGAATCAAGGAGGCTTGTTAAAGCAACTTAACAACACATGCATCAAATAAATGAAAACACAAAGACCCAATCACAAGCTACCATATTGGCCTTCACAAGACCTCAGGCAAGGCTGCCCACTTGGCACCACCTGGTTGACATTCCCCAAACTAGGGTCACGGGTTGCCTCAGCTAACCACTTTACCGGTAAAGTACACCGCTACGGGGGATCAGTCCGCTAGTGTACGTGAAGAACAACGGTGCGGGCGAATCATGTGCAAATGCTCAAACTGGCGGTCCACTGACCGGGTAATCGGCAACAAGCCGGGAAATCCCCACTGGGATGCAATAACCAAATCAACTGAATCTCAACTCATATGCAAGACCAAGGCAAATCTCAACTCAGCATAAGCTCAACCGAAAAACTCAACTCAATCATGCAGACCAACCAAATGATACAAAACTTAAACACATATTTTTAAGAAAACTGTTTTGAAAAGTCCACACCCCGAAGAGCATTGCCCTCGTCCTATCAAACAAGAACAGACTCAGGCGACACTACGAAGCTTGGGTTTCCAAACCTCGCAGAGCAATTGCCTTTGTCCTATCAAACAAGAACAGACTCCGGCGACCCTACGAAGCTCGGTAAAAACATCAGTTAAACAAATCTATGTGCTCAGCAGTGTATCATTTGATCGACAGGACAAACAGGCTTACTCATCAACCATGGAAATGTTCCAAGATAAGATATAAATACCAGAGGCACTAAGAATAATCATGTAAGGCAGAATAGAACTGATAACAGGCGTAGCTCAACTATCAGATGACCAAACAGGCATGGCAATATGTAGAGCAATAATATAACCACTGGGAACAACTAATCAGCAGATATGGTAAAGATCACTAAAGAAGATCATAATCAGGCATAAAGCAAGTATGACGTAGCAAATAACTGAATCAAAGGAAGGCAGGCTCAAGCATTGGTAGATCAATATAATAATCAAGCATAGGAGTGCAACTACGAAATGGCCAATCAGTCAAAGCAACTAACAGTAATATATATTGCAACCAAAGGCAGACAGGCTCAAGATAAACTAGGTTACCAAAAACAGGAGTCCAACCAATACCGTACACCGAGGGCCGAAAAGATCTCGGACCGAAGTTAAACCCACCTGTATATAGGAGGAACAACGACTCCACCAGAAGGTAGACGGTCACGATAACCACAAGACGGATCACGGCTGGCTCCTGACGACTGGGCCCTACAATAATACCGGGTGACAACTCAGGATCTATCAAATCCTCAAAGTGCATAAGCGCGAATCGACCGTTTCGTCGATTTGCGCAACATTAAGCATATTTAGCTTAACAAAAACTCCAGGAACCCCACTGAAAGGTCAAAACCACTTTAGAACCTTCAGCTAGCTTTTCCACACTGCTACAATTACAGCCAGGCCCCCAGGTTTACTCGGAATGCATTTTATACACTAAATACACACTGTTTTGGCTCGTTCTCATAAACGGAGAATCATTTTTACGAGCCGTCACCTCCAGTAGGTGACAATCGACTTGCTGAACGCCGTGCTCACCAATTTGCAGCAGCACGGTGCCCGAGGAAAACTTCGGGTCATAAAAACCCTCTCTAACATAGCCCAAAATGAATTTTTGTTTCTCCGAGACTTCAAAATCCGTTTTTAACGCGAGCATCGCGTTCAGTGACCCCAAAATAGCCAGGAGTACACTGTTACAACTTTTCACACAGACCCTAATACAGTTTTTAAGGAATTATTACATTAAGGCTTGATTATGACATAACTTTGCATCTATACCTCATTTGTCAAAACTTTGTATATAAACATGCCTTTAAATATTGTAAGGACACTGGGGCTCACCTTCTTTGCAGCCCAGATCTGCTGGTTCAACCAGAACCACATTCTTGCTCTCACACCATTCACAATGCACCAAATACTTGTCCACACAGATCCAGGTTGATCTGAAGTGAGCATCAAGCTCAGGGGACCTTCCTGAGTAAGTTTGATATACAACTTGAAGCTTAATTCTGCCTCGAAGTTCTTTGAGGCATTTCCTCAAACACTTGGCATGCACCATATATACAAAGCTTCACAACAACTTCCCCGAGTTGGTTCTCAGCCAATTCTGCACCTTAAGCCCTCAAACTTGGAAGGAAAGTTTCCACATAACTTCCTCTACAACTCCTGCAAGCCTGGGGCATCTTTGCACCCATGGTTGGCTGCGGGCAAGGTGGAGAAGATGACTCCATTGCTTTGAAATTCGTGACCAGCAACCTAAGGCATCTGGGATCAAATGACTTGGCCAACTAGGTGCTAAATCACTCAAGAAAACTTTCTGTGCCAGTGGCCGGCAACAAAACACGGCGGCGACGGCGGTGGAGCAAAGCTCCATTTCGAGCTTTCTTCAACAATGGCAACTTTGCTATTGTCCGCTTTAAGGTGCAAAGAACAGCACCACAAGCTTTCTAGCAAGCTTTTGAGAAGCTCTGGCCATGTCCCTGTCGTCGGAGATCGCCGGACGGCCGGCCGCCATTAACGGCCTCAAACTCGGGTCAACCATGGCACCCACCATTTCGGGCTGCATGGTTGCCATGCAAAAGCATGGGTGGATACCCCTCGACCCAATAAAGCTTCCTGTACATGTGGCCGGCGGTGGGAAGCCTCGCCGGCGCCGGAGCAACAAGCTCGGCCGAAGGGGTCATCTTCCCCAAACTAGGGCACTTCCGCACCACCTCCACACAGCATCAAAACACTCCAAATTTGGAGGGAAGCAAGAACAGGTCAAGAGGAAGAAGACCATCACTTTACTTTTCATTAAAAATCGCCGGAAGCAAAGAAAGCTCGGGGCGGAGCTCCGGCGGTGCAACTTGGCCGCCGGCCAACCGGAGCTTTTCCCATTTCATGGGTGGTCTGGAAATAATCCTTAGGCTATAGGGAAGATACTTCCAAAGGTCTTGGGTCTGAAAAACCGTTGGATCAATAGGACTCACCTCGCCGGAGTTGGAGAAGATGAGGAAGAAGCCGGTTCTCTCCACGGCCACGCGCAGCCTCCAGCAAGCTCGGGTTTGCTCACCTGGAAGCAGAAGAACTCCCAGAAAAGTCCAGGAACCCTAGTTGGAGCAACTTCTCTCCAATCCTCACCCTTCTCTCTCACTCGGATTTTTTTCTCAATGGGGTGATCTCCCTCGGCCACCCAGCACCCGGGGTTATAAGTAATAACTCTTGGGAGTTAGAAATCCCAAGAGCCTTCCTCGTGTAACCTCCCACGAGGAAGCCCAACAGCCAACTCCTCATTAATGCAAGATTCCTTTGCATGTTTACCCTCAAACCGGGTTCACACTTAACCTAGGTTATCCGAGCTCTTCTCAACCTCATTCGTGGGCCACTTAGGTCTACAGAAGCCCAGTGAACAAGGTCCCAAAGCCTTGGCCCAAGCATATTTAAGTTATTCGAAGAAAAAGCGATAATTTGGCCCTTTTCACGCATTTCGAGAAAATCTGCTCGACGAAATGCGAAATGGACTTCGCCACGACGTCCGGCTCGTCGAGAGCTTCAAGATAGGCTGTTCATTTGCTCAATTTGGTGCACAAATGAATTCTCGGGCCATTTAGCTCAATGTGTCGTAATCCGACGCACGCACTTCGATGCACCCGGATCGCCAAACACGAAATCCGTCAGTGCCATTGTGCTCAGAATGTCGAAATTAGCTAGGTTCCATTACTCATACCCCTATGTCAGGGCTTTAGACAGTGAATCGGCCAACTGTCGCTCGCGAAGGGTCGAAAATCGCGAGTTACTATTCACACTTAAGTCGCGGGGCCCGTTTTTGATTTCTGATTTCTGGAAGATCCGACCGTCGGATCGAAAACATATGAATATGAAACTTCTATGTTTCGACGAGACGATTGCAATGGTGATCTCGGATTTTCCAGATCAGACCCCGATCAAAAGTCGATATTTTAGGGCCACTGTTGCACTACTATCTACCAATTTTTGCTATTTAAATAATTCTGGAAATTATTTAAACCTGAATTCTGGATTTTAAAATCATGGTTACTACAGATTCTGAGAAAGAATTATATCCTGGTTGCAAGAAGTTCTCGAAACTCTCTTTTATTGTTCGTTTATTTCACATTAAGTGTTTAAATGGATGGACCAATACTTCATTCACAATGTTACTTTCTTTGCTAAAAGAAGCACTTCCGGAGGGTGAAACACTACCAGATTCATTCTTTGAAGCAAAAAAAATTATTAATGACCTTGGTTTAGGTTATAATAAAATTGATGCTTGTCCAAATGACTGTCAATTATACTATAAGGATACAGCAAATGCAGATTCATGTGCCATTTGTGGCACTTCAAGATGGAAAACAACTGATAGCAATGTTGAACTTGATACAGCCAAATCTTCTAGAAAAGCAACTCGAAAAATCCCGGCAAAGGTTTTAAGACACTTTCCTTTAAAATCCAGGCTACAAAGATTGTTCATGTCATCAACAACTTCTTCATTAATGAGATGGCATCATGAGGATCGAATTAATGATGGAGTGATGAGACATCCTGCTGATTCCCCACAATGGAAAACTTTTGACTTTCAAAATCCAGAATTTTCTTCAGAACCTCGCAATGTAAGACTTGGCTTGGCGAGTGATGGCTTCAATCCTTTTAAATCAATGAGTACATCACATAGCACGTGGCCAGTAATCTTAATACCATATAATTTGCCACCATGGTTGTGTATGAAACAACCACATTTGATAATGTCTTTACTCATCCCTGGCCCAAATGCACCTGGAAATGATATTGATGTCTATTTACAACCACTAATAGATGAGTTGAATGATCTTTGGTTGAATGGTTTGTACACTTATGATGCTTCTACAAAGCAGAATTTTCAAATGCATGCCGCATTATTGTGGACTATTAGCGATTTTCCTGCGTATGCGAATTTATCAGGATGGAGTACAAAAGGACGATTGGCATGTCCGTCTTGTAATGTGGATACTGATTCACATTATCTAAAACACGGTCGAAAATTATGCTATATGGGACATCGTAGATTCTTAGGAAAGAATCACAAATTTCGACGTGATATATTATCTTTTGATGGAAACCAAGAACTTAGAGATGCACCTGTTCCGTTATCTGGTTCTAAACTGTTAGATCAATTGAAGGACATTGAGAATACGTTTGGTAAGAGTCGTGGCGGTGATCATAAAGGTAAGCGAAAGAAAGGTAAAAAACAACTTTTACCTCATTCTTGGAAGAAAAAAAGTATATTTTTTTCCTTACCTTATTGGGAAAAGCACCTTATACGTCATAATCTAGACGTAATGCACATTGAAAAAAATCTTACTGATAATGTGATTTGGACAATACTAAGCACTGATGGCAAAACAAAGGATACTATTAAAACTCGTCTGGATTTACAACTTATGGGCATTCGGAGCTCTCTTCATTTGAAGCAACAAGGAAATAAAACTATAATTCCTTCCGCTTGCTACTCACTTTCTACAAAAGAAAAGGAGATATTCTTCAAATTACTGAAGTCAGTTAAAGTTCCTGATGGATATGCAGCAAATATATCAAAATGTGTGCATATAAAGGAGCGCAAAATTATAGGACTAAAAAGTCATGATAATCATATCTTGATGCAACAACTGCTTCCTTTAGCATTGCGGAAGGTTTTGCCTAAGAATGTAAGTTTGACACTCATGGAATTAAGTAACTTTTTTAGAGAAATTTGCTCTAAATCTCTTAGAGGAAGAGAACTCCAACAACTGCAAGCTCAAATAGAACTGACACTTTGTAAATTAGAAAGGATATTCCCACCATCGTTTTTTGACATAATGGTTCATTTGGCTATACATCTAGCATACGAAGCAAGAATTGCTGGACCAGTGCAATATCGGTGGATGTATCCAATAGAAAGGTACTTAAATATTCTCAAAGTTTATATAGATAAAAGCGTGTAGACATTATTTTAACTTTATCATATTTTGATTTTGCATACTCATACGCGTTACTTATTAAATTGTATAGGTTTCTTTCTACCTTGAAATCTTATGTACGTAATCGAAGTCATCCTGAAGGGTCAATTGCTGAAGGGTACCTGGCAGAAGAAAGTTTAACATTTTGCTCACAATATTTGCAAGGCATTGAAACAAGATTAAATCGTTCGAAACGCAACAATGGAGAGGAGTTAGAATTAGAAAAGAACCCACTGTCTCCTTTGTCATCAAAAGGTTATCCCATAGGGCATGGTGAGATGTTTGAACTAGATGAAACTTCGTGGGTGCAAGCACATCGCTATGTGCTCTTCAATAGCGATGTTGTATTTCCATACCTTCAGTAAGATATTCAATACCTAAAATAATTTTCATCTTATAGGTTATTTTGGACTATTCTAATGAGCTTTGCAAGGGTTCGCGCAGAGATAAAAATCTTCTTTCTCTTTGAAATTGTGTATATAAATTTGTTATTATATTTTCTAAACAAACTAACTTTTCTACGTGTTGCTAGATGACAAAGGAGAATAAAGTTGCACCGAAAAGACATGAATTATATATAAGAACACATACTAAAAAGAATGGCGAGGCTCTGGAAAGCTGTGAAAGTAACATTGTATGTTTTAAACATGTTAAAATTATATCTACTATCTCAAAATATTTGTCTCTCATTTACTTTCTTTTTTGTAGGCTGCAATCAAAAATTTTTCATCTTAGAAACCAGAAATTGCACAAAAAAATGCAGCTCGAGATGATCTGTTAGTGTGGCTTTAGGAAAAGAAAAAGGGGGAAATTATGTTCGTTGTTACGGGTTGGGTGCTGCTCCCTCAGAAGTCTTTGGCACAAATCCAACTCGAGCTGAATGCTTAAGAATGCTCTCCGAAACTAAAAGGTTAGCTGAAAAGGAGAAACATACAATGCAAAAGGAGATTGTTGAAATGAGGCAAGAATTATCGATGATGAGGGCAAGGTTGGAATCAATGGAAAAAAAATCACAAGACTTGAATTTGACTGAAGATAGAGACATTCCATCTAATCCAGTAGGCACATCTAATCCAATAGGCAGTCCACAAGTAAACTCGAGTGTACTTATATTTATTTTATTTTTTTAAAATAACCATCTAATTATAATGAGATAAATCATCTAATCTTTTTTTTTTTTTTTTTTTTTTTTTTTTGCAGAATGGTAATAATAATAACATTCCCTTTGAAGAACCGCCGAGTAATGAAATACAATCTTCTGAATCTAGCTTTGAAGTACCACGAAATCAGGTAATTTTATTGTAATTAATTTATCTTAATTTTTTTCTATAAATTTATATGTACTTAAGATCAATATAGATATCCAATATATACTATATTTGAATGCAGGGTTATCGAACAAAAGTTGTTGAAAAGGATGTCCATACTTTAGATAATGGGGTACCTTCTATTTCTTATTCTGAATTTTCTTATTACTTATTTCTAATATATATAAATCACAAGTTTTATTTCATTTTTTAGTTATTATTTAATATTATTTCAATATAAAGACTAGTACAAATTACTTATTGCACTTTAAAAGTTTAACTGTATTTACTTATTTTTACTCAATATTAGGGCGGAATTGAAGTATATTTGAAGAGCTTGAGAAAACCTCACAAGCATGTTGCGCAAGGTTTTTTGTTGAGTACAAATCCAACAACGAAATTAGGTGGTGTCGAGTTAGGATCACAATGCTGGGAGGTGCAAATAAATGTTCCAATAGAGCATAACGAGCCATTATTAAGATCATATGGAGGTTTTCAAACAATTGGAGATGCTGTTGGAGCATCTGTGGCTTGGCTCTTTACATTTGTATAAGATCTATATTTTTATCCTTTCGTCAATTTAATTATTTAATATATAGACTTTTGACTCGTTAAAACTAACTTTTAACGTGTTCTTTTTTTGACAGGTTCAACGCAGATAATGCTACCTTTGGAATTCAAGACAATTTAAACAATTTTAAGCTGTATTTTTATATTCGCAAACAACTTTATGTCGTGTACTGACCTATTTGGATGCGTTATTTGTGTACGTATTGGTACTTTTGTGTTTAGAAATATTTTGTGGTCATTTGTTATTTTTTTGGATGTTGAATGTACTGAAGATTTTAACTTATTGTTTGATTAATTGAAAATGAGCTTAGTAAATTATTTTTGTTATTTTGTTATGTACGATTTATGCATAAATATTGAAAATATTGAAATCTCATATTATCCATTGAATTTGTATTTTTTGAAATTAATAAGATTTAATTATTTTATGATAATGCAAATAATAATTTATATTATTTTTATTTATTTAAAAATATAATTTAAAAATATTTAAAATTAGCGGCATTTATTAATGCCGGAATTAACAACAGATTATCAACATTTGTATAATATTGCAAATAAACTAATAATTACCGGCATTTATTAACAATATATTACCAATATTTGTATAATATTGCAAATAAACTAATAATTACCGGCATTTATTAACAATACATTACCAATATTTGTATAATATTGCAAATAAACTAATAATTACCGGCATTTATTAACAATACATTACCAATATTTGTATAATATTGCAAATAAACTAATAATTACCGGCATTTATTAGTGTTGTAGATAATAAAAAAATACTGGCATTTAATAATATCGCTAATAACCACATCTATAACGGCATTTATTTAATGCTACTAATTATTTAATTTTAACGGTAATTTAATTAAATGCCGGTAGAAGAATCAGCAACACGACTTTAGGCGGCACTAATTGCTAAATGCCACTAATTATTTTTACGGCACTTTTTGACCTTTAGGCGGCAATTACAGAATGCCGCTAAATCACAATTTTTTTGTAGTGATAGTAGGACATCACTTTAATTAGTTGCTGCTTAAAGTGATTGCATTTGCTGTAAGGAAAATCACGAGATTCAGAATTTTGATGATGTGGTGGGTAGTTGTTGTTCATGTTCAATTCAGTCTTCAATTTGTATAAGTTTGTTTTTGATTCAGATTTTCTACACAATGCATTTCAATATTCCTTTTCTGTATATACCGAGTACACTCTATTGAACAACTCTTTATTTTTCCATTTACTTTTAAATTTACACCCTTTTAACTTTTTTTTTTTTTTAAGTTATGTTAGATAATTAAAGTGAAAATTTTATTAAGTTTAACCACGGTTGATTCAGTTTTATTTGGTAAAAGCTGATTAAAACCATTGAAGTATTATTATTTTTTCTATAATTTAATGTTCCAATTAAATTATCTTTAGTAGTTTTATGTGTAATCAAACACCACACATTTTGTGCAATAAGAAATAATTGTCTAAACCCAGTGTACACACATAAACTTTATGCACCGCACCTACATATGATCCCATATGTTTGATCTAAAATATCTATATAGAACCTATATTAAACCCATTTATGAATATGGTAAATTTTATTGGTCACTTCAAAATGACTCGTTAAATATACATCATACATCTTTTCTAAAATGTATATATATTATAAATTTTTGAAATGATAAATTTTAAATTTTTTCTGTGGTACAACGTATTTTCACTGCGCCATGTGATTCAAAAAGTTGTACTTTGTTTTCCTACTGTTTAACTTGTTTTTACTTTTTCTATCCCATCTAAAAAATTAGAGCAATGCTACATGTACACCCCGAAGGGGTGTATATCATACACCTCCACCATTTTAATGGTGGCGATATCTTTTACGGGTCACATCGATTGACCCATCATCACACCCCACCCATTGGATGGGTGGGGTGTGTGATATACACCCCGAAATGGGTGTACAAGTATCATTTCCCAAAAAATTATACTTAACTGTCATGTGATTTAGCTTATTTTTTTACTTTGTCATTATGTAATTATTTTAATTTTTTTTTATTTTTTAGTAAAATAAAAATTAAATTATAAAAAAATAAAGTAAAATTTTTTAAACTACAGGGTGATAAATTAAAAAAAATGTGATGTACTTAAGTGGGGCAATTTGAAGCTTATCCTCTATGGAGTAGTCTAGTGAAAAAAAGGACAAAAATTTATTTAATTTATACGAAAACAGTGTCATTTATAAATCGGCGTCAAATTTTTTAAAATTATTTTGTTCTATACATAGGCCATTTAAATACAAAAGGTGCAGCCAATAATTAATTCCCTTATGCAATTACTTGTACGCTAATTTTTCAATGAGTAACTTTTTAAAATCCAAGCCCAATTCAACTAATATAATTCTACAACAGTACAGGGACTACATATAAAAAAAATTTCAAAATTTGGAAAAAAAAAAAACTTACTACTGTAACCTCAAGTGAAATAAAAAATCAATATAGTACCAATTAAAATTTAGACTAATACAATTTTTTTTTTTTACTTAAATATCCGTCTTTTCATTTTCTTCTTCTAACTTCAAAAATCTATATTTTTTTTCTTAAAATTTCAAGTTGATGCGTTTAGATTTCGCCGTCAGATTCCTTCAGTGTTCCATTTTTTTTTTCGAGAATGAGTAATACGTCCTTAAAAATATTAGGAATATATTAATTTTTTTTTTTTTTTTGAGAATGAGTAACGGTAATTTTATTATTTCACCCTATCTGATAACGTTGAAATTCTCTTAAAAATATATCTAAAATATTAAGAGTGCAAAACATAAATTTTTAAAAATTTTAAAAAAATGAAAAGGTGGATATTTACTGAATTTTTTTTTATTTTAGTCTAAATTTTAATATTAAGACCTCAATCACGAAATTTTAGAAATATAATATATATAATATAATTATATGCAGATAATAATTTCTCACTCAAAAAGGTAAAGAGTGTGGAGTTGGAGAGAGCATATTCCTATATAGTCAATAATTGAGTCTCATTGACTTATAAGTCTTCTTTATCAATAATTAAGTTTGGTCGACTCATTCGTCTTCTTTACCAAATTTTTTTTTTTTATTTTTTCTCCTCTTTCTAGAAGTGTTTAAGAAATTACTCCCTTCCAATTTTTCTTCGCTACGGATAATATACCTGTTAACGATTAAAGAACAACCGTTTGTCTCTAAAGCTTAAATTATTACAGACCCATGTCGTAAAGTTAAATTAAATTGGGTGACAATTATGAGACAAGGGCTCGTTGGAATTCAAACTCGGAATCTTCCGTTTTGATACAACTATTATTTTTTGAAAGCTTAAGCTATTAGAGAATAATGTTTTGTTCGAGCTTAAGGAATTTTAGTAAGCCCAAGATGTGGATTTGATTTAAATAAAAAAAAAAAATAAGAGACTGTTTGGAAGTTGGAATAAAATATATAAAAATAATTTATTCAAGATGCAGTTTGATTGTAATGAAAGAGTTTGCTTTTTGCTCCTTGAATGGTTCTGATATCTGTGATATGATAGTATAATAATTTTATCTACTAGGACTAACGGTAAGTAGCATTCAAATTTAAATATTTGATCACTCTTCCATCCACCGAATATATAAATCTTTTAAGTATATTATGAAAATATATCGAATAAGATATTTATGTATCCGGATAGAACCAAAATGAACAATGAAATGAAATATATATATATATATATATATATATATATATATATATATATATATATATATATATATATATAGTCCAGCTACTATACTATTGATAATACCAACCATTTGTTGCTATCAAGTTTTCTACCCTTAGATCAATTTCTTTAATTATTTTCACCTGTTAGATTTTACTACTATTTCTCCAACCACCCATTAAATCCAAAGGGTCCATTATCATCTCAACCACACATCTTTTAATTCAACGGTTAAAAATTTAATAGCACAAATAACTTGGTACTATTAATAGTATTCCAACCTAGCTATATATATATATATATATATATATATATATATATATATATATATATATATATATATATATATATATATATATATATATATATATATATATATATATATATATATATAGAGAGAGAGAGAGAGAGAGAGAGAGAGAGAGAGAGTGTGGCTAGTATACTATCGATAGTACATAACATTTGGTGCTATTAAGTTTTCTACTGTTAAATCAATCCCTTTAATTATTTTTACCTGTTAGATAGATTTTACTATTTTTCCAACAACCCATTAAACCCAATGGGCCCACTATCATCTCAAACACATATCTTTTAATTCAACGGTTAAAAACTTAATAGCACCAATGACTTGATACTATTAATAATATTCCAGTCCAGCTCTATATATATATATATATATATATATATATATATATATATATATATATATATATATATATATATATATATATATATATATATATATATATATATATGATAAATTTTTACATACATAAATGAAATATTTTCTCCCCTCTTTCCAGAAGTGTACAAGAAATTACTCTTTCTGAATCTTTCTTTGACGCCTGCTATTAGAAATTCAAGTTAGATAAAATTTTATTTACCATGAAGAACAATATCAGTGGTTTCGATTTAAACTTTAAGTCTTCTATTATTTTTTTTTTAGAATTTTTTATGTTTTTTTATTCATTTTGAGACTACTCTTTTATTAGATAAATAAAGTTAAAAAAATTTAAAAATTTAATTTATAGATAATTTTAATAGGAAAATGCTAGATGCACACTCCAAATGAGGTGTACATCTTACACCCACCCCATCCTTGGGTGGGATGAATTCCACTCGTCATATTAATATGACGAATAAATAAATACCCATTCCAGAATGGGATGAGTGTAGGATATACACTCTATTTGGAATGTACAACTAGCATTACTCATTTTAATATCGTAAATTATATGTACCGAAGTCGATCGTCAAATCAAATATTTTATTATTGAAAAAAATTTGAAAGTATATAAACCTCAAAACATACTAGCTTAACTTAATATAACAATATAATAAATAAAAATAATATTAAAATATTTAGAGTGAAATTAAGCCTTACTTTCATTAAATGCAAAAGAATTTCCTTTATTAAGTGAAGATCTTTGTCAAGTTCTTAAAGCAATCCCACTATCTTTTTTTTAAAAAAAAAAAATTCTTTTTTCTCGGTTTTTTGTTTGGATATGAAAGTTTCCAAATGATTAATTAATTAATTGCTTGATTAGTACGTGTTAAGAAATACAATAAGTCATAATTAAATAAAATTATTATTTATTTAAAAATAAAAAAACATATTTATGTTGCCCATTTTATTTAATAAAATTTTAAATTATTATAAATTATCTAAAATAATCAACAACAATCGTATTGTCACGCCCCGAGTTTTAAAAATCAGGTCTGGATTTTTTTTTTTTGTTTTGTAAATCAGAGTTCGCAAACTGGGCGTAACAGACCGCCACACGTATAGGAAATTTCCTATCCAAATGGACAGAGTCTCTCCTATACATGCACGGCTAGGCGAGTACAACGATCATCAATCAGAGAGCAATAAATATCTCAACTAAACAATAAACTAATCAACAGGAATAATCAACTTAAATAATCCAAAATGAAGCATGCTAAAGTAACTCTCTAACATCAGTTTGAAACATCTAAATCAAATAGAAGCTGAAATACTATAAAATGATAATCAACTACTAATCATCGAGATCTCAATCACAGATATATCATCAGGGGGACAGCTCTATCGTGACGGTCTCACTCGAACGTCCCGACATCCCAGTACCCGACCGACCTGAAAAATGGTCACCCAGGGGGTGTGAGATACACTGTACATGTATCCCAGTGGGCACGACGAGCCGAGAAATAGCTAATCGTACCTACTGGATACTAAAATCTGCGGATAGTAATAATCGATGGGTAAAGCTGAAATAAGCAGATAATGTCTACTGACAACCAATAAGTCAATGGATAAGCTGAAATAAGCAGATAATGTCTACTGATAATCAATAAGTGCTGATAATCATGATATAACTATAATAATCCAGCATAAAGGAACTGCAGATAAATAATACTGGAAATCATGATATAACTGAAATAATCAAGCATAAACTGAGCAGCGATGGTACAAGGTAAATAGCTACAAATGACAGTGCAAGCTAAAAATGATGCGTCAAAAATAGAAACCCAAGTATCCAATCATATGCCATTATTGGTCTCACAGAACCTCAGGCAATACCACCGATTCGCACCCCATCCGCTGACAATAACCCGGCAATCACAGATGCAATCGGGGCTCACGGGTCCCATCTCTAGACCACTTTACCGGTAAAGAACATCTACACGGGTCATGACTCCGCTGACGTTCGTGAAGTACAACAGTGCGTGGCAATCATAATGCTATGCTTAAGCTCACGGTCTAATGACCGGGTAGTCGGCAAACCTGCCGAGATCCCTTCAGGGAAGCAACTATCCGTCTGTATATCAATCATGGGTCGATCATGCATATCTGAATATATAAGCAAGTATCTCTGGATATAAATGCAGTATAACAAGGGGCATATATGATAGAAATCAACAGGCATGATCAGACCATGAAAATCTACTGTACTGGGATATAAAAGCTGACGAGCAGGTATACATGATATGTCTAAGGAGATCAATGTCTATCAGGAAAGATCATATGGCATATAGGCAAAATCATCAGGACTAAATCAAGAACAGGCAACATCATCAGGACTAAATCAAGAACAGGCAAGATCATCAGGACTAAATCAAGAACAGGCAAAATCATCAGGACTAAATCAAGAACAGGCAAGATCATCAGGACTAAATCAAGAACAGGCAAAATCATCAGGACTAAATCAAGAACAGACAAGATCATCAGGACTAAATCAAGAACAGGCAAAATCATCAGGACTAAATCAAGAACAGGCAAGATCATCAGGACTAAATCAAGAACAGACAAAATCATCAGGACTAAATCAAGAACAGGTGTCCGACTGGACTAAAGCAACCAGAGGGCCGAAAAGATAAAGCCCGGACCGAAGATAACCCACCTGAATGTAGGCAGATCCTCGAACTCCCGCTCGGCTACTGGGAGGCTGGTGCTGAACAACTGGGCCCTGAACAGAAACTGTAGTCAGTAACAGACTCACACAAACCCATCCCGACGACACTACAATAACGCAACGCCAACACGGGACACTAAAGCCGTTTTACGGAACGAGATCCTATTCCCGCTCAACAAGAACCCACACAACTCTAACAAAATGCTCAGTACGTATGAAAACACTGTCTAAAGACAGCCAGCATGTCCCGACTATATCTAGGTCCATAGTACATCTTAAATTTGCATAAAAACACTATATTGATTACTTGTTTCGACTCGTTCTTGCAATCCGGGAACCCAAAAGCAGTACTGTAAATTCTGTCGCGTCCGTTTCGACGAGACAAAGCTCGTGCTCACACGCTTGGGCTGACACGGGGCCCGAGGGCAAAGTTGGCCCAACAATTATTTGGCTCAATTTGCAACTATGTTAAATTTAACTTATACTTGATCAAATAAGCAAGCTAACTGGAGCATGGCACTAAGCAAGGACTCAGAACAGTGGTACTCACCTCAGGTGCGCCAGAGGGTGGCCGGAGGAGTCGCCGGAGCAACCTCACAATTGGCTAGAGGCTCGGTTTCGCCAACTCCTGAGCAACACCTGTTCCAACTGCAAACAAGTGTGAGCCCCGGTTAGATATGGGTCTCAGAAGCAGGTTGATCCATGCTGGGTCGAGCGCCGGCGGCCGGAGACAAACCCGAAATGGATGTTTCGGGTGCAGGACCAGAGCTCGGTTACAGAGGTTCCTTGGCCCAAAATGAAATGATGGGAGTCTCATGAGGGGTGTTTAGGTTCTACCTGCACAGGTGGCCGGAGCCCGGAGACGTCGGCGGCGGCCGGAGCTCAAGCTCGGATGCAACAAGGTGCAGCTACAGAGGTTGTTATCCCGACGTCAAAGACTGCATGCAACAGCATAATCTACCTTAAAATGATGTACTGGGCTTACCTGCACGGTTGGCCGACGTCAGGAGGCGACGGCGACGCGCGGCGGCGGAGCTCGGTTGAGCTCAATGGCCTTTAATTGTGGATTCCGGCCGGCAGCCTCTGGGCCGGAGCAACTTGGACCAAGAGTTACCCCCGAGCTCCACGAAGTTTGCTGTGGTGGTCGTCGGCGACGGGGGCGAGCGGCGGCGCCGGGCGGCGAAGATCGGCCAACGGGAAGAAAATCTGATTTCTAGGGCAAACCCGTACGGTGCGGATCCTCACCTGATGGCGTCCAAACTTGCTGGGCTTCTTGCGGTCGCCCAGAAGACGAGGTCCACCGATCCTGATCTCGAGTTCACCGGCCGGATGAAAGCGGCGCCCACGATCGGTCAAGAAAACGATAATTCCGGCGGCCGAAGCTCCCGCGGGCGATCGGGACGACGGCAGCCACCCCCACTTCACAGAGAAAGCCTATGCCCTGTCAGGAGCCTACTGGAATGGTCCTTGGGCCATCTAAAATTAAAAATTCCCAAAAACTCAACTCGTCGGAAAGTTGGAGGAAGAAGAGGTGGTCCCGCGGGGGCGCAAGGCGGAGCTAGGCGTCGGGTTCACCTCAGCTCGGCGTCTCAGTCTCCGAGGAGCCTCCAGGTGAAGCTAGGAGTCTCCAAGGTCTTCGGGAAGAACTGCTTCTCCTTCCCAACCGAGAGGAAGATGATCATGGTCTTCCCTCTTCTCCGGCGACGGGGTGGCGGCGGCCGGTGCCCTACCTCCGGAGAGTGCGGCAGTGGGAGAGGGTTCAGTTGAGGAATGGTGGCTGGGGTTGAGCTCAGGGGTTTAGGGTTTATGAAAAACCTACTCGAGTTGGTGTTTAAATAGTGTGTGGCACAATTGCCATTTCAACCCTCAACTCTTGATATTCAGTGTTCAGTCCCTCACAGTAGCTCACATTCACACTTAGGTCCCTCACCCAAGAGTGGCACGCAAAACGAGGCATAAATATAGGGTGTAATGCGCAAAAAGCCACATTTTTCACTGTATTTCACGCTTTTCGAGGCTTTCTAGTCGTCGAAACGAAAAATGGACTTCGCCACGACGTCCGGCACGACGAAACCTATCTGGTAGCGATTTTTGTTTTACGAGAAAATGCCCGGATAAATTCTCAGTCCATAAATACTGTACAGAAATATAGTTTATCCCGCTTTTCGAGACTCTAGGGTCGTCAAACGGAAATTCCGTCAGCGCCATTGCGTTCAGAACGACGAAACCGTTCAAATCGACGACCTGGATCGCTATGATCGGAGTCCGGACAGCGAATTGGCTAACGTTGGCACTAAGGGAATTTCGAAATAGGGTTTACTATTCATCTACTGTTCACGGCACTATTCACTTAAGTCGCGGGTCCCGCCCGCTTCTTCGCTGATTTCTGGAAGATCCGACCGTTGGATCTGAACTTACTTATGTTACGGAATTTGAGTTGGCGTAGTTTCGTGAAAGTTTCAAGTCCTGAAGATTGAAGGTGAAGAAAGTTGGATCATTTAACTCAATCTCAAGAAAGAAGAATTCAAAAGGATCAGGTATGTTTAACTAAAGATTTTGTGTGATCCGAATACTTCTTGTAGTGTAGAAACACTTGGAAGAATCTTTCATTGCATAAAAATCAAAAACTGGACTTGGGACATGTTCAGGATCCGGATCAGGCTGTTCGATCCGGATCCCGAAGGTGGTTCGTTCATACATCGTCGCAATCCGGATCGTAGTCTCTTGATCCGGATCCCGAACGTTGAGTTTACCATCTACCTTGAACGATCCGGATCTTGCTTCGCAATCCGGATCCCGAACGTTGATGTTTGGTGAACTGTATGAACGATCCGGATCGTAGTCACATGATCCGGATCCCGAACCTTCGTTTTTCTGAAATTGGCTGTTTCGTTATGACGATCCGGATCTCAGTTATCACGATCCGGATCGCCGTCCGTAAAATTCCAGAAATGGCAGGTTTTTGATTCTTATCTCCTTCCTAGGGTTTCTAACCTATAAATAGACCCTATGTCTTTCTTTCTAGGGTCAATCCACATAGCCGTCATTTTCATATATCATCTTATACGGCTATAGATCCACATATAGAGAAGAAAGGAAATCATTAGAGAATACTCTATGTTTCTTCATCTATATTGATTAGTTTGATTCTAGGTTTTCATACTCACATCTTGAGTTGAATCAAACTAATGAATACTTAGATGGTATTTCCGATCTATCTTTGATCTAAGTATTCGGCGGATCATCACCACCCAAAAACAACGATTACCCCAAAATCGGCGCGTGGATTCGCGTGTCCTTGTGGATTCAAGGTTCAATCGCTCTCGTGGATTCGGAGCGAGGCACGTTCGTGGATTCGAAGGGTGCTATTGGGTGAAGACCGTGGATTCGGTCGGACGTCGTGGATTCGACGTTGGACGCCGTGGATTCGGCGTTGGGCGCAGATCGTGGATTCGAGAAGCGTCGGAGCGAGCGGAGAAGATCCTCTAGGAGCGTATGGAAAAGGTTGAGTCGTAAGTGTGTACGGTAAATCACCTTGTACGTGTTTTAATTCTAGTGGATTTCTGCCGTGTTATCGGTCCCGTGGTTTTTTACTCCGGTGATGGAGTTTTCCACGTAAAAATCTTGCGTGTTATTTTATTTTCCGCATTGGGTTTTATCGCAACGATTTTTTGGAGTGTTTATACGTTTACACCTATTCACCCCCCTCTAGGTGTTTCTTCCCCTATTTAGATCCGTATTATATACGACCCAACAAGTGGTATCAGAGCGGGAATAGGGTTGTGAACAATGGTTGAAGGTGGAAACATCAATCGACCCCCTTTCTTTGATGGAACAAATTATGCGTACTGGAAAGTACGGATGAAAGCCTTTTTATCTTCCATCGACGAAAGGGTGTGGCATTCAATTGAATCAGGATGGACTAATCCAACTGAACTTATCTCTGATGTTCACACCTTAAAACCTAGGTCGAAATGGACCAAGGAAGAGTTTGAGTTATCTTCTTACAATGGCAAGGGAATTAATGCTATTTTTAATGCCTTATCTCAAACTGAATTCTCTCGCGTCTCGGCATGTGAGACTGCGAAAGAAATCTGGGATGTTCTCCAGGTTACACATGAGGGAACTAACCTCGTGAAGATTCAGAAACTGCAGATGCTTACGAGCAAGTTTGACTCTATCTTGATGGCAGAAAATGAATCTTTCACGGACTACTATACACGATTGCAAGACATCGTAAACTCATGTGCTAATCTGGGAGAGAAGATTCCAGAATTTAAGATTGTAAGAAAAATCTTAAGAACTCTTCCTGAACGATTTCGCCCAAAGGTTACTGCCATTGAAACTATTAAACACCCGGACGAAATACGTGTAGAAGAATTAGTTGGTTCATTACAAACTTATGAAATGACTTTTAATACTAACAATTCTTCTGGAAAAGCATCCACTTCTAAGTCTTCAGGTTATGTGTTGAAAACAACTAAGGAAGAAGACGCGGATACATCCTCCTCGGACGATGACGAGAACCTTTCTATGGAGGAATTTGAGAAGCAGCTCGCTCTCTTGACAAGGAATTTTTGCCGCAACTTTCGAAGGGGTAATTCAAGCAAATCTCCATCCTTCGGAAAGTGGAACAAAGGCAAGGGTACTCCAAGTCACAAGTCAAGAAAGCAGGAGAACTTCTCAAAGGATAAGAAAAGTTCAGAAGGACAACTGCAATGCTTCAAATGTCGAGGCTACGGCCACATTGCAACGGAGTGTCCTAACAAGTATCCGGCAAAGAAGAAGGCGATGCAAGTCGTCACTTGGGATGACAACTCAACGTCAAATGAGTCGTCTTCAAGTGATGAAGAAAAGAGCTCCACGGCATTCCACGCGTCCGTATCTTCACCATTCATGTGCTTTATGGCAAGTACGTCTGAATCATTGTCCAACTCCACTGTTGAAAAGAATGCAATGGACAATGAATCGGATGATTCGGAAGGTGAAGATTTTGCTCTAGCCTACCACAGACTTTTGAGGGATTCAAAGAAAGTGGCTAAGCAAAACAAGAGTTTGAGAGGGAGATTGCATGATCTCGAAGAAGATGTAAAAAGGGCAACTTCTCTCTCAAACGCTCTTGAAGTGGAAAGGGAAAATCTGATAAAAGTAAATGTTTCCCTTCAAGAGTCCAATGAGCTTTTTGAGAAGGAACATACAAAACTGGTGGATAAAGCGGATCACTTCTCAAAGCTCTACAATGAGGCCCGACAGGATAACCTGGAAATGACAAAGACCATTTTCCAACTCAAGAATGACTTACAGCGATTCTCTTCAGGAAGGAGTAAGTTGGATAGACTTCTTGGTCTTGGTCAATCAAATCGGTTCGGCCTCGGGTACACTCAAACTGGAAACAGTCCAAGTTTGAGTGGGACAGTTTTTGTGCCTCAGTCGGTATCTCCTCCTCCGACACCGGAATTCAAGACAAACAACAACAACAAACCTACTTCATCCTCTTTGGGATCGTCAAGATCTAAGGTATGTTTTCGTTGTGGTATTTCAGGGCACATAAGAAGATATTGCAAGACGGGAGTCGAACGCTCATCTCAAGCACCTCTTGCATCAACTACCAAAAAGGCTCCTTACCGGAAATCAAAGCAAAACTTTTCAAATGAAAAGAGACCTGGTAGTTCACCGCGCAAGACGACTTCATCAAGGAGCAACAATCGTTTTAACAAGACGCTACCACCTTGGCATATAACTTCACGACCATTACCGACGCACTCCAAAAAGGTTTGGGTGCGCAAAGGTGAAATTTTCCCTTGTCTTGTTTCCAATATTTCCTTGCATGCATATGATAGCTCGTCTTGGTATCTGGATAGCGGGTGTTCCCGTCACATGACCGGTGACAAAAATAGTTTTCAAAATCTTGAGAAAATCTCCGGAGGACGCGTTGTTTTCGGAGACGGTCGTTCTTCCAAAATTATTGGAAAGGGAACAGTAGCTATTCCAGATGGCCCGATTTTGAAAAACGTCTTATTTGTTGATGGCCTTAAGACTAACCTCATAAGCATAAGTCAACTTTGCGACAATGGGTTTTCAGTTAACTTTTCATCTGTTGAATGCGTTGTAACTGATAAGGACCATGTTTTTTTTTAAAAGGGGTTAGATCGGAAAACAATTGTTATGTTGTTCCTAATAAATTTTCTGAAAATTGTAACTTAGCCGCTTTGAATAATGAAACTCTTTGGCATGAAAGGCTAGGTCACTTAAATTTTAAGGAACTTACTAGAATTTCAAACAAGGACGTGGTCAAGGGGATTCCAAAGCTTTTATTTAAATAAAATGTTGTGTGTGGTGGTTGCCAAAAGGGAAAACAGTCTAGGACTGCACACAAGAACTTGAACCACGTTGGTACAAAACGGCCTTTGGAACTTTTGCACATGGATTTAATGGGGCCAACTCGTCAACCATCTTTGGGAGGTAAATGGTATATTTTCTTATTGGTTGATGATTTCTCTCGGTTTTCTTGGGTAGCATTTTTGAGAGAGAAAGCTGATACGTTTGACTCTTTTCATGAGATTTGCCATCGTATTATGATTGAAAAGAATGAAAAGATCATTCGTGTTAGAAGTGATAGTGGTGGAGAATTCATAAATTCAAAATTCATTGACTTTTGTACTTCAAATGGCATTAAACATGAATTCTCGGCACCCTATACACCTCAGCAGAATGGTGTTGTTGAGCGCAAAAACAGGGTTGTTCAAGAGATGGCGCGTGTGATGCTTCATAGCCGGAAATTACCGCTACATTTTTGGGCTGAAGCTGTGAACACCGCTGTCTATGTCATTAACAGAGTGTATTTGCGCCCAGGAACCTTGAATACACCATATGAGCTGTGGTTTAGTAGAAAACCGGATATCAAGTACTTTCGTATCTTCGGGAGTCGATGTTACATCTTACGTGACCGTGAAAATCTTGGAAAGTTCGACTCTCGAAGTGATGAAGGGATCTTTTTGGGTTATTCTACGAATAGCAGAGCATATCGAGTATTTAACATTGAATCTAAGACGATCGTAGAATCTATAAATGTTAAAGTAGATGAAGCTTCTCATTTTGAATCTGAAAAATCTACCCTCGATATCTCTCTAGATGATGATTCTCCTGCTAGTGCATCTTCTCATAATAATACTTCCAATATTAATGATGCATCTAATGGTTCTTCTAGTTTATCTGATGTGCAGGAATCATCTCGTGTACCTCCGAGTACTCCGTTTCAACAAACGCTACGAATCTCCAAGGATCATCCGGAATCGAACATCATTGGAGATCCACAAGAAGGAGTTAGAACTCGAAGGCAGTTGGTTTGCGGATTTGCTTGCTACGTATCTTTAATCGAACCAAAGACAATAGATGAAGCTCTTCAGGATGACTACTGGATTAAAGCAATGCAGGAAGAGCTCCATCAATTTGAGCGAAACAAAGTCTGGGAATTAACGAAGCCTCCAAAGCAACATAATGTGATAGGTACCAAATGGATCTTCAAGAACAAGAAAGATGAAAATGGTACTATCATCAGGAACAAGGCACGACTAGTTGCTCAAGGCTACTCTCAAGTAGAAGGTATAGACTTTGACGAAACTTTCGCCCCTGTAGCTAGACTCGAGTCCATTCGTATATTGTTTGCTATTGCTTGTCATTTTAAAATCAAATTATTTCAAATGGACGTCAAGAGCGCATTTCTAAATGGGTTTTTAAATGAGGAAGTTTATGTAGCTCAACCGAAAGGTTTTGTAGATCATAAACAACCTAACCATGTTTTTCGTTTGAAAAAGGCTCTTTACGGTCTGAAACAAGCACCGCGAGCATGGTACGAAAGGTTAACAAAGCACCTTTTGGAGAAGGGCTATACTCGAGGGGGAGCTGACAGGACTCTCTTTGTGAAGCATTATCAAAATAATTTCATTGTAGCTCAAATCTATGTCGATGACATTGTATTTGGTGCAACAAAAGATAATGATGCTTCTAAATTCGCGGAGACCATGGAAAGCGAATTTGAGATGTCCATGATGGGCGAATTGTCTTATTTTCTTGGATTGCAAATTAAACAAAATGATGAAGGTATTCACTTGAGTCAATCCAAGTATGCACTGGAGTTGGTCAAAAAGTTTGATCTAGAAAATTGTAAAGATTTTCCAACTCCAATGGGAACTAGCCACAAGGGACTTGGAAGTGAATCACATAGTGAGAATGTAGACGAGAAACTGTATAGAAGTATGATTGGAAGTCTACTTTACCTCACGGCTAGTCGCCCGGATATATCCTTTAGTGTTGGGATTTGCGCGAGATATCAATCAGCACCAAAGGAGGTTCACCTGAAAGCGGTGAAACGGATCATCCGGTACATCAAAGGATCAATTAATTTCGGAATTTGGTATCCTATGGGAACAAGTCTGGACATTGTTGGATACTCAGATGCCGATTGGGCAGGATCAGTGGATGATCGGAAAAGCACGAGTGGTGCATGCTTCTATCTTGGCCATTGCCTTGTTGCATGGCACAGTAAAAAGCAGAATTGCATAGCACTCTCGACTACCGAAGCGGAATACATTTCAGCTGGAAGTTGCTCAACTCAACTCATTTGGATGAAAAGCGTATTGAGTGACTTCCGCATTTCAGCATCTTCGGTAACAATTCTTTGTGACAACACAAGTGCTATTAACATTTCTAAAAACCCTGTGTTGCACTCTAGAACAAAACATATTGAACTTAGATATCATTTTCTTAGAGAGCTAGTTGAATCAAATACTCTTCAACTTTCATATATTTAAACTGAAGATCAATTAGCTGACTTTTTAACAAAACCTTTGGATCAAAAACGTTTTATTCATTTACGAAAAGCAATTGGTATGCTTTCTTTGAAATAAACTTCTTTTTGAAACCTTTGCTTAAAATAGGTTTTGTATTTGTTTTGTTCTATTCAATATCTATGTTTATACATAGGATAGTAATTGAGCATAGATCTTAATTGACTTTAATTGCATCTGTTCACACATTTAGAAATTTATTATGCTTTTGCCATCATAATATTTCATTATTGCAATGATCGTTTATGTTAATTAAATCATCTTCTAAAGTGATCAAAGTCAATTTCTCTCTCAATGATCTCTTGGTATAGTCATTATCTTATTTGACTGTTTAGTCGAGTATGAAATCGAGATCAATTTTTGGTTGAATACTTTATATCTTAAATAATTGATAGCCAATTGAGGGGGAGTCAAAGATAATGTAAAATGCTCAAAAGATGTGGAAAGAGTTACATCCCAATGAGGAGTGTGAAAACTACCACCACATGGAGGAAAGAGCTACCACCTCGGTCGTCCGAGTATTGTGTGCAGCTACCACATGTATACCAAGCATGGTTGTTCAAATTTTTGATTAAGTAAAATGCATGTTGAAATACTTGACTCTGTCAAATTTCAAGGTTGGTATAAGGTGGGATTTTAAAGAAAGATGCTCAAAGAGCCACTCTCTTCAACAGATTGTCTAGAAATATTATCTACCATATTTGGGATTTCAAACATCTATTGATCTTTGTATTTCATTTTCTTTACCGAATTGATTATTTGATAAAGGCATTACTCATAAGATCAAGTTAGATGTAATTGAATGTGTTCAACTTTAAGGGATTTAATTCTTGTAAATTTTCGTTTCATTTTTGGATATTACTGATAGATTTGGCATAATCTAATTCTTGTTGTGTGAAACGATGCTTTTTTGTTTAAAGTTGATACACCTTTGTGCTTACAATCTTTTTCTGGTTTTTCTTGAATTTCTCTGAAATTTTTCTAAAGAAAAAGTTGGGGCCGATCCGGATCGGGCAAGGTGATCCGGATCCCGAACGCAGGTTTTCTCCTGCGGGCTGACGATCCGGATTGGACCTACCGATCCGGATCCCGAACGCAGTTTTTTTTTTTCACTGCGGGTAGCCGATCCGGATCGCAAGTTCGGGAGGATCCGGATCGCGGCTAGGTTTTTATAAAGAACAAAAGGGTTTTGATTTCTTTTACTCCAATCTTTTGTTCAAAAGTTTCCAGAGCGCTTCTCTCTAGATTTCATCCTCCTTGGAAGCTTTCTAACTCAAGTTCTTCAGTTCCAAGTAAGTTTTATTGATCAAAATCTCGGTTTTTCACCGTTTTTCTCTTTTCCTCCTCAACGTACGAAATTCTTGGATCGATTTTGTTTGTGGATGGTTTTTGATCAAATTTCTTTTGAAATAAGAACTCTGGGTTGTTTAGTTTTGATTATATGCTAGGTTTTTTCCTGATTAACGGATTTTTAGGCTTCGATTTCTAAAATTTCGGTTTTAGGGCATATAATAAGGATTTTCGAAATTCATGCAATTGATCTATCTTTAAAAGTCCTTTTGCAAAACTAACTTGATTCTTAGTCTCTCTACATGATTATGATTGTTTGGGTACAATCTTTTCAATTTTTGAAAACTAAGAATTTTTGTGTTCTTGAGTTGGTTTTCACAGGACACCTTCTTAACTCAAGCACTTTGATCATTGTCACTCTCTTGGTTAATCCTGTTACTAGTCACAATGGTGCACAAGAGTACATCTGAAATAGAGGAACCAGATATTTCAACAGGAGATAAGACAACCGAAGGCAGGGAGGACAGCTCAGTCTACGATACTGAAGAATGGGATGAATTCTTCAAAGATGTTCAACAGAAGATTGATGAGCAAAACAGGAAATCTGTCAAAGGCAAAAGGCTTATGAAATCTTCATCAACAACTAAGCAATATACAAGACGAAAGAAAGTCCTAAGAAGTGAGATTTATCATAGTGTGCCTCTTACTAGAGCTCGCTCACTCTCTGGGGTTCTACAAACTGAATCTCCATGGGTTAAGGGTTTGGATGCACCATCTGCTTCTAGACAGCATCCATCACACTCGAAAAGACAGGGTACAGACGCTGTTGCGTTGGAATCGCTTCGCCAGGAACAACAAAGACTCTCGGCTGCACAAGAGAGGACATCGAGAGAACTTCAGCAGATTTCCTCTGATCACAAGAAGATCAAGAAGAAGTGTTCAACTATTTCGACAATGCTTAAAGGGATTTTGAGCAAGCTGAGTTGTACCAGCTCAGACTCCTCCGACTGAAATGCACCTTCCTTTCTTTTTGTGCAGGATTACGATTTTAGGATTTAGTTTTAGTTCTCAGGTTTTACATTTTATTGGAACTTTTACTCTCCTCACATTTCGTAGTCTTAACTACATTTTGGCTTTGTTTTGTGACAAAAAGGGGGAGAGAGTTAGAGAGAACTTTGAACAATGTTCATGACTGCACTTCATGGTAAGTGAACAATGTTGATATGAAAACTGGATGAACATCAAGGTAAGTATTACTCCAACTTCAACTTGAGGGTTTTTCAGCTGTATGAATGCATGCCTCGACTAACTATTTGCTAACTATTTGGGCATGTAATATAACTAACAAGTTGATGTTCACTAACAAGTTTGTGACACTTGGTTTTTGATTGCATAGAAGATATGTTGGTTCTTAACTCTGATCAATTACATATCTATATATATATAAGTTTGTCACAAACATGTTCATGACATTTGGTTTTTACTTGCAAAGAAGATATGTTGGTGTTTTTAACTATGATCTGTTTACATATCTGAATATAAATGTCATGGTAAGTATAAATGAGTTTAAACTTCATCTCTGTTTGTGGTTTTTGAATGATACAAAATTCTTGAGGTATCTAACGATTTCTTTTGTCAAGAATGATTTCTTTTTGCAGAGAGTACAGATGTCTAAGTCTAGAGTCTGTTTTAGGAGTTTAACTCATGTATTGTATTTTGGATCTCCATTGTAAATTTTTGTTGTATGGTGATAGCAACAAAAATATCTTTTTGAATTTTCTTTAGTGGATCTGTGTTTTGTCACGAAACCGCCAAAGGGGGAGATTGTTACGGAATTGAGTTGGCGTAGTTTCGTGAAAGTTTCAAGTCCTGAAGATTGAAGGTGAAGAAGTTGGATCATTTAACTCAATCTCAAGAAAGAAGAATTCAAAAGGATCAGGTATGTTTAACTAAAGATTTTGTGTGATCCGAATACTTCTTGTAGTGTAGAAACACTTGGAAGAATCTTTCATTGCATAAAAATCAAAAACTGGACTTGGGACATGTTCAGGATCCGGATCAGGCTGTTCGATCCGGATCCCGAAGGTGGTTCGTTCATACATCGTCGCAATCCGGATCGTAGTCTCTTGATCCGGATCCCGAACGTTGAGTTTTACCATCTACCTTGAACGATCCGGATCTTGCTTCGCAATCCGGATCCCGAACGTTGATGTTTGGTGAACTGTATGAACGATCCGGATCGTAGTCACATGATCCGGATCCCGAACCTTCGTTTTTCTGAAATTGGCTGTTTCGTTATGACGATCCGGATCTCAGTTATCACGATCCGGATCGCCGTCCGTAAAATTCCAGAAATGGCAGGTTTTTGATTCTTATCTCCTTCCTAGGGTTTCTAACCTATAAATAGACCCTATGTCTTTCTTTCTAGGGTCAATCCACATAGCCGTCATTTCATATATCATCTTATACGGCTATAGATCCACATATAGAGAAGAAAGGAAATCATTAGAGAATACTCTATGTTTCTTCATCTATATTGATTAGTTTTGATTCTAGGTTTTCATACTCACATCTTGAGTTGAATCAACTAATGAATACTTAGATGGTATTTCCGATCTATCTTTGATCTAAGTATTCGGCGGATCATCACCACCCAAAAACAACGATTACCCCAAATCGGCGCGTGGATCGCGTGTCCTTGTGGATTCAAGGTTCAATCGCTCTCGTGGATTCAGAGCGAGGCACGTTCGTGGATTCGAAGGGTGCTATGGGTGAAGACCGTGGATTCGTCGGACGTCGTGGATTCGACGTTGGACGCCGTGGATTCGCGTTGGGCGCAGATCGTGGATTCGAGAAAGCGTCGGAGCGAGCGGAGAAGATCCTCTAGGAGCGTAATGGAAAAGGTTGAGTCGTAAGTGGTACTGTAAATCACCTTGTACTGTGTTTTAATTCTAGTGGATTTCTGCCGTGTTATCGGTCCCCGGTGTTGTTACTCCGGTGATGGAGTTTTTCCACGTAAAAATCTTGCGTGTTATTTTATTTTCCGCATTGGGTTTTATCGCAACGATTTTTTGGAGTGTTTATACGTTTACACCTATTCACCCCCCTCTAGTGTTTCTTCCCCTATTTAGATCCGTATTATATAGAGCCCAACAACTTAATATCATTTGTCGATCGGTTCGACGAGATGGTCGTACTGGTGATCTCGGAGTTTCGAGATAGGCTCGGATTGAAAAGCGACATTCAGCCTCGTAAATTGTGCATTACACCAGTGGCAAAGGTCAATGTGCTATTGTGGCATTCATATTTCAAAACAACTCGTCTTCATTCCTTTTCCTTTTATTTATTACAATTACAATTCAAGTTTTTACATTCTCTACCACCTAAAAGGAAGTTTCGTCCCCGAAACTAATACCTAGGAGTCAAATAAATGGGGAAAAACGCTCCAACATGGCTGACTCGCGTTCCCACGTGGCTTCGCTGGAATCGAGGCAGACCGGTAACAAAGTCCATCGGATCTGCTCCTACTCCGAACTGTTACGGAAGCGGTTGCAGTTTTCCCGCGGTCTCTGGTGTTCCGCATTCACACTGCTGGCAAACTAGGCACTGCGCCACAGGGTTCGACACATCACCTTCATCCCAGGCAACCCGTAAATGCTGCTTCATGCCCGGTAACCTTTTGTCCGCCAGGGATGTACCGTATATAAGGACCGATGCGCCTCGTAAGGATGTCCTTCTTTAATTCACCGTCATCTGGAATCACCCACCGGCACCCCAGAATCGGATAGAACCATCGGCGTGCAGCTGGTAATCGCAGTCTGTCCAGGGATATCACTCTCGAACCTTCTGGAAGGAGGGGTCCGACTGCTGTCCTTCCTTATGCGATCAAGCAGGGTAGGCTGCATACCTCGCTAAAAGTCGAGCGGTAGATCCCCGAAGGAACGATCTCCAAGTCTCGACGCTGAAACTCAGAAATCAAAGCGGTCATGATCCGTGATCATTAGCAGCTCTGGCGACACGTGCTTTCGCTCAAGCATCCGCTACCACATTGGCCCACTGGTGGTATGGATAGTGAGATCATAGTCCTTTAGAAGTTCGAGCAATCGGCGCTGCCTCAAGTTTCAGCTCCTCAGAGTAAAGAGACATTAAGTCTCTGGTGATCAGGAAAGACCTCGCAGGGGACTCAATAAAGATAATGACTCCTCCATATTGAGAGCGAAACCACCGCGGGCGAGCTCGAGATCCTGCGTCGGGTAGTTTTGACATAGGGCTTAAGCTGTCGGAGGCATAGGCTATTAATATGTTCATTCTGCATTCAGAACACAGCCCAACCGATCCGAGAAGCATCACCAAACACCACATAGTTCTTCCCTGGACCGGTAACGTCAATATAGGCGCCTCAGTCAATGCCGTTAACTCAGCGAAAGCGAGCTGGCACTCAGGAGTCCATATGAACTTCTCTTCTGTCCTGGTCAAACGGGTCATTAGAGCGGCGATTTTGGAAAACCTTCTCGAGGCGACGAACTAGGTCACAGAACAGATCCCCAAATCAGCTGAAGGTTCGAAGCCAGAATAGATCACTCCGCTCCACCAAGCGGATCCAAGGTCAATTCCGAAAGGGCAGTCAATGGTAGCCCGATACTTAGAGAACCAGTTCATCCCCACGGTTACGTCGTTATTGACGCAGTTTGAGGACGAATAGAGATAGAGGAAACTCCGTCCGCCAATATAAATCGGGCAATAACCGAGTTCCTCGTCAATAAGACCACTACGGACCAGGATCTCTACCCAAAAACGTTGTCTAGTGGCTGGACGATATACTATGGGTGATGATAAAATTGGTAGAACTAAAAGAACGCGACAACGCCCCCCGTGTCAGTAAGGTACTAGCATAATAACTGAAATAAAAGTAGTACCTGCTAGGTTCACACTCACCGGTAGGGCTCTCCTTGAGTTTGGTGCAAAAACGCGTCCACTTGCCGACTGATAACCTCCCATAGGTGGTCGAGGTAGAGGGGGACGCCCAGATGAAACAGAACTAGGCGCCGGACTTGTTGTCGCTGTGGGGATTGGGTACAGGGGCTGTGATCTGCGCGCCAGGTGCAGAACCCTGCGGGCACTCCGAAGCTAGTGTCCCTGCTCACCGCACTGAAGAATCGGCCATGTCTCCGGTCGCAGACATTCGCTCGGTGAGTACCCCCGCAAAAGGCGCACAGGTCGGTTGGCTTCGCCTCTTGTTTTGTATGGAGGATCCACCACCGCTCTCAGAAGGCGCTCTTTTC
>CM055076.1:16855227-16887346 GCA_029204045.2 Tillandsia leiboldiana
AACAATGGTTGAAGGTGGAAACATCATCGAACCCCCTTTTCTTTGATGGAACAAATTATAGCGTACTGGAAAGTACGGATGAAAGCTTTTTTATCTTCCATCGACGAAAGGGTGTGGCATTCAATTGAATCAGGATGGACTAATCCAACTGAACTTATCTCTGATGTTCACACCTTAAAACCTAGGTCGAAATGGACCAAGGAAGAGTTTGAGTTATCTTCTTACAATGGCAAGGGAATTAATGCTATTTTTAATGCCTTATCTCAAACTGAATTCTCTCGCGTCTCGGCATGTGAGACTGCGAAAGAAATCTGGGATGTTCCCAGGTTACACATGAGGGAACTAACTCGTGAAGATTCAGAAACTGCAATGCTTACGAGCAAGTTTGACTCTATCTTGATGGCAGAAAATGAATCTTTCACGGACTACTATACACGATTGCAAGACATCGAAACTCATGTGCTAATCTGGGAGAGAAGATTCCAGAATTTAAGATGTGTAAGAAAAATCTTAGAACCTTCCTGAACGATTTCGCCCAAAGGTTACTGCCATTGAAACTATTAAACACCCGGACGAAATACGTGTAGAAGAATTAGTTGGTTCATTACAAACTTAGGAAATGACTTTAATACTAACAATTCTTCTGGAAAAGCATCCACTTCTAAGTCTTCAGGTTATGCTGTTGAAAACAACTAAGGAAGAAGACGCGGATACATCCTCCTCGGACGATGACGAGAACCTTTCTATGGAGGGAATTTGAGAAGCAGCTCGCTCTCCTTGACAGGAATTTTTCGCCGCAACTTTCGAAGGGGTAATTTCAAGCAAATCCTCCATCCTTCGGAAAGTGGAACAAAGGCAAGGGTACTCCAAGTCACAAGTCAAGAAAGCAGGAGAACTTCTCAAAGATAAGAAAAGTTCAGAAGGACAACTGCAATGCTTCAAATGTCCGAGGCTACGGCCACATTGCAACGGAGTGTCCTAACAAGTATCCGGCAAAGAAGAAGGCGATGCAAGTCGTCACTTGGGATGACAACTCAACGTCAAATTGAGTCGTCTTCAAGTGATGCAACGAAGACGCTCCAGACGCATTCCCACGCGTCCCGTATCCTTCACCATTACTGGCTTTATGGCAAGTACTGTCTGAATCATTGTCCAACTCCACTGTTGAAAAGGAATGCACATGGACAATGAACGGATGATTCGGAAGGTTGAAGATTATTTGCTCTAAGCCTACCACAGACTTCTTGAGGGATTCAAAGAGAGTGCTAAGCAAAGGCAAACAAAGAGTTGAGAGGGAGAGACTTGGCATGAATCTCGAAGAAGATGTAAAAAGGGCAACTTCTCTCTCAAACGCTCTTGAAGTGGAAGGGAAAATCTGATAAAAGTAAATGTTTCCCTCAAGAGTCCAATGAGCTTTTTGAGAAGGAACATACAAAACTGGTGGATAAAGCGGATCACTTCTCAAAGCTCTACAATGAGGCCCGACAGGATAACCCTGGAAATGACAAAGGACCATTTTCCAACTCAAGAATGACTTACAGCGATTCTCTTCAGGAAGGAGTAAGTTGGATAGACTTCTTGGTCTGGTCAATCAAAATCGGTTCGGCCTCGGGTACACTCAAACTGGAAACAGCCCAAGTTTGAGTGGGACAGTTTTGGCCTCAGTCGTTATCTCCTCCTCCGACACCGGAATTCAAGACAAACAACAACAACAACCTACTTTCATCCTCTTTGGGATCGTCAAATCTAAGGTAGTGTTTTCGTTGTGGTATTTCAGGGCACATAAGAAGATATGCAAGACGGGAGTCGAACGCGCATCTCAAGCACCTCTTGCATCAACATACCAAAAGGCTCCTTACCGGAAATCAAGCAAAACTTTTCAAATGAAAAGAGACCTGGTAGTTCACCGCGCAAGACGACTTCATCAGGAGCAACAATCGTTTTAACAGACGCTACCACACTTGGCATATAAACTTCACGACCATTACCGACGCACTCCAAAAAGGTTTGGGTGCGCAAAAGGTGAAATTTTCCTTGTCTTGTTTCCAATATTCCTTGCATGCATATGATAGCTCGCTCTTGGTATCTGGATAGCGGGTGTTCCCGTCCAATGACCGGGGTGACAAAAATAGTTTTCAAAATCTTGAGAAAATCTCCGAGGACGCGTTGTTTTCGGAGACGGTCGTTCTTCCAAAATTATTGGAAAGGGAACAGTAGCTATTCAAGATGGCCCGATTTGAAAAACGTCTTATTTGTTGATGGCCTTAAGACTAACCTCATAAGCATAAGTCAACTTTGCGACAATGGTTTTCAGTTAACTTTCATCTGGTGAATGCGTTGTAACTGATAAGGACCATGTTTTTTTTTAAAAGGGGTTAGATCGGAAAACAATTGTTATGTTGTTCCTAATAAATTTTCTGAAATTGTAACTTAGCCGCTTTGAATAATGAAACTCTTTGGCATGAAAGGCTAGGTCACTTAAATTTTAAGGAACTTACTAGAATTTCAAACAAGGACGTGGTCAAGGGGATTCCAAGCTTTTATTTAAATAAAATGTTGTGTGTGGTGGTTGCAAAAGGGAAAACAGTCTAGGACTGCACACAAGAACTTGAACCACGTTGGTACAAAACGGCCTTTGGAACTTTTGCACATGGATTTAATGGGGCCAACTCGTCAACCATCTTTGGGAGGTAAATGGTATATTTCTTATTGGTTGATGAGTTTCTCTCGGTTTTCTTGGGTAGCATTTTTGAGAGAGAAAGCTGATACGTTTGACTCTTTCATGAGATTTGCCATCGTATTATGATTGAAAAGAATGAAAAGATCATTCGTGTTAGAAGTGATAGTGGTGGAGAATTCATAATTCAAAATTCATTGACTTTTGTACTTCAAATGGCATTAAACATGAATTCTCGCACCCTATACACCTCAGCAGAATGGTGTTGTTGAGCGCAAAAAACAGGGTTGTTCAAGAGATGGCGCGTGTGATGCTTCATAGCCGGAAATTACCGCTACATTTTTGGGCTGAAGCGGTGAACACCGCTGTCTATGTCATTAACAGAGTGTATTTGCGCCCAGGAACCTTGAATACACCATATGAGCTGTGGTTTAGTAGAAAACCGGATATCAATTACTTTCGTATCTTCGGGAGTCGATGTTACATCTTACGTGACCGTGAAAATCTTGGAAAGTTCGACTCTCGAAGTGATGAAGGGATCTTTTGGGTTATTCTACGAATAGCAGAGCATATCGAGTATTTAACATTGAATCTAAGACGATCGTAGAATCTATAAATGTTAAAGTAGATGAGCTTCTCATTTTGAATCTGAAAAAATCTACCCTCGATATCTCTCTAGATGATGATTCTCCTGCTAGTGCATCTTCTCATAATAATACTTCCAATATTAATGATGCATCTAATGGTTCTTCTAGTTTATCTGATGTGCAGGAATCATCTCGTGTACCTCCGAGTACTCCGTTTCAACAAACGCTACGAATCTCCAAGGATCATCCGGAATCGAACATCATTGGAGATCCACAAGAAGGAGTTAGAAACTCGAAGGCAGTTGGTTTGCGGATTGCTTGCTACGTATCTTTAATCGAACCAAAGACAATAGATGAAGCTCTTCAGGATGACTACTGGATTAAAGCAATGCAGGAAGAGCTCCATCAATTTGAGCGAAACAAAGTCTGGGAATTAACGAAGCCTCCAAAGCAACATAATGTGATAGGTACCAAATGGATCTTCAAGAACAAGAAAGATGAAAATGGTACTATCATCAGGAACAAGGCACGACTAGTTGCTCAAGGCTACTCTCAAGTAGAAGGTATAGACTTTGACGAAACTTTCGCCCCTGTAGCTAGACTCGAGTCCATTCGTATATTGTTTGCTATTGCTTGTCATTTTAAATCAAATTATTTCAAATGGACGTCAAGAGCGCATTTCTAAATGGGTTTTTAAATGAGGAAGTTTATGTAGCTCAACCGAAAGGTTTTGTAGATCATAAACAACCTAACCATGTTTTTCGTTTGAAAAAGGCTCTTTACGGTCTGAAACAAGCACCGCGAGCATGGTACGAAAGGTTAACAAAGCACCTTTTGGAGAAGGGCTATACTCGAGGGGGAGCTGACAGGACTCTCTTTGTGAAGCATTATCAAAATAATTTCATTGTAGCTCAAATCTATGTCGATGACATTGTATTTGGTGCAACAAAAGATAATGATGCTTCTAAATTCGCGGAGACCATGGGAAAGCGAATTTGAGATGTCCATGATGGGCGAATTGTCTTATTTTCTTGGATTGCAAATTAAACAAAATGATGAAGGTATTCACTTGAGTCAATCCAAGTATGCACTGGAGTTGGTCAAAAAGTTTGATCTAGAAAATTGTAAAGATTTTCCAACTCCAATGGGAACTAGCCACAAGGGACTTGGAAGTGAATCACATAGTGAGAATGTAGACGAGAAACTGTATAGAAGTATGATTGGAAGTCTACTTTACCTCACGGCTAGTCGCCCGGATATATCCTTTAGTGTTGGGATTTGCGCGAGATATCAATCAGCACCAAAGGAGGTTCACCTGAAAGCGGTGAAACGGATCATCCGGTACATCAAAGGATCAATTAATTTCGGAATTTGGTATCCTATGGGAACAAGTCTGGACATTGTTGGATACTCAGATGCCGATTGGGCAGGATCAGTGGATGATCGGAAAAGCACGAGTGGTGCATGCTTCTATCTTGGCCATTGCCTTGTTGCATGGCACAGTAAAAAGCAGAATTGCATAGCACTCTCGACTACCGAAGCGGAATACATTTCAGCTGGAAGTTGCTCAACTCAACTCATTTGGATGAAAAGCGTATTGAGTGACTTCCGCATTTCAGCATCTTCGGTAACAATTCTTTGTGACAACACAAGTGCTATTAACATTTCTAAAAACCCTGTGTTGCACTCTAGAACAAAACATATTGAACTTAGATATCATTTTCTTAGAGAGCTAGTTGAATCAAATACTCTTCAACTTTCATATATTTAAACTGAAGATCAATTAGCTGACTTTTTAACAAAACCTTTGGATCAAAAACGTTTTATTCATTTACGAAAAGCAATTGGTATGCTTTCTTTGAAATAAACTTCTTTTTGAAACCTTTGCTTAAAATAGGTTTTGTATTTGTTTTGTTCTATTCAATATCTATGTTTATACATAGGATAGTAATTGAGCATAGATCTTAATTGACTTTAATTGCATCTGTTCACACATTTAGAAATTTATTATGCTTTTGCCATCATAATATTTCATTATTGCAATGATCGTTTATGTTAATTAAATCATCTTCTAAAGTGATCAAAGTCAATTTCTCTCTCAATGATCTCTTGGTATAGTCATTATCTTATTTGACTGTTTAGTCGAGTATGAAATCGAGATCAATTTTTGGTTGAATACTTTATATCTTAAATAATTGATAGCCAATTGAGGGGGAGTCAAAGATAATGTAAAATGCTCAAAAGATGTGGAAAGAGTTACATCCCAATGAGGAGTGTGAAAACTACCACCACATGGAGGAAAGAGCTACCACCTCGGTCGTCCGAGTATTGTGTGCAGCTACCACATGTATACCAAGCATGGTTGTTCAAATTTTTGATTAAGTAAAATGCATGTTGAAATACTTGACTCTGTCAAATTTCAAGGTTGGTATAAGGTGGGATTTTAAAGAAAGATGCTCAAAGAGCCACTCTCTTCAACAGATTGTCTAGAAATATTATCTACCATATTTGGGATTTCAAACATCTATTGATCTTTGTATTTCATTTTCTTTACCGAATTGATTATTTGATAAAGGCATTACTCATAAGATCAAGTTAGATGTAATTGAATGTGTTCAACTTTAAGGGATTTAATTCTTGTAAATTTTCGTTTCATTTTTGGATATTACTGATAGATTTGGCATAATCTAATTCTTGTTGTGTGAAACGATGCTTTTTTGTTTAAAGTTGATACACCTTTGTGCTTACAATCTTTTTCTGGTTTTTCTTGAATTTCTCTGAAATTTTTCTAAAGAAAAAGTTGGGGCCGATCCGGATCGGGCAAGGTGATCCGGATCCCGAACGCAGGTTTTCTCCTGCGGGCTGACGATCCGGATTGGACCTACCGATCCGGATCCCGAACGCAGTTTTTTTTTTTCACTGCGGGTAGCCGATCCGGATCGCAAGTTCGGGAGGATCCGGATCGCGGCTAGGTTTTTATAAAGAACAAAAGGGTTTTGATTTCTTTTACTCCAATCTTTTGTTCAAAAGTTTCCAGAGCGCTTCTCTCTAGATTTCATCCTCCTTGGAAGCTTTCTAACTCAAGTTCTTCAGTTCCAAGTAAGTTTTATTGATCAAAATCTCGGTTTTTCACCGTTTTTCTCTTTTCCTCCTCAAACGTACGAAATTCTTGGATCGATTTTGTTTGTGGATGGTTTTTGATCAAATTTCTTTTGAAATAAGAACTCTGGGTTGTTTAGTTTTGATTATATGCTAGGTTTTTTCCTGATTAACGGATTTTTAGGCTTCGATTTCTAAAATTTCGGTTTTAGGGCATATAATAAGGATTTTCGAAATTCATGCAATTGATCTATCTTTAAAAGTCCTTTTGCAAAACTAACTTGATTCTTAGTCTCTCTACATGATTATGATTGTTTGGGTACAATCTTTTCAATTTTTGAAAACTAAGAATTTTTGTGTTCTTGAGTTGGTTTTCACAGGACACCTTCTTAACTCAAGCACTTTGATCATTGTCACTCTCTTGGTTAATCCTGTTACTAGTCACAATGGTGCACAAGAGTACATCTGAAATAGAGGAACCAGATATTTCAACAGGAGATAAGACAACCGAAGGCAGGGAGGACAGCTCAGTCTACGATACTGAAGAATGGGATGAATTCTTCAAAGATGTTCAACAGAAGATTGATGAGCAAAACAGGAAATCTGTCAAAGGCAAAAGGCTTATGAAATCTTCATCAACAACTAAGCAATATACAAGACGAAAGAAAGTCCTAAGAAGTGAGATTTATCATAGTGTGCCTCTTACTAGAGCTCGCTCACTCTCTGGGGTTCTACAAACTGAATCTCCATGGGTTAAGGGTTTGGATGCACCATCTGCTTCTAGACAGCATCCATCACACTCGAAAAGACAGGGTACAGACGCTGTTGCGTTGGAATCGCTTCGCCAGGAACAACAAAGACTCTCGGCTGCACAAGAGAGGACATCGAGAGAACTTCAGCAGATTTCCTCTGATCACAAGAAGATCAAGAAGAAGTGTTCAACTATTTCGACAATGCTTAAAGGGATTTTGAGCAAGCTGAGTTGTACCAGCTCAGACTCCTCCGACTGAAATGCACCTTCCTTTCTTTTTGTGCAGGATTACGATTTTAGGATTTAGTTTTAGTTCTCAGGTTTTACATTTTATTGGAACTTTTACTCTCCTCACATTTCGTAGTCTTAACTACATTTTGGCTTTGTTTTGTGACAAAAAGGGGGAGAGAGTTAGAGAGAACTTTGAACAATGTTCATGACTGCACTTCATGGTAAGTGAACAATGTTGATATGAAAACTGGATGAACATCAAGGTAAGTATTACTCCAACTTCAACTTGAGGGTTTTTCAGCTGTATGAATGCATGCCTCGACTAACTATTTGCTAACTATTTGGGCATGTAATATAACTAACAAGTTGATGTTCACTAACAAGTTTGTGACACTTGGTTTTTGATTGCATAGAAGATATGTTGGTTCTTAACTCTGATCAATTACATATCTATATATATAAGTTTGTCACAAACATGTTCATGACATTTGGTTTTTACTTGCAAAGAAGATATGTTGGTGTTTTTAACTATGATCTGTTTACATATCTGAATATAAATGTCATGGTAAGTATAAATGAGTTTAAACTTCATCTCTGTTTGTGGTTTTTGAATGATACAAAATTCTTGAGGTATCTAACGATTTCTTTTGTCAAGAATGATTTCTTTTTGCAGAGAGTACAGATGTCTAAGTCTAGAGTCTGTTTTAGGAGTTTAACTCATGTATTGTATTTTGGATCTCCATTGTAAATTTTTGTTGTATGGTGATAGCAACAAAAATATCTTTTTGAATTTTCTTTAGTGGATCTGTGTTTTGTCACGAAACCGCCAAAGGGGGAGATTGTTACGGAATTTGAGTTGGCGTAGTTTCGTGAAAGTTTCAAGTCCTGAAGATTGAAGGTGAAGAAAGTTGGATCATTTAACTCAATCTCAAGAAAGAAGAATTCAAAAGGATCAGGTATGTTTAACTAAAGATTTTGTGTGATCCGAATACTTCTTGTAGTGTAGAAACACTTGGAAGAATCTTTCATTGCATAAAAATCAAAAACTGGACTTGGGACATGTTCAGGATCCGGATCAGGCTGTTCGATCCGGATCCCGAAGGTGGTTCGTTCATACATCGTCGCAATCCGGATCGTAGTCTCTTGATCCGGATCCCGAACGTTGAGTTTACCATCTACCTTGAACGATCCGGATCTTGCTTCGCAATCCGGATCCCGAACGTTGATGTTTGGTGAACTGTATGAACGATCCGGATCGTAGTCACATGATCCGGATCCCGAACCTTCGTTTTTCTGAAATTGGCTGTTTCGTTATGACGATCCGGATCTCAGTTATCACGATCCGGATCGCCGTCCGTAAAATTCCAGAAATGGCAGGTTTTTGATTCTTATCTCCTTCCTAGGGTTTCTAACCTATAAATAGACCCTATGTCTTTCTTTCTAGGGTCAATCCACATAGCCGTCATTTTCATATATCATCTTATACGGCTATAGATCCACATATAGAGAAGAAAGGAAATCATTAGAGAATACTCTATGTTTCTTCATCTATATTGATTAGTTTGATTCTAGGTTTTCATACTCACATCTTGAGTTGAATCAAACTAATGAATACTTAGATGGTATTTCCGATCTATCTTTGATCTAAGTATTCGGCGGATCATCACCACCCAAAAACAACGATTACCCCAAAATCGGCGCGTGGATTCGCGTGTCCTTGTGGATTCAAGGTTCAATCGCTCTCGTGGATTCAGAGCGAGGCACGTTCGTGGATTCGAAGGGTGCTATTGGGTGAAGACCGTGGATTCGGTCGGACGTCGTGGATTCGACGTTGGACGCCGTGGATTCGGCGTTGGGCGCAGATCGTGGATTCGAGAAGCGTCGGAGCGAGCGGAGAAGATCCTCTAGGAGCGTATGGAAAAGGTTGAGTCGTAAGTGTGTACGGTAAATCACCTTGTACGTGTTTTAATTCTAGTGGATTTCTGCCGTGTTATCGGTCCCGTGGTTTTTTACTCCGGTGATGGAGTTTTCCACGTAAAAATCTTGCGTGTTATTTTATTTTCCGCATTGGGTTTTATCGCAACGATTTTTTGGAGTGTTTATACGTTTACACCTATTCACCCCCCTCTAGGTGTTTCTTCCCCTATTTAGATCCGTATTATATACGACCCAACAACTTAATATCATTTTCGATCGGTTCGACGAGATGGTCGTACTGGTGATCTCGGATTTTCGAGATTAGGCTCGGATTGAAAAGCGACATTTCAGCCTCGTAAATTGTGCAATTACACAGTGGCAAAGGTCAATTGTGCTATTGTGGCATTCATATTTCAAAATCAACTCGTCCTTCATTCCTTTTCCTTTTATTTATTTACAATAAAATTCAAGTTTTTACATCTCTACCACCTAAAAGGAAGTTTCGTCCCCGAAACTAAATACAACTAGGAGTCAAATAAATGGGGAAAACGCTCCAACATGGCTGACTCGCGTTCCCACGTGGCTTCGCTGGAATCGAGGCAGACCGGTAACAAAGTCCATCGTGATCTGCTCCTACTTCCGAACTGGTACAGGAAGCGGTTGCAGTTTTCCCGCCGGTCTCTGGTGTTCCGCCTTCACCTGCTGGCAAACTAGGCACTGCGCCACATGGTTCGCCACATCAACCTTCATCCCAGGCCACCAGTAATGCTGCTTCATGTCCCGGTACATTTTAGTCCCGCCAGGATGTACCGTATATAAGGACCGATGCGCCTCAGTAAGGATGTCCTTCTTTAATTCACCGTCATCTGGAACACACCAACGGCCCCCGAATCGGATAGAACCATCGGCGTGCAGCTGGTAATCGTCAGTCTGTCCCAGTGATATCAGCTCTCGAACCTTCTGGAAGGAGGGGTCCGACTGCTGTCCCTCCTTTATGCGATCAAGCAGGGTAGGCTGCATACCCTCGCTAAAAGTCGAGCGGTAGACCCCGAAGGAACGATCTCCAAGTCTAGACGCTGAAACTCAGAAATCAAGCGGTCATGATCCGTGATCATTAGCAGCTCTGGCGACACGTGCTTTCGGCTCAAGGCATCCGCTACCACATTGGCCCGACCTGGGTGGTACTGGATAGTGAGATCATAGTCCTTTAGAAGTTCGAGCAATCGGCGCTGCCTCAAGTTCAGCTCCTTCAGAGTAAAGAGATACTTAAGGCTCTGGTGATCAGTAAAGACCTCGCAGTGGACTCCATAAAGATAATGCCTCCATAGCTTGAGAGCGAAAACCACCGCGGCGAGCTCGAGATCCTGCGTCGGGTAGTTTTGCTCATAGGGCTTCAGCTGTCGAGAGGCATAGGCTATTACTTTTTCATTCTGCATCAGAACACAGCCCAACCCGATCCGAGAAGCATCACAATACACCACATAGTTCTCGCCCTGGACCGGTAACGTCAATATAGGCGCCTCAGTCAATAGCCGCTTCAACTCATCGAAAGCGAGCTGGCACTCAGGAGTCCATATGAACTTCTCTTCTTCCTGGTCAAACGGGTCATTAGAGCGGCGATTTTGGAAAACCCTTCTCGAGGCGACGAACTAGGGTCACAGAACAGATCCCCAAATCAGCTGAAGGTTCGAAGCCAGAATAGATCAACTCCGCTCCACCAAGCGGATCCAAGGTCAATCTCCGAAAGGTGCAGTCAATGGTAGCCCGATACTTAGATAACCAGTTCATCCCCAAGGTCACGTCGTATTGACGCAGTTTGAGGACGAATAGAGATATAGGGAAACTCCGTCCGCCAATATAAATCGGGCATAACCGGAGTTCCTCGTCAATAAGAACACTACGACCAGGGATCTCTACCCAAAAACGTTGTCTAGTTGGCTGGACGATAATACTATGGGTGATGATAAAATAGGTAGAACTAAAAGAACGCGAAGCCCCCCGTGTCAAGTAAGGTACTAGCATAATAACTGAAAATAAAAGTAGTACCTGCTAGGTTCACCTCCAGGGTAGGCTCTCCTTGAGTTGGTGCAAAAACGCGTCCACTTGCCGACTGATACCCTCCCATAGGTGGTCGAGGTAGAGGGGGACGCCCAGATGAAACAGAACTAGGCGCCGGATCTTGTTGTCGCTGTGGGGATGGGTACAGGGGCTGTGATCTGCGCAGGTGCAGAACCCTGCGGGCACTCCGAAGCTATGTGTCCCTGCTCACCGCACTTGAAGCATCGGCCATGTCTCCGGTCGCAGACATTCGCTCGGTGAGTACCCCCGCAAAAGGCGCACGGTCGGGTTTGCTTCGCCTTCTTGTTTTGTCTGGATGATCCACCACCGCTCTCAGAAGGCGCTCTTTTCCTGCCCTCGAATATTGGCGGCTTGAATTTCTTGGACTCGAACAGAACAGCCTTTGCTCGAGCTTTCTCTACTCGATCAGCCTCATCAATGGCAACAGGATCAGCAACTGGGAAGACAGACCGGGATGACGCAGATGCCATCACAACAGTAACAGCAGGGGTAGCAGCAACCCCCGGTACCGCTCTGGAAGTCATGGCAACCTCTGGAACTGGCCCCGCAGGTGGGGGTACGGGGTCAACAACTGGCTCTGCCAAACCCTCAGGCTCGGCGACGGCCGGTGCAACAGGGGGTGCAACCGTCGGTGTAACATCAGGAACAGCAGGTGGGGGAACAGGTGGGGCAGGAGCAGCAGCCTGCTGCTGAACTAAATACTAGACTATCCCAGCCAGTGCCACAAGCTGAGCCTCAACTCGCTCCATACGGCCCTGATCCACGGGCTCTAACGGCACTCTGGGTGGCCGGCCGACACCTCGGCCAGTGCCCGCAGCACGTCCACGCCCACGACCAGGAGGACGAGCCATCACTGTAACATTGCAACTAGGTTAGGAACAGACTCCATTAATAATGCTTGAGTTTCCTAACCCCTAGACTCGACATACCCAGCGCTCTCACGTGACAAGTCATCCTAGGGTTCGTCCTAACCAGATCCTAATCAACTTTTCCTAGGTACCGTGTACCTATTGCTCTGATACTATAAAATTTGTCACGCCCCGAGTTTTAAAAATTAGGTCTGAAATTTTTTTTTTTTGTTTTGTAAATCAGAGTTCGCAAACTGGGCGTAACAGACCGCCACACGTATAGGAAATCTCCTATCCAAATAGACAGAGTCTCCCCTATACATGCACGGCTAGGCGAGTACAACGATCATCAATCAGAGAGCAATAAATATCTCAACTAAACAATAAACTAATCAACAGGAATAATCAACTTAAATAATCCGAAATGAAGCATGCTAAAGTAACTCTCTAACATCAGTTTGAAACATCTAAATCAAATAGAAGCTGAAATACTATGAAATGATAATCAACTACTGATCATCGAGATCTCAATCACAGATATATCATCAGGGGGACAGCTCTATCGTGACGGTCTTACTCGAACGTCTCGACATCGCAGCACCCGACCGACCTAAAAAATGGTCACCCAGGGGGTGTGAGATACACTGTACATGTATCCCAGTGGGCACGACGAGTCGAGAAATAGCTAATCGTACCTACTGGATACTAAAATCTGCGGATAGTAATAATCGATGGGTAAAGCTGAAATAAGCAGATAATGTCTACTGACAACCAATAAGTCAATGGATAAGCTGAAATAAGCAGACAATGTCTACTGATAATCAATAAGTGCTGATAATCATGATATAACTGTAATAATCTAGCATAAAGGACCTGTAGATAAGTAATACTGGAAATCATGATATAACTGAAATAATCAAGCATAAACTGAGCAGCGATGGTACAAGGTAAATAGCTACAAATGACAGTGCAAGCTAAAAATGATGCGTCAAAAATAGAAACCCAAGTATCCAATCATATGTCATTATTGGTCTCACAGAACCTCAGGCAATACCACCGATCCGCACCCCATCCGCTGACAATAACCCGGCACTCACAAATGCAATCGGGGCTCACGGGTCCCATCTCTAGACCACTTTACCGGTAAAGAACATCTACACGGGTCATGACTCCGCTGATGTTCGTGAGGTACAACAGTGTGTGGCAATCATAAAGCTATGCTCAAGTTCACGGTCTAATGACCGGGTAGTCGGCAAACCTGTCGAGATCCCCTCAGGGAAGCAACTATCCGTCTGTATATCAATCATGGGTCGATCATGCATATCTGAATATATAAGCAAGTATCTCTGGATATAAATGCAGTATAACAAGGGGCATATATGATAGAAATCAACAGGCATGATCAGACCATGAAAATCTACTGTACTGGGATATAAAAACTGACGAGCAGGTATACATGATATGTCTAAGGAGATCAATGTCTATCAGGAAAGATCATATGGCATATAGGCAAGATCATCAGGACTAAATCAAAAACAGGCAAAATCATCAGGACTAAATCAAGAACAGGCAAGATCATCAGGACTAAATCAAGAACATGCAAAATCATCAGGACTAAATCAAGAACAGGCAAGATCATCAGGACTAAATCAAGAACAGGAAAAATCATCAGGACTAAATCAAGAACAGGCAAGATCATCAGGACTAAATCAAGAACAGGCAAAATCATCAGGACTAAATCAAGAACAGGTGTCCGACTGGACTAAAGCAACCAGAGGGCCGAAAAGATAAAGCCCGGACCGAAGATAACCCACCTGAATGTAGGCAGATCCTCGAACTCCCGCTCGGCTACTGGGAGGCTGGTGCTGAACAACTGGGCCCTGAACAGAAACTGTAGTCAGTAACAGACTCACAGAAACCCATCCCGACGACACTACAATAACGCAACGCCAACACGGGACACTAAGCAAGGACTCAGAACAGTGGTGCTCACCTTAGGTGCGCCGGAGGGTGGCCGGAGGAGTCGTCGGAGCAACCTCACAATTGGCTAGAGGCTCGGTTTGGCCAACTCCAGAGCAACACCTGTTCCAACTGCAAATAAGTGTGAGCCCCGGTTAGATATGGGTCTCATAAGCAGGTTGATCCATGCTGGGTCGAGCGCCGGCGGCCGGAGGCGGCGGCGGCCGGAGACAAACCCGAAATGGATGTTTCGGGTGCAGGACTAGAGCTCGGTTACAGGGGTTCCTTGGCCCAAAATGAAATAATGGGAGTCTCATGAGGGGTGTTTAGGTTCTACCTGCACATGTGGCCGGAGCCCGGAGACGTCGGCGGCGGCCGAGCTCAAGCTCGGATGCAACAAGGTGCAGCTACAGAGGTTGTTATCCCGACGTCAAAGACTGCATGCAACAGCATAATCTACCTTAAAATGATGTACTGGGCTTACCTGCACGGTTGGCCGACGTCAGGAGGCGACGGCGACGCGCGGCGGCGGAGCTCGGTTGAACTCAATGGCCTCTAATGGTGGATTCCGGCCGTTAGCCTCTGGGCCGGAGCAACTTGGACCAAGAGTTACCCCCGAGCTCCACGAAGTTTGCTGTGGTGGTCGCCGGCGACGGGGGCGAGCGGCGGCGCCGGGCGGCGAAGATCGGCCAACGGGAAGAAAATCTAATTTCTAAGGCAGACCCGTACGGCGCGGATCCTCACCTGATGGCGTCCAAACTTGCTGGGCTTCTTGCGGTCGCCCAGAAGACGAGGTCCACCGGTCCTGATCTCGAGTTCACCGGCCGCATGAAAGCGGCGCCCACGATCGGTCAAGAAAACGATAATTCCGGCGGTCGAAGCTCCCGCCGGCGATCGGTACCACGGCAGCCACCCCCACTTCACAGAGAAAGCCTATGCCCTGTCAGGAGCCTACTGGAATGGTCCTTGGGCCATCTAAAATTAAAAATTCCCAAAAACTCACCTCGCCGAAAAGTTGGAGGAAGAAGAGGTGGTCCAGCGGCGGCGCAAGGCGGAGCTAGGCGTCGGGTTCACCTCAGCTCGGCGTCTCAGTCTCCGAGGAGCCTCCAGGTGAAGCTAGGAGTCTCCAAGGTCTTCGGGAAGAACTGCTTCTCCTTCCCAACCGAGAGGAAGATGATCATGGTCTTCCCTCTTCTCCGGCGACGGGGTGGCGGCGGCCGGTGCCCTACCTCCGGAGAGTGCGGCAGTGGGAGAGGGTTCAGTTGAGGAATGGTGGCTGGGGCTGAGCTCAGGGGTTTAGGGTTTAAGAAAAACCTACTCGAGTTGGTGTTTAAATAGTGTGTGGCACAATTGCCATTTCAACCCTCAACTCTTGATATTCAGTGTTCAGTTCCTCACAGTAGCTCACATTCACACTTAGGTCCCTCACCCAAGAGTGGCACGCAAAACGAGGCAGAAATATAGGGTGTAATGTGCAAAAAGCCACATTTTTCACTATATTTCACGCTTTTCGAGGCTTTCTAGTCGTCGGAACGAAAAATGGACTTCGCCACGACGTCCGGCTCGACGAAACCTATCTGGTAGCGATTTTTGTTTTTCGAGAAAACGCCCGGATAAATTCTCGGTCCATAAATACTGTACAGAAATACAGTTTATCCCGCTTTTTGAGACTCTAGGGTTGTCAAACGGAAATTCCGTCAGTGCCATTGCGTTCAGAACGACGAAACCGTTCAAATCGACTACCTGGATCGCTATGATCGGAGTCCGGACAGCGAATTGGCTAACGTTGGCACTAAGGGAATTTCGAAATAGGGTTTACTATTCATCTACTGTTCACGGCACTATTCACTTAAGTCACGGGTCCCGCCCGCTTCTTCGCTGATTTCTGGAAGATCCGACCGTTGGATCTGAACTTACTTAATATCATTTTCGATCGGTTCGACGAGATGGTCGCACTGGTGATCTCGGATTTTTGAGATTAGGCTCGGATTGAAAAGCGACATTTCAGCCTCGTAAACTGTGCAATTACACAGTGGCAAAGGTCAATTGTGCTATTGTGGCATTCATATTTCAAAATCAACTCGTCCTTCATTCCTTTTCCTTTTATTTATTTACATTAAAATTCAAGTTTTTACATCTCTTCCACCTAAAAGGAAGTTTCGTCCCCGAAACTAAATACAACTAGGAGTCAATTAAATGGGGAAAACGCTCCAACATGGCTGACTCGCGTTCCCACGTGGCTTCACTGGGATCGAGGCAGACCGGTAACAAAGTCCATCGTGATCTGCTCCTACTTCCGAACTGGTACAGGAAGCGGTTGCAGTTTTCCCGCCGGTCTCTGGTGTTCCGCCTTCACCTGCTGGCAAACTAGGCACTGCGCCACTTGGTTTGCCACATCAGCCTTCATCCCAGGCCACCAGTAATGCTGCTTCAGGTCCCGGTACATTTTAGTCCCGCCAGGATGTACCGTATATAAGGACCGATGCGCCTCAGTAAGGATGTCCTTCTTTAATTCACCGTCATCTGGAACACACCAACGGCCCCCGAATCGGATAGAACCATCGGCGTGCAGCTGGTAATCGTCAGTCTGTCCCAGTGATATCAGCTCTCTAACCTTCTGGAAGGAGGGGTCCGACTGCTGTCCCTCCTTTATGCGATCAAGCAGGGTAGGCTGCACTACCCTCGCTAAAAGTCGAGCGGTAGACCCCGAAGGAACGATCTCCAAGTCTAGACGCTGAAACTTAGAAATCAAGCGGTCATGATACGTGATCATTAGCAGCTCTGGCGACACGTGCTTTCGGCTCAAGGCATCCGCTACCACATTGGCCCGACCTGGGTGGTACTGGATAGTGAGATCATAGTCCTTTAGCAGTTCGAGCCATCGGCGCTGCCTCAAGTTCAGCAACTTCTGAGTAAAGAGATACTTAAGGCTCTGGTGATCAGTAAAGACCTCGCAGTGGACTCCATAAAGATAATGCCTCCATAGCTTGAGAGCGAAAACCACCGCGGCGAGCTCGAGATCCTGCGTCGGGTAGTTTTGCTCATAGGGCTTCAGCTGTCGAGAGGCATAGGCTATTACTTTTTCATTCTGCATCAGTACACAGCCCAACCCGATCCGAGAAGCATCACAATACACCACATAGTTCTCGCCCTGGACCGGTAACGTCAATATAGGCGCCTCAGTCAATAGCCGCTTCAACTCATCGAAAGCGAGCTGGCACTCAGGAGTCCATATGAACTTCTCTTCTTCCTGGTCAAATGGGTCATTGGAGCGGCGATTTTGGAAAACCCTTCTCGAGGCGACGAACTAGGGTCACAGAACAGATCCCCAAATCAGCTGAAGGTTCGAAGCCAGAATAGATCAACTCCGCTCCACCAAGCGGATCCATGGTCAATCTCCGAAAGGTGCAGTCAATGGTAGCCCGATACTTAGATAACCAGTTCATCCCCAAGGTCACGTCGTATTGACGCAGTTTGAGGACGAATAGAGATATAGGGAAACTCCGTCCGCCAATATAAATCGGGCATAACCGGAGCTCCTCGTCAATAAGAACACTACGACCAGGGATCTCTACCCAAAAACGTTGTCTAGTTGGCTGGACGATAATACTATGGGTGATGATAAAATAGGTAGAACTAAAAGAACGCGAAGCCCCCCGTGTCAAGTAAGGTACTAGCATAATAACTGAAAATAAAAGTAGTACCTGCTAGGTTCACCTCCAGGGTAGGCTCTCCTTGAGTTGGTGCAAAAACGCGTCCACTTGCCGACTGATACCCTCCCATAGGCGGTTGAGGTAGAGGGGGACGCCCAGATGAAACAGAACTAGGCGCCGGATCTTGTTGTCGTTGTGGGGATGCAGGTATAGGGGCTGCGATCTGCGCAGGTGCAGAACCCTGCGGGCACTCCGAAGCTATGTGTCCCTACTGGCCGCACTTGAAGCATTGGCCATGTCTCCGGTCGCAGACATTCGCTCGGTGAGTACCCCCGCAGAAGACGCACGGTCGGGTTTGCTTCGCCTTCTTGTTTTGTCTGGATGATCCACCGCCGCTCTCAGAAGGCACTCTTTTCCTGCCCTCGAATATTGGCGGCTTGAATTTCTTGGACTCGAACAGAACAGCCTTTGCTCGAGCTTTCTCTGCTCGATCAGCCTCATCATTGACAACAGGATCAGCAACTGGGAAGACAGACCGGGATGATGCAGATGTCATCACAGCAGTAACAGCAGGGGTAGCAGCAACCCCCGGTACCGCTCTGGAAGTCATGGCAACCTCTGGAACTGGCCCCGCAGGTGGGGGTACGGGGTCAACAACTGGCTCTGCCAAACCCTCAAGCTCGGCGACGGCCGGTGCAATAGGGGGTGCAACCGGCGGTGTAACATCAGGAACAGCAGGTGGGGGAACAGGTGGGGCAGGAGCAGCAGCCTGCTGATGAACTAAATACTGGACTATCCCAGCCAGAGCCGCAAGCTGAGCCTCAACTCGCTCCATACGGCCCTGATCCACGGGCTCTCTCGACACTCTGGGTGGTCGGCCGACACCTCGGCCAGTGCCCGCACCACGTCCACGCCCACGACCAGGAGGACGAGCCATCACTGTAACATTGCAACTAGGTTAGGAACAGACTCCATTAATAATGCTTGAGTTTCATAACCCCTAGACTCGACATACCCAGCGCTCTCACGTGACAAGTCATCCTAGGGTTCGTCCTAACCAGATCCTAATCAACTTTTCCTAGGTACCGTGTACCTATTGCTCTGATACCATAAAATCTGTCACGCCCCGAGTTTTAAAAATCAGGTCTGAAATTTTTTTTTTTGTTTTGTAAATCAGAGTTCGCAAACTGGGCGTAACAGACCGCCACACGTATAGGAAATCCCTATCCAAATGGACAGAGTCTCCCCTATACATGCACGGCTAGGCGAGTACAACGATCATCAATCAGAGAGCAATAAATATCTCAACTAAACAATAAACTAATCAACAGGAATAATCAACTTAAATAATCCAAAATGAAGCATGCTAAAGTAACTCTCTAACATCAGTTTGAAACATCTAAATCAAATAGAAGCTGAAATACTATGAAATGATAATCAACTACTGATCATCGAGATCTCAATCACAGATATATCATCAGGGGGACAGCTCTATCGTGACGGTCTCACTCGAACGTCCCGACATCCCAACACCCGCCCGACCTGAAAAATGGTCACCCAGGGGGTGTGAGATACACTGTACATGTATCCCAGTGGGCACGACGAGCCGAGAAATAGCTAATCGTACCTACTGGATACTAAAATCTGCGGATAGTAATAATCGATGGGTAAAGCTGAAATAAGCAGATAATGTCTACTGACAACCAATAAGTCAATGGATAAGCTGAAATAAGCAGACAATGTCTACTGATAATCAATAAGTGCTGATAATCATGATATAACTGTAAAAATCTAGCATAAAGGAACTGTAGATAAGTAATACTGGAAATCATGATATAACTGAAATAATCAAGCATAAACTGAGCAGCGATGGTACAAGGTAAATAGCTACAAATGACAGTGCAAGCTAAAAATGATGCGTCAAAAATAGAAACCCAAGTATCCAATCATATGCCATTATTGGTCTCACAGAACCTCAGGCAATACCACCGATCCGCACCCCATCCGCTGACAATAACCCGGCACTCACAGATGCAATCGGGGCTCACGGGTCACATCTCTAGACCACTTTACCGGTAAAGAACATCTACAAGGGTCATGACTCCGCTGATGTTCGTGAAGTACAATAGTGTGTGGCAATCATAATGCTATGCTCAAGCTCTCGGTCTAATGACCGGGTAGTCGGCAAACCTGCCGAGATCCCCTCAGGGAAGCAACTATTCGTCTGTATATCAATCATGGGTCGATCATGCATATCTGAATATATAAGCAAGTATCTCTGGATATAAATGCAGTATAACAAGGGGCGTATATGATAGAAATCAACAGGCATGATCAGACCATGAAAATCTACTGTACTAGGATATAAAAGTTGACGAGCAGGTTTACATGATATGTCTAAGGAGATCAATGTCTATCAGGAAAGATCATATGGCATATAGGCAAAATCATCAGGACTAAATCAAGAACAGGCAACATCATCAGGACTAAATCAAGAACAGGCAAGATCATCGGGATTAAATCAAGAACAGGCAAAATCATTAGGACTAAATCAAGAACAGGCAAGATCATCAAGACTAAATCAAGAACAGGCAAAATCATCAGGACTAAATCAAGAACAGGCAAGATCATCAGGACTAAATCAAGAACAGGCAAAATCATCAGGACTAAATCAAGAACAGGTGTCCGACTGGACTAAAGCAACCAGAGGGCCGAAAAGATAAAGCCCGGACCGAAGATAACCCTCCTGAATGTAGGCAGATCCTCGAACTCCCGCTCGGCTACTGGGAGGCTGGTGCTGAACAACTGGGCCCTGAACAGAAACTGTAGTCAGTAACAGACTCACACAAACCCATCCCGACGACACTACAATAACGCAACGCCAACACGGGACACTAAAGCCGTTTTACGGAACGAGATCCTATTCCCGCTCAACAAGAACCCACGGAACTCGAACAAAATGCTCAGTAGGTATGAAAACACTGTCTAAAGACAGCCAGCGTGTCCCGACTATATCTAGGTCCATAGTACATATTAAATTTGCGTAAAAACACTATATTTATTACTTGTTTCGACTCGTTCTTGCAATCCGGGAACCCAAAAGAAGTACTGTAAATTCTGTCGCGTCCGTTTCGACGAGACAAAGCTCGTGCTCACACGCTTGGGCCGACACGGGGCCCGAGGGCAAAGTTGGCCCAACAATTATTTGGCTTAATTTGTAACTATGTTAAATTTAACTTATACTTGATCAAATCAGCAAGCTAACTGGAGCATGGCACTAAGCAAGGACTCAGAACAGTGGTGCTCACCTCAGGTGCGCCGGAGGGTGGCCGGAGGAGTCGCCGGAGCAACCTCACAATTGGCTAGAGGCTCGGTTTGGCCAACTCCAGAGCAACACCTGTTCCAACTGCAAACAAGTGTGAGCCCCGGTTAGATATGGGTCTCATAAGCAGGTTGATCCATGCTGGGTCGAGCGCAAGCGGCCGGAGGCGGCGGCCGCCGGAGACAAACCCGAAATGGATGTTTCGGGTGCAGGACCAGAGCTCGGTTACAGGGGTTCCTTGGCCCAAAATGAAATAATGGGAGTCTCATGAGGGGTGTTTAGGTTCTACCTGCACTGGTGGCCGGAGCCCGGAGACATCGGCGCCGGCCGAGCTCAAGCTCGGATGCAACAAGGTGCAGCTACAGAGGTTGTTATCCCGACATCAAAGACTGCATGCAACAGCATAATCTACCTTAAAATGATGTACTGGGCTTACTTGCACGGTTGGCCGACGTCAGGAGGCGATGGCGACGCGCGGCGGCGGAGCTCGGTTGAGCTCAATGGCCTCTAATGGTGGATTCCGGCCGGCAGCCTCTGGGCCGGAGCAACTTGGACCAAGAGTTACCCCCGAGCTCCACGAAGTTTGGTGTGGTGGTCGCCAGCGACGGGGGCGAGCGGCGGCGCCGGGCGGCGAAGATCGGCCAACGGGAAGAAAATCTGATTTCTAAGGCAGACCCGTACGGCGCGGATCCTCACCTGATGGCGTCCAAACTTGCTGGGCTTCTTGCGGTCGCCCAGAAGACGAGGTCCACCGGTCCTAATCTCGAGTTCACCGGCCGGATGAAAGCGGCGCCCACGATCGGTCAAGAAAACGATAATTCCGGCGGCCGAAGCTCCCGCCGGCGATCGGGACGACGGCAGCCACCCCCACTTCACAGAGAAAGCCTATGCCCTGTCAGGAGCCTACTGGAATGGTCCTTGGGCCATCTAAAATTAAAAATTCCCAAAAACTCACCTCGCCGGAAAGTTGGAGGAAGAAGAGGTGGTCTAGCGGCGGCGCAAGGCGGAGCTAGGCGTCGGGTTTACCTCAGCTCGGCGTCTCAGTCTCCGAGGAGCCTCCAGGTGAAGCTAGGAGTCTCCACGGTCTTCGGGAAGAACTGCTTCTCCTTCCCAACCGAGAGGAAGATGATCTTGGTCTTCCCTCTTCTCCGGCGACGGGGTGGCGGCGGCCGGTGCGCTACCTCCGGAGACTGCGGCAGTGGGAGAGGGGTCAGTTGAGGAATGGTGCCGGGGCTAAGCTCAGGGGTTTAGGGTTTATGAATAACCTACTCGAGTTGGTGTTTAAATAGTGTGTGGCACAATTGCCATTTCAACCCTCAACTCTTGATATTCAGTGTTCAGTCCCTCACAGTAGCTCACATTCACACTTAGGTCCCTCACCCAAGATGGCACGCAAAACGAGGCATAAATATAGGGTGTAATGTGCAAAAAGCCACAATTTTCACTGTATTTCACGCTTTTCGAGGCGTTCTAGTCGTCGAAACAAAAAATGGACTTCGCCACGACGTCCGGCTCGACGAAACCTATCTGGTAGCGATTTTTGTTTTTCGAGAAAACTCCCGGATAAATTCTCGGTCCATAAATACTGTACAGAAATACAGTTTATCCCGCTTTTCGAGACTCTAGGTTCGTCAAACGGAAATTCCGTCAGCGCCATTGCGTTCAGAACGATGAAACCGTTCAAATCGACTACCTGGATCGCTATGATCGGAGTCCGAACAGCGAATTGGCTAACGTTGGCACTTAGGGAATTTCGAAATAGGGTTTACTATTCATCTACTGTTCACGGCACTATTCACTTAAGTCGCTGGTCCCGCCCGCTTCTTCGCTGATTTCTGGAAGATCCGACCGTTGGATCTGAACTTACTTAATATCATTTTCGATCGGTTCGACGAGATGGTCGCACTGGTGATCTTGGATTTTCGAGATTAGGCTCGGATTGAAAAAGCGGACATTTTAGCCTCGTAAACGTGCAATTACACAGTGGCAAAGGTCAATTGTGCTATTGTGGCATTCATATTTCAAAATCAACTCGTCCTTCATTCCTTTTCCTTTTATTTATTTTCAATAAAATTCAAGTTTTTACATCTCTACCACCTAAAAGGAAGTTTCGTCCCCGAAACTAAATACAACTAGGAGTCAAATAAATGGGGAAAACGCTCCAACATGGCTGACTCGCGTTCCCACGTGGCTTCGCTGGGATCGAGGCAGACCGGTAACAAAGTCCATCGTGATCTGCTCCTACTTCCGAACTGGTACAGGAAGCGGTTGCAGTTTTCCCGCCGGTCTCTGGTGTTCCGCCTTCACCTGCTGGCAAACTAGGCCACTGCGCCATATGGTTCGCCACATCAGCCTTCATCCCAGGCCACCAGTATTGCTGCTTCATGTCCCGGTACATTTTAGTCCCGCCAGGATGTACCGTATATAAGGACCGATGCGCCTCAGTAAGGATGTCCTTCTTTAATTCACCGTCATCTGGAACACACCAACGGCCCCTGAATCGGATAGAACCATCGGCGTGCAGCTGGTAATCGTCGTCTGTCCCAGTGATATCAGCTCTCGAACCTTCTGGAAGGAGGGTGTTAGATGTATGCCCTAGGAAGCAACTTGGCCGACACATATATCTTTCTAGGTTATAAATTTGTATTGACATTTTACATTATGAATGTTATTGGTTTTTATTTCCATTGCTTGTTGTGTATGTGTCCATGAATTGTCCAAGGAATTATAAGATGATGATACGTGTTCTCAAGAGTTGAGAATTTGAGACATGTACTCAGTTAGTGATTAATTCATAAATGCTCTTCCGATCGATGGATCATCACAGGGGACAGTGATTGATCCGTGAGATGCCGGTGCACAGTCGCTCTCCCTTTTAGGGTAGACGAGTCTCGAGTCAACAGTGTGGGGACACTGGAGCGAATGTGCAGGTGGGTGTTGGAGAACAAGGGTACCGAGCGTGATCATCACGAGAAAGTCACTTGGATGTCTACCTCACTCGTTAGTGACTTACTCGATGTTGCAGTAGTGTGACTGGTCCTTTGACCTGCGGTTGTCTCGGCTATTCACAATGGGGTTACTGTAGTTTGACTGTCATACACTTGGTCCCTAGCCATTTGGGTCCTTGCAGTGGGTGCATGTTGGCTACAGTAGGTTCGTTGTAGGACTAGGGTGTACACCTATATGGAATCTATCGCCCTTAGTAGAGAAGGGAGTTAGTCCTATGTGATTTATGAGACCGAGTTTAGAAGACCTTGGCCAAGGCGTAGTAAATAACGGAAAGGGTTCCGACATTAGAAACTCGAGTCGAATAAATTTGACATATGACAGACGGTAGGTTTGACGAGCAATTCCATGACCTTCGTCTAGTTGGGACTCCGGATAGAAGGATTGTATCACACGTTAACTGCACCTAGAGGTTCAGTATTCCATTCTACTGGAATGCCACTACATGCTGCTAGGCGTCACTGGTGGATTGTGGGACTCACGAGAATTATCTGGATGATGATCGATAATTCTTATTGGGCTGAGTTTGAATAGTTCTAATCCACTGAAAAGAGTTTCAGTGATATTGTTAATGGTAATCACAATATATCTCACTACCAGATAGAATAGAATCTATGGGGTCACCACATAAGAGGTTATGACTGATCGGATAGTTGGATCGCGATTTTTGAATCGCCTGAGACTTAATTATCAATATATTGATAATTGGACTAATTCGTAATTGTTACAAATTAAGGATATTAAGTGCAAATGTTGCAAGAGAGGGCTTACTAATAGTTAGTAAGTTGTGAGAGGACTTAAGTGCTAATGTTGCATTAATGATTTGATTTGATCAAATTAGGATTGAGTTCAAATCGAATTAAATTAGGATTTAATCGATTGAACCGATTAGGGATAAGATAAACTTAAATCTAATTTTAATGTTTATCTTAATAATTATAAAAGGATTATATCCTCTTTATACGTATGATTTTTTTTATTAAGAAAAAAAAACCCTAGCCGTCATCTTTCCTCGTCTTCCTCTTTTCTAAATATCCACATTAAAAGAAAGACGTTCTCTGCAAGGGAGCTAGCACCCCGGTGAGAATTTCGATCAAGTCGACAACCTCGTGTGGATACCCGTAGAGGCCGGACGCGTGTGCGCTTCAAGAGAACCAAATTCCACGATCATCAAATTGCGGTGTAGATCTCCCCGCGCAAAGGTGAAGATTAGATCTTCCTCTTCCTTTTAATCTTAGATACATGAGGGATCCTGTTTTGCGTGGTTTTTGAGATCAGATCTCAAGTTTTCATATTTGCCTATTTGATTTTTTTTTTCCGCTGCGTTTATTTTTGCGCAAGACCTAACAGTGGTATCGGAGCCATCCTCATGTTATTTAAGATTAAAATTATAGTTTTGGATATTTTAAATCATTCTTTGTTGATTGAATGATTGTTTAATCGTTTTACCATATTCAAAGAATTATTAAATTTTGATCAATTCGAAATTATTTTGATCCGCAGAATTAAATAAAATAAAATAAATAAAATAAAATTTTATTTTTGTAAAATTTGATGAGATCAATTTGTTTTAATATTTATATAATTTTGATAAGATCAAATTTTTTTTAAAATTTTATTATATTGATTAGATCAATTTATTTTATTTAAAATTGATGAGATCAAATTTTGTTTTTAATATTTTATAATTTTGATAAGATCAAAATTTATTTTAAAATTTTATTATATTGATTAGATCAATTTATTTTATTGTAAAAATTGATGAGATCAAATTTTATATAGTTTTTGTTTTTCACATAAGATGTGAATTATTGATGAATCAATAGATATTTTGCGGATTAAAATATTGATCAAAATTGTATGAATTAACTGTTTAGTTAAATCAACGAGTGATGAGATCGTATCGTTATGGTGATTTGATCACCTATTTTTCTGGATAATTGGTAAACGTTAATTAAATATCCAAAATTAATTATTGTGATTGTGATGTATGAGATACATATGGGTGATGATCATGATAGCAACCAATTTATTTTGTATGGACGTGTGTATGATGTGTATGCGGAATCCTGTAATTTAAATTTGTTAAATTAAGGACTCTGTGTTAGGGCTGTTTGGGTGCCTGCGAGCACGAGCCAATTTATTTAGAGACCTGCGTGTCCCCATAGATTAAAGATAAAAGTTTTTTTATTCTTTAATTGGGTTGTATTATGTATGGTTGCACGTCATTGGTTGATGTGGGAGCCGTTACACACAACGCCTCAGGACGACAACTTGATGCGAGACGAGCACTTGATGGCGTCGAATCAAGGGTTGATGGTGATCGAATCAAGTTGTAGCTCTGATTGGATCAAGAAGTTGAAGACGATCAAACCAATGACGTGCGTGTGCTTGTATTTATGACCCCTTGACCTGATTCCGGCTCATGGCTCGAGCACGAATCTTCTTTTTAGATCCATGATCATCACCGGTTGCATTATATTTTTATGTGCAGTTTATCTTTATTTGCATGAGATGTAAATAAATAAAATTAATATGAGACCTAAATGCAATCTCCTCATAAATATTAAGTCGAGCGGTCTTCCACCGTTGTAAATGCGGGCATCTTTTCTGGTGTTGATTGGCACGGCTGGTTACAGTGGTCAGTTGCATTGGAAAGGCGCAACCACTCTATTAGTATAAGATGCTGCGAGTAAAGATGGGTTGGGCCCAATATCTGTCAGGTGAGGGACCCAATGACGGCTTTGCTTACGTGTTTTGAACGGTGGGTCTGACTTAACTAAAGAATGAGGCCAATATCTGTCAGGTGAGGCCTACAGGACTTAGAGACCGAATATCGCTGCAATTTGTTAAGAAGCATTGGACAAGAGTTGACATACGGTGTTTTCGTGTCACCAATATCTGTCAGGTGAGGTGATGCGGTAAACTGGTGGGACCGTAGTACCCACTTGAAACCCTTATCGCGTTGGGTTTCCGTTTTCTCTACCCGAGGAGTGTAAAAGACTCGAGGAAATAGTGGGGGTTAACGTTTGTTTTTAAAAAATATCCCTAAAACAAATTTTTGAAACAAATACAAATATCTAATTTGAATCTTTACTCTCTGCAAAACAAGATATACGCTTCCAATTTTTTTTCTCGTTTTTCGAAATTAACCACTTAACCGAAACTAATTATAAAGACTGGCTAAGAAACTTAAATAGTTTTGAGTTTTGAGAAGCTCAGCTATGTTCTCAACCAGGACCTCCTTACGTTACGAAACTGTCCAACAGCTTATCAAAAGGCAGTCCTGGTTCATTATCATTTGTTTGACAATGATCAAAGACCTCGAGGAGCTTGAGAAGCTCGGCATGAAAATGAAAATGGATAGGGATTGCAAGTTGATATGATTTTGCAATCTCTTCCAGATTCATATGGACAATTTATTGTAAACTACCATATGAATAAAATGGACTGCACCAATGCTGAGTTATTGAACCTGTTGGTAACGACTGAGGGAACCTTGAAGAGTTCAAGGGCTCGGTTTTAGCTGTGGAGCGGGCTTCTCTTCCAAAAGAAAGTCTAATTGGAAGAAGAAACCCGCGAAGAAACAAAAGACTGAAACAAGCCCAAAAGGGAAGCTCCTAAGAAGAAGCCGCTGACAAAGGAAAATGTTTCCAATGCAATGTTGATGGCCACTGTAAGAGGAATTGTCCCGTCTATCTAGAGAGCCTAAAGAACAGAAGAAAGACACACCTTCGGAGGTATGTTAGACCTGCTCGTAATAGAAACTAACCTTACGGTTACCTCTACCTCCAGTTGGATCATAGACTCTGTTCAAGTTCTCATTTATGTACTTCAATGGAGGGTCTAAGAGAAATTAGAGGCTGAGAGAAGGTGAGTTACCCTATGGGTTGGCAACGGAGCAAGATTGCTGCTGTGGGCTACTGGCACCTATCCTCTGCGATTACCGTTAGGACATATTTTATTACTTAAAGACTGTTATTATGTGCCTGCTGCTAGCAGGATTTGATTTCTGTTTCTTCTTTAGCACAGGAACATTATATTTTTAATTTTGATAAAGACTACTGCACAATTTATTTTAGAAATAAATTTGTTGTCCGTGGTTTTATGATAGACAGTCTTTAACCATTTACATATGGATGTATCTGTAATATTTCCGAGCAGAAGTGAGTGCCGTTGGGTCTAAGAGACCTAGAGAGAGATAAACCTAAAGTATATGTGGCACCTAAGGCTTGGTCATATTGGAGAGGAAAGGATTAACAATTGGAGAAAGATGGGCTTCTGGGCCCATTGACTTCTGATCTTATCCAGTCTGTGATCCTGTCTTCAAGAAAAAGACCAAATTACCTTTGTAGGACAAGGAAAGGGCCACTGAGATACTTGCCTGGTACACACGATGTGTGTGGCCCATTTGATGTGCAAGCCAGGGTGTTATCTCTACTTCATACCTTACCGATGATTATTCACGTATGGATATGTCTATCTTATGAGACACAAATCTGAAGCTTTTGAAAAGTTCAAAGAATTCAGATGTGAAGTAGAGAAGCAAACTGGAAAACCCATCAAGGCTCTTCGATCAGATCGAGGGGAGAATACCTTAGTGGGGAGTTTCTAAACTATCTCAAGAAAACGGCATAGTCTCACAATGGACTCCTCCTGGAACACCTCAACTCAACGAGTGTCAGAACGGAGAAATCGAACTTTATTAGATATGGTTCGATCCATGATGAGTTTCACTGATCTTCCTTTGTTTCTTTGGGGACATACTTTGCTTACGCAGCCTACCTACTAAATAGGATTCCCTCTAAATCCATTCTTACCACGCCTTATGAGATGTGCGGATAAGAAACCAAGTCTTAGTCATATTAAGATTTGGGATGTTCGGCCCATGTCAAGCGACTACAGGCGGACAAGTAGAGGCTAGGTCAGAAAGGACTCATTTTATAGGGTATCCTAAAGAATCTTAGGTTACTATTTTTACATCCCAAAGATCACAATATAGTTGTGAGTCGACACGCTACTTTCTGGAAAACAGTTTATTCAAGAAGTAGTAAGTGGGAGAAAAATTGAGCTCGAAGAGAGAGTCTCTGAAGAGCAACGAGTCCCAAAACCTACGGAACCTATTCATGCTGAGCCATACATGTAGCACCTAATCCACCTCGAAGATCGAGTAGGATCTCCCTTCCTACTAAAAGATACTTAGGATTCTTACAGAGGAAGTAGAGGAAATGTTCCTCATAGGAGATAAGGAACATGGAGATGATCCTAAACCCTACAACGAGCGATGTGGTGACATCGACTCCGAGAAGTGGTTGGAAGCCATGAAGTCAGAAATTGACTCAATGTATTCCAACCAAGTCTGGACCTGGTAGATCCACCAAAGGGTAAATACCTACGGTGTAAGTGGATTTACAAAAGAAAGATAGGTTCTGATGGAAAGGTAGAGACCTATAAAGCAGGCTGGTGGCGAAAGCTATAGTCAACGCAAGGCATTGACTATCAAGAACCTTTTCGCCTGTGGCCATGCTTAAGTCCATTCGAACACTACTTGCCACTGCAGCATACTGATTATGAGATCTGGCAGATGGATGTGAACTGCTTTCCTAAATGGATTTCTTGAGGAAGATATCTATATGGAGCAGCCTTTGGTGTTCACTTTCAGGACGAAAGTCACAAAGTATGTAAGCTGCAAAGGTCCATAATGGGCTTAAGCAAGCATCTCGGACTTGGAATACTCGTTTTTAATGACGTAATCAAATCGTTTGATTTCGTTAAGAATGAGGAGGAACCATGTGTTTATAAGAAAGTTAGTGAGTGCTATTTACATTCCTCGTATTGTACGTGGACGCATTCTCCTAATTGGAAATGATATTCCAATCTGACTTCGGTTAAGATATGATTTCTAAGAATTCTCTATGAAAGACCTAGGGGAAGCATCCTATATTTGGGGATTAAAGTCTATAGAGATAGACCTAAAGGATGCTAGCCTCTCACAGAAATGTACATAGAGCAGGTGCTGAAGGAGTTTTAGCATGGAAAACTCTAAGAGGGGACTTCTACCCCTTAGGCATGGAATTTATCTCTCCAAGAAAGGTGCCCCAAACATCTGAAGAGATTAAACAATGAGCCAGATCCCTTATGCTTCAGCTATAGGGAGCCTCATGTATGCCATGCTATGTACCGGACCTGATATTGCACTTGCTATGCAACACAAAGAGTATCCAAGCTATATCAGTCCAATCTAGGTGAGAGCACTGACTGCGGTGAAAAAATACTCAAGTACTTAAGAAGGACTAAAGATATTTTTTTGGTCTTTGGAGGAGGAGTAATTGAAAGTACAAGTATCCACTGATTCATACTTCATGTCTGATTTGACGTAGAAAGTCTACGTCGGGATACGTGTTCTTGTGCAATGGTGGTTCGGTGTGTATGGAAGAGTTCCAAACAACCAATCATCGCTGACTCTACTATGGAAGCAGAGTATATCGCCGCATCTGAGGCTGCAAAGGAAGCCTTTTGGTTCAAGAATTTGTTGCGGAACTAGGTTATGCCATCAGATGCATTCCACTTACTGCGACAACAATGGCGCCATAGCCCTAGCTAGGAGCCAGGTCTCATCAAAGGTCCAAGCATTTCTAGCGACGGTTTCATATTTACCGAATATCTCGAAAGAAATTTATCGAGGCTGGCGGAGAGACCCACGGATAACGTGGCAGACCCACTGACTAAGCAGCTGAGCCAGCAGAAGACTGAAGCCCACCTTGAGAAGATGGGGCTTAGGTATATTCTAATTGGCTTTAGTGCAAGTGGGAAATTGTTAGATGTATGCCCTAAAGCCAACTTGGCCGACACATATATTCTTCTAGTTATAAATTTGTATTTGACATTTACATTATAATGTTATTGGGTTTTTATTTCCATTCGTGTTGTGTATGGGTCCATGAATTGTCCAAGGAATTAATAAGATGATGATACGTGTTCTCAGAGTTGAGAATTTGACATGTATCATTAGTGATTATTCCTAAATGCTCCGATCGATGGATCATCACGGGACAGTGATTGAATCCGTGAGATTGGTGCAGTCGCTCCCTTTTAGGGTAGACGAGTCTCATTCAACAGTGTGGGGACACTGGAGCGAATGTGCAGGTTGGTGGGAGAACAAGGGTACCGAGCGTGATCATCACGAGAAGTCCTTGGATGTCTACTCACTCGTTAGTGACTTACCGTCGATTTGCAGTAGTGTGACTGGTCCTTTGACCTGCGGTGTCTCGGCTATCACAATGGGGGTACTGTATTGACTGTACATACACTTGTCCCTAGCCATTTGGGTCCTTGCAGTGGGTGCATTTGGCTACAGTAGGTTCGTTGTAGGAATAGGGTGTACACCTATATGAATCTATCGCCCTTAGTAAGAAGGGAGTTAGTCCTATGTGATTTATGAGACGAGTTAGAAGACCTTGCCAAGGTAGTGAAAATACGGAAGGGTTTCCGACATTAAAACCGAGTCGAATAAATTTGACATATACAGACGGTAGGTTTTGACGAGCAATTCCAGACCTTCGTCTAGTTGGGACTCCGGATAGAAGGATTGTATCACACGTTACTGCACCTAGAGGTTCAGTATTCCATTCTACTGGAATGCCACTACATGCTGTTAGCCCTGGTGGATTGTGGGACCACAGAATTTATCTGGATGATGACGATAATTCGTATTGGGCTAGTTTGATATTCTAATCCACTGAAAAGAGTTTCAGTGATATTGTAATGGTAGCACAATATATCTCACTACCACAGATAGAATAGAATCTTGGGTCACACCCATAAGAGGTTATGACTGATCGGATAGTTTGGATCGCGATTTTTGAATCGCCTGAGACTTAATTATCAATATATTGATATGCACTAATTCGTAATTGTGTACAAATGAAGGATATTAAGTGCCAGTTTGCAAGAGAGGGCGTGACGATAGTAGTAAGTTGTGAGAGGACTT
>CM055076.1:16887446-16959474 GCA_029204045.2 Tillandsia leiboldiana
GTAAGGATGTCCTTCTTTTAATTACACCGTCATCTGGAACACACCAACGGCCCCCGATCGGACTGAGAACCGTGGCAGTGCCGCTGGTATGTCAGTCTGTCACAGTGATATCAGCTCTCTAACATTCTGGAAGGAGGGGTCCGACTGCTGTCCCTCCTTTATGCGATCAAGCATGGGTAGTCAACCCTCGCTAAAAGTCGACGCGGTCGACCCGATAGGAACGATCCAAGTCTAGACGCTGAAACTTAGAAATCAGCGGTCATGATTACGTGTCATTAGCAGCTCTGGGACACTGCTTTCGGCTCAGGCATCCGCTACCACATTGGGCCCGACTGGGTGGTACTGGATGTTGAGATCATAGTCCTTTAGCAGTTCGAGCATCGGCGCTGCTCAAGTTCAGAACTTCTGAGTAAAGAGATACTTAAGGCTCTGGTGATCAGTAAAGACCTCGCAGTGGACTCCATAAAGATAATGCCTCCATAGCTTGAGAGGAAAACCACCGCGGCGAGCTCGAGATCCTGCGGGGTAGTTTGCTCTAGGGCTTCAGCTGTCGAGAGGCATGGCTATTACTTTTCATTCTGCATCAGTAACGCCAAACCCGATCCGAGAAGCTCACAATACACCACATAGTCTCGCCCTGGACCGGTAACGTCAATATAGGCGCCTCAGTCAAAGCCGCTTCAACTCATCGAAAGCGAGCTGGCACTCAGGAGTCCATATGAACTTCTCTTCTTCTGGTCAAATGGGTCATTGGGAGCGGCGATTTTGGAAAAACCTTCTCGAGGCGACGAACTAGGGTCACAGAACAGATCCCCAAATCAGCTGAAGGTTCGAAGCCAGAATAGATCAACTCCGCTCCACCAAGGATCCTGGTTCAATCTCGAAAGGTGCAGTCAATGGTAGCCCGATACTTAGATAACCAGTTCATCCCCAAGGTCCGTCGTATTGACGCAGTTTGAGGACGAATAGAGATATAGGGAAACTCCGTCCGCCAATATAAATCGGGCATAACCGGAGCTCCTCGTCAATAAGAACACTAACGACCAGGGATCTCTACCCAAAAACGTTGTCTAGTTGGCTGGACGATAATACTATGGGTGATGATAAAATAGGTAGAACTAAAAGAACGCGAAGCCCCCCGTGTCAAGTAAGGTACTAGCATAATAAGAAAATAAAAGTAGTACCTGCTAGGTTCACCTCCAGGGTAGGCTCTCCTTGAGTTGGTGCAAAAAGCGTCCACTTGCCGACTGATACCCTCCCATAGGCGGTTGAGGTAGAGGGGGACGCCCAGATGAAACAGAACTAGGCGCCGGATCTTGTTGTCGTTGTGGGGATGCAGGTATAGGGGCTGCGATCTGCGCAGGTGCAGAACCTGCGGGCACTCCGAAGCTATGTGTCCCTACTGGCCGCACTTGAAGCATTGGCATGTCTCCGGTCGCAGACATTCGCTCGGTGAGTACCCCCGCAGAAGACGCACGGTCGGGTTTGCTTCGCCTTCTTGTTTTGTCTGTGATGATCCACCGCCGCTCTCAGAAGGCACTCTTTTCCTGCCCTCGAATATTGGCGGCTTGAATTTCTGGACTCGAACAGAACAGCCTTTGCTCGAGCTTTCTCTGCTCGATCAGCCTCATCATTGACAACAGGATCAGCAACTGGGAAGACAGGACCGGGATGATGCAGATGTCATCACAGCAGGTAACAGCAGGGGTAGCAGCACCCCCGGGTACCGCTCTGGAAGTCATTGGCAACCTCTGGAACTGGCCCCGCAGGTGGGGGTACGGGGTCAACAACTGGCTCTGCCAACCCTCAAGCTCGGCGACGGCCGGTGCAATAGGGGGTGCAACCGGCGGTGTAACATCGAGGAACAGCAGAGTGGGGGAACAGGTGGGGCAGGAGCAGCAGCCTGCTGATGAACTAAATACTGGACTATCCCAGCCAGAGCCGCAAGCTGAGCCTCAACTCGCTCCATACGGCCCTGATCCACGGGCTCTTCTCGACACTCTGGGTGGTCGGCCGACACCTCGGCCAGTGCCCGCACCACGTCCACGCCCACGACCAGGAGGACGAGCATCACTGTAACATTGCAACTAGGTTAGGAACAGACTCCATTAATAATGCTTGAGTTTCATAACCCCTAGACTCGACATACCAGCGCTCTCACGTGACAAGTCATCCTAGGGTTCGTCCTAACCAGATCCTAATCAACTTTTCCTAGGTACCGTGTACCTATTGCTCTGATACCATAAAATCTGTCACGCCCCCGAGTTTTAAAATCAGGTCTGAAATTTTTTTTTTTGTTTTGTAAATCAGAGTTCGCAAACTGGGCGTAACAGACCGCCACACGTATAGGAAATCCCTATCCAAATGGACAGAGTCTCCCCTATACATGCACGGCTAGGCGAGTACAACGATCATCAATCAGAGAGCAATAAATATCTCAACTAAACAATAAACTAATCAACAGGAATAATCAACTTAATAATCCAAAATGAAGCATGCTAAAGTAACTCTCTAACATCAGTTTGAAACATCTAAATCAAATAGAAGCTGAAATACTATGAAATGATAATCAACTACTGATCATCGAGATCTCAATCACAGATATATCATCAGGGGGACAGCTCTATCGTGACGGTCCTCACTCGAACGTCCCGACAATCCCAACACCCGCCCGACCTGAAAAATGGTCACCCAGGGGGTGTGAGATACACTGTACATGTATCCCAGTGGGCACGACGAGCCGAGAAATAGCTAATCGTACCTACTGGATACTAAAATCTGCGGATAGTAATAATCGATGGGTAAAGCTGAAAATAAGCAGATAATGTCTACTGACAACCAATAAGTCAATGGATAAGCTGAAATAAGCCAGACAATGTCTACTGATAATCAATAAGTGCTGATAATCATGATATAACTGTAAAAATCTAGCATAAAGGAACTGTAGATAAGTAATACTGGAAATCATGATATAACTGAAATAATCAAGCATAAACTGAGCAGCGATGGTACAAGGTAAATAGCTACAAATGACAGTGCAAGCTAAAAATGATGCGTCAAAAATAGAAACCCAAGTATCCAATCATATGCCATTATTGGTCTCACAGAACCTCAGGCAATACCACCGATCCGCACCCCATCCGCTGACAATAACCCGGCACTCACAGATGCAATCGGGCTCACGGGTCACATCTCTAGACCACTTTACCGGTAAAGAACATCTACAAGGGTCATGACTCCGCTGATGTTCGTGAAGTACAATAGTGTGTGGCAATCATAATGCTATGCTCAAGCTCTCGGTCTAATGACCGGGTAGTCGGCAAACCTGCCGAGATCCCCTCAGGGAAGCAACTATTCGTCTGTATATCAATCATGGGTCGATCATGCATATCTGAATATATAAGCAAGTATCTCTGGATATAAATGCAGTATAACAAGGGGCGTATATGATAGAAATCAACAGGCATGATCAGACCATGAAAATCTACTGTACTAGGATATAAAAGTTGACGAGCAGGTTTACATGATATGTCTAAGGAGATCAATGTCTATCAGGAAAGATCATATGGCATATAGGCAAAATCATCAGGACTAAATCAAGAACAGGCAACATCATCAGGACTAAATCAAGAACAGGCAAGATCATCGGGATAAATCAAGAACAGGCAAAATCATTAGGACTAAATCAAGAACAGGCAAGATCATCAAGACTAAATCAAGAACAGGCAAAATCATCAGGACTAAATCAAGAACAGGCAAGATCATCAGGACTAAATCAAGAACAGGCAAAATCATCAGGACTAAATCAAGAACAGGTGTCCGACTGGACTAAAGCAACCAGAGGGCCGAAAAGATAAAGCCCGGACCGAAGATAACCCTCCTGAATGTAGGCAGATCCTCGAACTCCCGCTCGGCTACTGGGAGGCTGGTGCTGAACAACTGGGCCCTGAACAGAAACTGTAGTCAGTAACAGACTCACACAAACCCATCCCGACGACACTACAATAACGCAACGCCAACACGGGACACTAAAGCCGTTTTACGGAACGAGATCCTATTCCCGCTCAACAAGAACCCACGGAACTCGAACAAAAATGCTCAGTAGGTATGAAAACACTGTCTAAAGACAGCCAGCGTGTCCCGACTATATCTAGGTCCATAGTACATATTAAATTTGCGTAAAAACACTATATTTATTACTTGTTTCGACTCGTTCTTGCAATCCGGGAACCCAAAAGAAGTACTGTAAATTCTGTCGCGTCCGTTTCGACGAGACAAAGCTCGTGCTCACACGCTTGGGCCGACACGGGGCCCGAGGGCAAAGTTGGCCCAACAATTATTTGGCTTAATTTGTAACTATGTTAAATTTAACTTATACTTGATCAAATCAGCAAGCTAACTGGAGCATGGCACTAAGCAAGGACTCAGAACAGTGGTGCTCACCTCAGGTGCGCCGGAGGGTGGCCGGAGGAGTCGCCGGAGCAACCTCACAATTGGCTAGAGGCTCGGTTTGGCCAACTCCAGAGCAACACCTGTTCCAACTGCAAACAAGTGTGAGCCCCGGTTAGATATGGGTCTCATAAGCAGGTTGATCCATGCTGGGTCGAGCGCAAGCGGCCGGAGGCGGCGGCCGCCGGAGACAAACCCGAAATGGATGTTTCGGGTGCAGGACCAGAGCTCGGTTACAGGGGTTCCTTGGCCCAAAATGAAATAATGGGAGTCTCATGAGGGGTGTTTAGGTTCTACCTGCACTGGTGGCCGGAGCCCGGAGACATCGGCGCCGGCCGAGCTCAAGCTCGGATGCAACAAGGTGCAGCTACAGAGGTTGTTATCCCGACATCAAAGACTGCATGCAACAGCATAATCTACCTTAAAATGATGTACTGGGCTTACTTGCACGGTTTGGGCCGACGTCAGGAGGCGATGGCGACGCGCGGCGGCGGAGCTCGGTTGAGCTCAATGGCCTCTAATGGTGGATTCCGGCCGGCAGCCTCTGGGCCGGAGCAACTTGGACCAAGAGTTACCCCCGAGCTCCACGAAGTTTGGTGTGGTGGTCGCCAGCGACGGGGGCGAGCGGCGGCGCCGGGCGGCGAAGATCGGCCAACGGGAAGAAAATCTGATTTCTAAGGCAGACCCGTACGGCGCGGATCCTCACCTGATGGCGTCCAAACTTGCTGGGCTTCTTGCGGTCGCCCAGAAGACGAGGTCCACCGGTCCTAATCTCGAGTTCACCGGCCGGATGAAAGCGGCGCCCACGATCGGTCAAGAAAACGATAATTCCGGCGGCCGAAGCTCCCGCCGGCGATCGGGACGACGGCAGCCACCCCCACTTCACAGAGAAAGCCTATGCCCTGTCAGGAGCCTACTGGAATGGTCCTTGGGCCATCTAAAATTAAAAATTCCCAAAAACTCACCTCGCCGGAAAGTTGGAGGAAGAAGAGGTGGTCTAGCGGCGGCGCAAGGCGGAGCTAGGCGTCGGGTTTACCTCAGCTCGGCGTCTCAGTCTCCGAGGAGCCTCCAGGTGAAGCTAGGAGTCTCCAAGGTCTTCGGGAAGAACTGCTTCTCCTTCCCAACCGAGAGGAAGATGATCTTGGTCTTCCCTCTTCTCCGGCGACGGGGTGGCGGCGGCCGGTGCGCTACCTCCGGAGACTGCGGCAGTGGGAGAGGGGTCAGTTGAGGAATGGTGGCCGGGGCTAAGCTCAGGGGTTTAGGGTTTATGAATAACCTACTCGAGTTGGTGTTTAAATAGTGTGTGGCACAATTGCCATTTCAACCCTCAACTCTTGATATTCAGTGTTCAGTCCCTCACAGTAGCTCACATTCACACTTAGGTCCCTCACCCAAGATGGCACGCAAAACGAGGCATAAATATAGGGTGTAATGTGCAAAAAGCCACAATTTTCACTGTATTTCACGCTTTTCGAGGCGTTCTAGTCGTCGAAACAAAAAATGGACTTCGCCACGACGTCCGGCTCGACGAAACCTATCTGGTAGCGATTTTTGTTTTTCGAGAAAACTCCCGGATAAATTCTCGGTCCATAAATACTGTACAGAAATACAGTTTATCCCGCTTTTCGAGACTCTAGGTTCGTCAAACGGAAATTCCGTCAGCGCCATTGCGTTCAGAACGATGAAACCGTTCAAATCGACTACCTGGATCGCTATGATCGGAGTCCGAACAGCGAATTGGCTAACGTTGGCACTTAGGGAATTTCGAAATAGGGTTTACTATTCATCTACTGTTCACGGCACTATTCACTTAAGTCGCTGGTCCCGCCCGCTTCTTCGCTGATTTCTGGAAGATCCGACCGTTGGATCTGAACTTACTTAATATCATTTTCGATCGGTTCGACGAGATGGTCGCACTGGTGATCTTGGATTTTCGAGATTAGGCTCGGATTGAAAAGCGACATTTTAGCCTCGTAAACTGTGCAATTACACAGTGGCAAAGGTCAATTGTGCTATTGTGGCATTCATATTTCAAAATCAACTCGTCCTTCATTCCTTTTCCTTTTATTTATTTTCAATAAAATTCAAGTTTTTACATCTCTACCACCTAAAAGGAAGTTTCGTCCCCGAAACTAAATACAACTAGGAGTCAAATAAATGGGGAAAACGCTCCAACATGGCTGACTCGCGTTCCCACGTGGCTTCGCTGGGATCGAGGCAGACCGGTAACAAAGTCCATCGTGATCTGCTCCTACTTCCGAACTGGTACAGGAAGCGGTTGCAGTTTTCCCGCCGGTCTCTGGTGTTCCGCCTTCACCTGCTGGCAAACTAGGCACTGCGCCATATGGTTCGCCACATCAGCCTTCATCCCAGGCCACCAGTATTGCTGCTTCATGTCCCGGTACATTTTAGTCCCGCCAGGATGTACCGTATATAAGGACCGATGCGCCTCAGTAAGGATGTCCTTCTTTAATTCACCGTCATCTGGAACACACCAACGGCCCCTGAATCGGATAGAACCATCGGCGTGCAGCTGGTAATCGTCAGTCTGTCCCAGTGATATCAGCTCTCGAACCTTCTGGAAGGAGGGTGTTAGATGTATGCCCTAGAAGCCAACTTGGCCGACACATATATTCTTTCTAGGTTATAAATTTGTATTTGACATTTTACATTATGAATGTTATTGGGTTTTTATTTCCATTCGTGTTGTGTATGTGTCCATGAATTGTCCAAGGAATTAATAAGATGATGATACGTGTTCTCAAGAGTTGAGAATTTGAGACATGTATCATTAGTGATTAATTCCTAAATGCTCCCGATCGATGGATCATCACGGGGACAGTGATTGATCCGGTGAGATTGGTGCACAGTCGCTTCCCTTTTAGGGTAGACGAGTCTCGAGTCAACAGTGTGGGGACACTGGAGCGAATGTGCAGGTGGTTGTTGGAGAACAAGGGTACCGAGCGTGATCATCACGAGAAGTCACTTGGATGTCTACTCACTCGTTAGTGACTTACTCGATGTTGCAGTAGTGTGACTGGTCCTTTGACCTGCGGTGTCTCGGCTATTCACAATGGGGTTACTGTAGTTTGACTGTACATACACTTGGTCCCTAGCCATTTGGGTCCTTGCAGTGGGTGCATGTTGGCTACAGTAGGTTCGTTGTAGGAATAGGGTGTACACCTATATGGAATCTATCGCCCTTAGTAGAGAAGGGAGTTAGTCCTATGTGATTTATGAGACCGAGTTTAGAAGACCTTGGCCAAGGCGTAGTAAATAACGGAAAGGGTTTCCGACATTAGAAACTCGAGTCGAATAAATTTGACATATGACAGACGGTAGGGTTTGACGAGCAATTCCATGACCTTCGTCTAGTTGGGACTCCGGATAGAAGGATTGTATCACACGTTAACTGCACCTAGAGGTTCAGTATTCCATTCTACTGGAATGCCACTACATGCTGCTAGGCGTCACTGGTGGATTGTGGGACTCACGAGAATTATCTGGATGATGATCGATAATTCTTATTGGGCTGAGTTTGAATAGTTCTAATCCACTGAAAAGAGTTTCAGTGATATTGTTAATGGTAATCACAATATATCTCACTACCAGATAGAATAGAATCTATGGGGTCACACACATAAGAGGTTATGACTGATCGGATAGTTGGATCGCGATTTTTGAATCGCCTGAAGACTTAATTATCAATATATTGATAATTGGACTAATTCGTAATTGTTACAAATTAAGGATATTAAAGTGCAAATGTTGCAAGAGAGGGCTTACTAATAGTTAGTAAGTTGTGAGAGGACTTAAGTGCTAATGTTGCATTAATGATTTGATTTGATCAAATTAGGATTGAGTTCAAATCGAATTAAATTAGGATTTAATCGATTGAACCGATTAGGGATAAGATAAACTTAAATCTAATTTTAATGTTTATCTTAATAATTATAAAAAGGATTATATCCTCTTTATACGTATGAGTTTTTTTTATTAAGAAAAAAAAAACCCTAGCCGTCATCTTTCCTCGTCTTCCTCTTTTCTAAATATCCACATTAAAAGAAAGACGTTCTCTGCAAGGGAGCTAGCACCCCGGTGAGAATTTCGATCAAGTCGACAACCTCGTGTGGATACCCGTAGAGGCCGGACGCGTGTGCGGCTTCAAGAGAACCAAATTCCACGATCATCAAATTGCGGTGTAGATCTCCCCGCGCAAAGGTGAAGATTAGATCTTCCTCTTCCTTTTAATCTTAGATACATGAGGGATCCTGTTTTGCGTGGTTTTTGAGATCAGATCTCAAGTTTTTCATATTTGCCTATTTGATTTCTTTTTCCGCTGCGTTTATTTTTGCGCAAGACCTAACAGTGGTATCGGAGCCATCCTCATGTTATTTAAGATTAAAATTATAGTTTTGGATATTTTAAATCATTCTTTGTTGATTGAATGATTGTTAAATCGTTTTACCATATTCAAAGAATTATTAAATTTTGATCAATTCGAAATTATTTTGATCCGCAGAATTAAAATAAAATAAAATAAATAAAATAAAATTTTATTTTTGTAAAATTTGATGAGATCAAATTTTGTTTTTAATATTTATATAATTTTGATAAGATCAAAATTTATTTTAAAATTTTATTATATTGATTAGATCAATTTATTTTATTATAAAATTTGATGAGATCAAATTTTGTTTTTAATATTTATATAATTTTGATAAGATCAAAATTTATTTTAAAATTTTATTATATTGATTAGATCAATTTATTTTATTGTAAAAATTGATGAGATCAAATTTTATATAGTTTTTGTTTTCACATAAGATGTGAATTATTGATGAGATCAATAGATATTTTTGCGGATTAAAATATTGATCAAAATTGTATGAATTAACTGTTTAGTTAAATCAAACGAGTGATGAGATCGTATCGTTATGGTGATTTGATCACCTATTTTTCTGGATAATTGGTAAACGGTTAATTAAAATATCCAAAATTAATTATTGTGATTGTGATGTATGAGATACATATGGGTGATGATCATGGATAGCAACCAATTTATTTTGTATGGACATGTGATGTATGATGTGTATGCGGAATCCTGTAATTTTAAATTTGTTTAAATTAAGGACTCTGTGTTAGGGCTGTTTGGGTGCCTGCGAGCACGAGCCAATTTTATTTAGAGACCTGCGTGTCTCAATAGATTAAAGATAAAAGTTATTTTATTCTTTAATTGGGTTGTATTATGTATGGTTGCACGTCATTGGTTGATTGGTGGGAAGCCGTTAGCACACAACAAGCCCAGATCGAGACGAGCACTTGATGGCGGTCGAATCAAGGGTTGATGGTGATCGAATCAAGTTGTAGCTCTGGATTGGATCAAGAAGTTGAAGACGATCAAACCAATGACGTGCGTGTGCTTGTATTTATGACCCCTTGACCTTGATTCCGGCTCAGTGGCTCGAGCACGAATCTTCTTTTTAGATCCATGATCATCACCGGTTGCATTATATTTTTATGTGCAGTTTATCTTTATTTGCATGAGATGTAAATAAATAAAATTAAATATGAGACCTAAATGCAAATCTCCTCATAAATATTAAGTCGAGCGGTCTTCCACCGTTGTAGAAGTGCGGGCATCTTTTCTGGTGTTGATTGGCACGGCTGGTTACAGTGGTCAGTTGCATTGGAAAGGCGCAACCACTCTATTAGTATAAGATGCTGCGGAGTAAAGATGGGGTTGGGCCCAATATCTGTCAGGTGAGGGACCCAATGACGGCTTTGCTTACGTGTTTGAACGGTGGGTCTGACTTAACTAAAGAATGAGGCCAATATCTGTCAGGTGAGGCCTACAGGACTTAGAGACCGAATATCGCTGCAATTTGCTTAAGAAGCATTGGACAAGAGTTGTCCACTCATTGGTTTTCGTGTCACCAATATCTGTCAGGTGAGGTGATGCGGTAAACTGGTGGGACCGTAGTACCCACTTGAAACCCTTATCGCGTTGGGTTTCCGTTTCTCTACCCGAGGAGTGTAAAAGACTCGAGGAAATAGTGGGAGGTTAACGTTTGTTTTTAAAAAATATCCCTAAAACAAATTTTTGAAACAAATACAAATATCTAATTTGAATCTTTACTCTCTGCAAAACAAGATATACGCTTCCAATTTTTTTTCTCGTTTTTCGAAATTAACCACTTAACCGAAACTAATTATAAAGACTGGCTAAGAAACTTAAAATAGTTTTGAGTTTTGAGAAGCTCAGCTATGTTCTCAACCAGGACCTCCTTACGTTACGAAACTGTCCAACAGCTTATCAAAAGGCAGTCTGTTCATTATCATTGTTTGACAATGATCAAAGACCTCGAGGAGCTTGAGAAGCTCGGCATGAAAATGAAAATGGATAAGGAATTGCAAGTTGATATGATTTTGCAATCTCTTCCAGATTCATATGGACAATTTATTGTAAACTACCATATGAATAAAATGGACTGCACCAATGCTGAGTTATTGAACATGTTGGTAACGACTGAGGGAACCTTGAAGAGTTCAAGGGGCTCGGTTTTAGCTGTGGAGCGGGCTTTCTCTTCCAAAAGAAAGTCTAATTGGAAGAAGAAACCCGCGAAGAAACAAAAGACTGAAAACAAGCCCAAAAGGGAAGCTCCTAAGAAGAAGGCCGCTGACAAAGGAAAATGTTTCCAATGCAATGTTGATGGCCACTGTAAGAGGAATTGTCCCGTCTATCTAGAGAGCCTAAAGAACAAGAAGAAAGACACACCTTCGGAAGGTATGTTAGACCTGCTCGTAATAGAAACTAACCTTACGGTTACCTCTACCTCCAGTTGGATCATAGACTCTGGTTCAAGTTCTCATTTATGTACTTCAATGGAGGGTCTAAGAGAAATTAGAGGGCTGAGAGAAGGTGAAGTTACCCTATGGGTTGGCAACGGAGCAAGAGTTGCTGCTGTGGCTACTGGCACCTATCCTCTGCGATTACCGTTAGGACATATTTTATTACTTAAAGACTGTTATTATGTGCCTGCTGCTAGCAGGAATTTGATTTCTGTTTCTTCTTTAGCACAGGACGATTATATTTTTAATTTTGATAAAGACTACTGCACAATTTATTTTAGAAATAAAATTGTTGGTCGTGGTTTTATGATAGACAGTCTTTACCATTTACATATGGATGTATCTGTAAATATTTCCGAGCAGGAAGTGAGTGCCGTTGGGTCTAAGAGACCTAGAGAAGAGATAAACCTAAAGTATATGTGGCACCTAAGGCTTGGTCATATTGGAGAGGAAAGGATTAACAGATTGGAGAAAGATGGGCTTCTGGGCCCATTGACTTCTGAGTCTTATCCAGTCTGTGAATCCTGTCTTCAAGGAAAAATGACCAAATTACCTTTTGTAGGACAAGGAGAAAGGGCCACTGAGATACTTGCCTGGTACACACTGATGTGTGTGGCCCATTTGATGTGCAAGCCAGGGGTGGTTATCTCTACTTCATAACCTTTACCGATGATTATTCACGGTATGGATATGTCTATCTTATGAGACACAAATCTGAAGCTTTTGAAAAGTTCAAAGAATTCAGATGTGAAGTAGAGAAGCAAACTGGAAAACCCATCAAGGCTCTTCGATCAGATCGAGGGGGAGAATACCTTAGTGGGGAGTTTCTAAACTATCTCAAAGAAAACGGCATAGTCTCACAATGGACTCCTCCTGGAACACCTCAACTCAACGGAGTGTCAGAACGGAGAAATCGAACTTTATTAGATATGGTTCGATCCATGATGAGTTTCACTGATCTTCCTTTGTTTCTTTGGGGACATACTTTGCTTACCGCAGCCTACCTACTAAATAGGATTCCCTCTAAATCCATTCTTACCACGCCTTATGAGATGTGGCATGATAAGAAACCAAGTCTTAGTCATATTAAGATTTGGGGATGTTCGGCCCATGTCAAGCGACTACAGGCGGACAAGTTAGAGGCTAGGTCAGAAAGGACTCATTTTATAGGGTATCCTAAAGAATCTTTAGGTTACTATTTTTACATCCCAAAGGATCACAATATAGTTGTGAGTCGACACGCTACTTTCTTGGAAAAACAGTTTATTCAAGAAGTAGTAAGTGGGAGAAAAATTGAGCTCGAAGAGAGAGTCTCTGAAGAGCAACGAGTCCCAAAACCTACGGAACCTATTCATGCTGAGCCAGTACATGTAGCACCTAATCCACCTCGAAGATCGAGTAGGATCTCCCTTCCTACTAAAAGATACTTAGGTATTCTTACAGAGGAAGTAGAGGAAATGTTCCTCATAGGAGATAAGGAACATGGAGATGATCCTAAAACCTACAACGAGGCGATGTGTGACATCGACTCCGAGAAGTGGTTGGAAGCCATGAAGTCAGAAATTGACTCAATGTATTCCAACCAAGTCTGGACCTTGGTAGATCCACCAATAGGTATAGTACCTATCGGGTGTAAGTGGATTTACAAAAGAAAGATAGGTTCTGATGGAAAGGTAGAGACCTATAAAGCAAGGCTGGTGGCGAAAGGCTATAGTCAACGCGAAGGCATTGACTATCAAGAGACCTTTTCGCCTGTGGCCATGCTTAAGTCCATTCGAACACTACTTGCCACTGCAGCATACCATGATTATGAGATCTGGCAGATGGATGTGAAAACTGCTTTCCTAAATGGATTTCTTGAGGAAGATATCTATATGGAGCAGCCTTTGGGTTTCACTTTCAGTGACGAAAGTCACAAAGTATGTAAGCTGCAAAGGTCCATATATGGGCTTAAGCAAGCATCTCGGACTTGGAATACTCGTTTTAATGACGTAATCAAATCGTTTGATTTCGTTAAGAATGAGGAGGAACCATGTGTTTATAAGAAAGTTAGTGGGAGTGCTATTACATTCCTCGTATTGTACGTGGACGACATTCTCCTAATTGGAAATGATATTCCAATGCTGACTTCGGTTAAGATATGATTATCTAAGAAATTCTCTATGAAAGACCTAGGGGAAGCATCCTATATTTTGGGGATTAAAGTCTATAGAGATAGACCTAAAAGGATGCTAGGCCTCTCACAGAAAATGTACATAGAGCAGGTGCTGAAGAAGTTTAGCATGGAAAACTCTAAGAGGGGACTTCTACCCCTTAGGCATGGAATTTATCTCTCCAAGAAAATGTGCCCCAATACATCTGAAGAGATTCAACGAATGAGCCAGATCCCTTATGCTTCAGCTATAGGGAGCCTCATGTATGCCATGCTATGTACACGACCTGATATTGCACTTGCTATGAGTATCACAAGCAGATATCAGTCCAATCTAGGTGAGGAGCACTGGACTGCTGTGAAAAACATACTCAAGTACTTAAGAAGGACTAAAGATATGTTTTTGGTCTTTGGAGGAGGAGAATTGAAAGTACAAGTATACACTGATTCAGACTTCATGTCTGATGTTGACGATAGAAAGTCTACGTCGGGATACGTGTTCTTGTGCAATGGTGGTTCGGTGTGTTGGAAGAGTTCCAAACAACCAATCATCGCTGACTCTACTATGGAAGCAGAGTATATCGCCGCATCTGAGGCTGCAAAGGAAGCCTTTTGGTTCAAGAAATTTGTTGCGGAACTAGGTGTGATGCCATCAGATGCCATTCCACTTTACTGCGACAACAATGGCGCCATAGCCCTAGCTAAGGAGCCAAGGTCTCATCAAAGGTCCAAGCATATAGAGCGACGGTTTCATATTATACGCGAATATCTCGAGAAGAAATTTATCGAGGTGCAGAGAGTAGACTCCACGGATAACGTGGCAGACCCACTGACTAAGCAGCTGAGCCAGCAGAAGACTGAAGCCCACCTTGAGAAGATGGGGCTTAGGTATATGGCTAATTGGCTTTAGTGCAAGTGGGAGATTGTTAGATGTATGCCCTAGAAGCCAACTTGGCCGACACATATATTCTTTCTAGGTTATAAATTTGTATTTGACATTTTACATTATGAATGTTATTGGGTTTTTATTTCCATTCGTGTTGTGTATGTGTCCATGAATTGTCCAAGGAATTAATAAGATGATGATACGTGTTCTCAAGAGTTGAGAATTTGAGACATGTATCATTAGTGATTAATTCCTAAATGCTCCCGATCGATGGATCATCACGGGGACAGTGATTGATCCGGTGAGATTGGTGCACAGTCGCTTCCCTTTTAGGGTAGACGAGTCTCGAGTCAACAGTGTGGGGACACTGGAGCGAATGTGCAGGTGGTTGTTGGAGAACAAGGGTACCGAGCGTGATCATCACGAGAAGTCACTTGGATGTCTACTCACTCGTTAGTGACTTACTCGATGTTGCAGTAGTGTGACTGGTCCTTTGACCTGCGGTGTCTCGGCTATTCACAATGGGGTTACTGTAGTTTGACTGTACATACACTTGGTCCCTAGCCATTTGGGTCCTTGCAGTGGGTGCATGTTGGCTACAGTAGGTTCGTTGTAGGAATAGGGTGTACACCTATATGGAATCTATCGCCCTTAGTAGAGAAGGGAGTTAGTCCTATGTGATTTATGAGACCGAGTTTAGAAGACCTTGGCCAAGGCGTAGTAAATAACGGAAAGGGTTTCCGACATTAGAAACTCGAGTCGAATAAATTTGACATATGACAGACGGTAGGGTTTGACGAGCAATTCCATGACCTTCGTCTAGTTGGGACTCCGGATAGAAGGATTGTATCACACGTTAACTGCACCTAGAGGTTCAGTATTCCATTCTACTGGAATGCCACTACATGCTGCTAGGCGTCACTGGTGGATTGTGGGACTCACGAGAATTATCTGGATGATGATCGATAATTCTTATTGGGCTGAGTTTGAATAGTTCTAATCCACTGAAAAGAGTTTCAGTGATATTGTTAATGGTAATCACAATATATCTCACTACCAGATAGAATAGAATCTATGGGGTCACACACATAAGAGGTTATGACTGATCGGATAGTTGGATCGCGATTTTTGAATCGCCTGAAGACTTAATTATCAATATATTGATAATTGGACTAATTCGTAATTGTTACAAATTAAGGATATTAAAGTGCAAATGTTGCAAGAGAGGGCTTACTAATAGTTAGTAAGTTGTGAGAGGACTTAAGTGCTAATGTTGCATTAATGATTTGATTTGATCAAATTAGGATTGAGTTCAAATCGAATTAAATTAGGATTTAATCGATTGAACCGATTAGGGATAAGATAAACTTAAATCTAATTTTAATGTTTATCTTAATAATTATAAAAAGGATTATATCCTCTTTATACGTATGAGTTTTTTTTTATTAAGAAAAAAAAAACCCTAGCCGTCATCTTTCCTCGTCTTCCTCTTTTCTAAATATCCACATTAAAAGAAAGACGTTCTCTGCAAGGGAGCTAGCACCCCGGTGAGAATTTCGATCAAGTCGACAACCTCGTGTGGATACCCGTAGAGGCCGGACGCGTGTGCGGCTTCAAGAGAACCAAATTCCACGATCATCAAATTGCGGTGTAGATCTCCCCGCGCAAAGGTGAAGATTAGATCTTCCTCTTCCTTTTAATCTTAGATACATGAGGGATCCTGTTTTGCGTGGTTTTTGAGATCAGATCTCAAGTTTTTCATATTTGCCTATTTGATTTCTTTTTCCGCTGCGTTTATTTTTGCGCAAGACCTAACAGAGGGGTCTGACTGCTGTCCCTCCTTTATTCGATCAAGCAGGGTAGGCTGCACTACCCTCGCTAAAAGTCGAGCGGTAGACCCCGAATGAACGATCTCCAAGTCTAGACGCTGAAACTCAGAAATCAAGCGGTCATGATCCGTGATCATTAGCAGCTCTGGCGACACGTGCTTTCAGCTCAAGGCATCCGCTACCACATTGGCCCGACCTGGGTGGTACTGGATAGTGAGATCATAGTCCTTTAGCAGTTCGAGCCATCCGCGCTGCCTCAAGTTCAGCTCCTTCTGAGTAAAGAGATACTTAAGGCTCTAGTGATCAGTAAAGACCTCGCTGTGGACTCCATAAAGATAATGCCTCCATAGCTTGAGAGCAAAAACCACCGCGGCGAGCTCGAGATCCTGCGTCGGTTAGTTTTGCTCATAGGGCTTCAGCTGTCGAGAGGCATAGGCTATTACTTTTTCATTCTGCATCAGAACACAGCCCAACCCGATCCGAGAAGCATCACAATACACCACATAGTTCTCGCCCTGGACCGGTAACGTCAATATAGGCGCCTCAGTCAATAGCCGCTTCAACTCATCGAAAGCGAGCTGGCACTCAGGAGTCCATATGAACTTCTCTTCTTCTTGGTCAAACGGGTCATTGGAGCGGCGATTTTGGAAAACCCTTCTCGAGGCGACGAACTAGGGTCACAGAACAGATCCCCAAATCAGCTGAAGGTTCGAAGCCAGAATAGATCAACTCCGCTCCACCTAGCGGATCCAAGGTCAATCTCCGAAAGGTGCAGTTAATGGTAGCCCGATACTTAGATAACCAGTTCATCCCCAAGGTCACGTTGTATTGACGCAGTTTGAGGACGAATAGAGATATAGGGAAACTCCGTCCGCCAATATAAATCGGGCATAACCTGAGCTCCTCGTCAATAAGAACACTACGACCAGGGATCACTACCCAAAAACGATGTCTAGTTGGCTAGACGATAATACTATGGGTGATGATAAAGTAGGTAGAACTAAAAGAACGCGAAGCCCCCCGTGTCAAGTAAGGTACTAGCATAATAACCGAAAATAAAAGTAGTACCTGCTAGGTTCACCTCCAGGGTAGGCTCTCCTTGAGTTGGTGCAAAAACGCGCCCACTTGCCGACTGATACCCTCCCATAGGTGGTCGAGGTAGAGGGGAACGCCCAGATGAAACAGAACTAGGCGCCGGATCTTGTTGTCGTTGTGGGGATGCAGGTATAGGGGCTGCGATCTGCGCAGGTGCAGAACCCTGCGGGCACTCCGAAGCAATGTGTCCCTACTGGCCGCACTTGAAGCATCGGCCATGTCTCCGGTCGCAGACATTCGCTCGGTGAGTACCCCCGCAGAAGACGCATGGTCGGGTTTGCTTCGCCTTCTTGTTTTGTCTGGATGATCCACCACCGCTCTCAGAAGGCGCTCTTTTCCTGCCCTCGAATATTGGCGGCTTGAATTTCTTGGACTCGAACAGAACAGCCTTTGCTCGAGCTTTCTCTGCTCGATCAGCCTCATCATTGGCAACAGGATCAGCAACTGGGAAGACAGACCGGGATGACGCAGATGCCATCACAGCAGTAACAGCAGGGGTAGCAGCAACCCCCCGTACCGCTCTGGAAGTCATGGCAACCTCTGGAACTGGCCCCGCAGGTGGGGGTACGGGGTCAACAACTGGCTCTGCCAAACCCTCAGGCTCGGCGACGGCCGGTGCAACAGGGGGTGCAACCGGCGGTGTAACATCAGGAACAACAGGTGGGGGAACAGGTGGGGCAGGAGCAGCAGCCTGCTGCTGAACTAAATACTAGACTATCCCAGCCAGAGCCGCAAGCTGAGCCTCAACTCGCTCCATACGGCCCTGATCCACGGGCTCTCTCGGCACTCTGGGTGGTCGGCCGACACCTCGTCCAGTGCCCGCACCGCGTCCACGCCCACGACCAGGAGGACGAGCCATCACTGTAACATTGCAACTAGGTTAGGAACAGACTCCATTAATAATGCTTGAGTTTCCTAACCCCTAGACTCGACATACCCAGCGCTCTCACGTGACAAGTCATCCTAGGGTTCGTCCTAACCAGATCCTAATCAACTTTTCCTAGGTACCGTGTACCTATTGCTCTGATACCATAAAATCTGTCACGCCCCGAGTTTTAAAAATCAGGTCTGAAATTTTTTTTTTTGTTTTGTAAATCAGAGTTCGCAAACTGGGCGTAACAGACCGCCACACGTATAGGAAATCCTCTATCCAAATGGACAGAGTCTCCCCTATACATGCACGGCTAGGCGAGTACAACGATCATCAATCAGAGAGCAATAAATATCTCAACTAAACAATAAACTAATCAACAGGAATAATCAACTTAAATAATCCAAAATGAAGCATGCTAAAGTAACTCTCTAACATCAGTTTGAAACATCTAAATCAAATAGAAGCTGAAATACTATGAAATGATAATCAACTACTAATCATCGAGATCTCAATCACAGATATATCATCAGGGGGACAGCTCTATCGTGACGGTCTTACTCGAACGTCCCGACATCCCAGCACCCGACCGACCTGAAAAATGGTCACCCAGGGGGTGTGAGATACACTGTACATGTATCCCAGTGGGCACGACGAGCCGAGAAATAGCTAATCGTACCTACTGGATACTAAAATCTGCGGATAGTAATAATCGATGGGTAAAGCTGAAATAAGCAGATAATGTCTACTGACAACCAATAAGTCAATGGATAAGCTGAAATAAGCAGACAATGTCTACTGATAATCAATAAGTGCTGATAATCAGGATATAACTGTAATAATCTAGCATAAAGGAACTGTAGATAAGTAATACTGGAAATCATGATATAACTTAAATAATCAAGCATAAACTGAGCAGCGATGGTACAAGGTAAATAGCTGCAAATGACAGTGCAAGCTAAAAATGATGCGTCAAAAATAGAAACCCAAGTATCCAATCATATGCCATTATTGGTCTCACAGAACCTCAGGCAATACCACCGATTCGCACCCCATCCGCTGACAATAACCCGGCACTCACAAATGCAATCGGGGCTCACGGGTCCCATCTCTAGACCACTTTACCGGTAAAGAACATCTACACGGGTCATGACTCCGCTGATGTTCGTGAAGTACAACAGTGTGTGGCAATCATAATGCTATGCTCAAGCTCACGGTCTAATGACCGGGTAGTCGGCAAACCTGCCGAGATCCCCTCAGGGAAGCAACTATCCGTCTGTATATCAATCATGGGTCGATCATGCATATCTGAATATATAAGCAAGTATCTCTGGATATAAATGCAGTATAACAAGGGGCATATAAGATAGAAATCAACAGGCATGATCAGACCATGAAAATCTACTGTACTGGGAGGTAAAAGCTGACGAGCAGGTATACATGATATGTCTAAGGAGATCAATGTCTATCAGGAAAGATCATATGGCATATAGGCAAAATCATCAGGACTAAATCAAGAACAGGCAACATCATCAGGACTAAATCAAGAACAGGCAAGATCATCGGGATTAAATCAAGAACAGGCAAAATCATTAGGACTAAATCAAGAACAGGCAAGATCATCAAGACTAAATCAAGAACAGGCAAAATCATCAGGACTAAATCAAGAACAGGCAAGATCATCAGGACTAAATCAAGAACAGGCAAAATCATCAGGACTAAATCAAGAACAGGCAAGATCATCAGGACTAAATCAAGAACAGGCAAAATCATCAGGACTAAATCAAGAACAGGTGTCCGACTGGACTAAAGCAACCAGAGGGCCGAAAAGATAAAGCCCGGACCGAAGATAACCCACCTGAATGTAGGCAGATCCTCGAACTCCCGCTCGGCGACTGGGAGGCTGGTGCAGAACAACTGGGCCCTGAACAGAAACTGTAGTCAATAACATACTCACACAATCCCATCCCGACGACACTACAATAACGCAACGCCAACACGGGACACTAAAGCCGTTTTACGGAACGAGATCCTATTCCCGCTCAATCAAGAACCCACACAACTCTAACAAAATGCTCAGTACGTATGAAAACACTGTCTAAAGACAGCCAGCGTGTCCTGACTATATCTAGGTCCATAGTACATCTTAAATTTGCATAAAAACACTATATTGATTACTTGTTTCGACTCGTTCTTGCAATCCGGGAACCCAAATGCAGTACTGTAAATTCTGTCGCGTCCGTTTCGACGAGACGAAGCTCGTGCTCACACGCTTGGGCTGACACGGGGCCCGAGGGCAAAGTTGGCCCAACAATTATTTGGCTCAATTTGCAACTATGTAAAATTTAACTTATACTTGATCAAATCAGCAAGCTAACTGGAGCATGGCACTAAGCAAGGACTCAGAACAGTGGTGCTCACCTCAGGTGCGCCGGAGGGTGGCCGGAGGAGTCGCCGGAGCAACCTCACAATTGACTAGAGGCTCGGTTTGGCCAACTCCAGAGCAACACCTGTTCCAACTGCAAACAAGTGTGAGCCCCGGTTAGATATGGGTCTCAGAAGCAGGTTGATCCATGCTGGGTCGAGCGGCGGCGGCCGGAGGCGGCGGCGGCCGGAGACAAACCCGAAATGGATGTTTCGGGTGCAGGACCAGAGCTCGGTTACAGGGGTTCCTTGGCCCAAAATAAAATGACGGGAGTCTCATGAGGGGTGTTTAGGTTCTACCTGCAAGGTGGCCGGAGCCCGGAGACGTCGGCGGCGGCCGGAGCTCAAGCTCGGATGCAATAAGGTGCAGCTACAGAGGTTGTTATCGCGACGTCAAAGACTGCATGCAACAGCATAATCTACCTTAAAATGATGTACTGGGCTTACCTGCACGGTTGGCCGACGTCAGGAGGCGACGGCGACGTGCGGCGGCGGAGCTCGGTTGAGCTCAATGGCCTCGAATGGTGGATTCCGGCCGGCAGCCTCTGGGTCGGAGCAACTTGGACAAAGAGTTACCCTCGAGCTCCACGAAGTTTGCTGTGGTGGTCGCCGGCGACGGGGGCGAGCGGCGGGGCCGGGCTGCGAAGATCGTCCAACGGGAAGAAAATCTGATTTCTAGGGCAGACCCGTACGGCGCGGATCCTCACCCGATGGCGTCCAAACTTGCTGGTCTTCTTGCGGTCGCCCAGAAGACGAGGTCCACCGGTCCTGATCTCGAGTTCACCGGCCGGATGAAAGCGGCGCCCACGATCGGTCAAGAAAATGATAATTCCGGCGGCCGAAGCTCCCGCCGGCGATCGGGACGACGACAGCCATCCCCACTTCACAGAGAAAGCCTATGCCCTGTCAGGAGCCTACTGGAATGGTCCTTGGGCCATCTAAAATTAAAAATTCCCAAAAACTCACCTCGTCGGAAAGTTGGAGGAAGAAGAGGTGGTCCCGCGGCGGCGCAAGGCGGAGCTAGGCGTCGGGTTCACCTCAGCTCGGCGTCTCAGTCTCCGAGGAGCCTCCAGGTGAAGCTAGGAGTCTCCAAGGTCTTCAGGAAGAACTGCTTCTCCTTCCCAACCGAGAGGAAGATGATCTTGGTCTTCCCTCTTCTCCGGCGACGGGGTGGCGGCGGCCGGTGCGCTACCTCCGGAGAGTGCGGCAGTGGGAGAGGGTTCAGTTGAGGAATGGTGGCTGGGGCTGAGCTCAGGGGTTTAGGGTTTATGAAAAACCTACTCGAGTTGGTGTTTAAATAGTGTGTGGCACAATTGCCATTTCACCCCTCAACTCTTGATATTCAGTGTTCAGTCCCTCACAGTAGCTCACATTCACACTTAGGTCCCTCACCCAAGAGTGGCACGCAAAACGAGGCATAAATATAGGGTGTAATGCGCAAAAGACCGCGTTTTTCACTATATTTCATGCTTTTCGAGGCGTTCTAGTCGTCGAAACGAAAAATGGACTTCGCCACGACGTCCGGCTCGACGAAACCTATCAGGTAGCGATTTTTGTTTTTCGAGAAAACGCCCGGATAAATTCTCGGTCCATAAATACTGTACAGAAATACAGTTTATCCCGCTTTTTGAGACTCTAGGGTCGTCAAACGGAAATTCCGTCAGTGCCATTGCGTTCAGAACTACGAAACCGTTCAAATCGACTACCTGGATCGCTATGATCGGAGTCCGGACAGCGAATTGGCTAACGTTGGCACTAAGGGAATTTCGAAACAGGGTTTACTATTCATCTACTGTTCACGGCATTATTCACTTAAGTCGCGGGTCCTGCCCGCTTCTTCGCTGATTTCTGGAAGATCCGACCGTTGGATCTGAACTTACTTAATATCATTTTCGATCGGCTCGACGAGATGGTCGCACTGGTGATCTCGGATTTTCGAGATTAGGCTCGGATTGAAAAGCGACATTTCAGCCTCGTAAACTGTGCAATTACACAGTGGCAAAGGTCAATTGTGCTATTGTGGCATTCATATTTCAAAATCAACTTGTCCTTCATTCCTTTTCCTTTTATTTATTTACAATAAAATTCAAGTTTTTACACGTATGTAGTGTAATTAAGTCAAATAAAAAAATTATACATTTTTTTTACAACAGAGCTAAAATTTAAATTTTTTTTTCTTTTTTGTTTTATTTTTTCTTGATCATCTATTGATCATTAATATTGTACATGCAGACAATGTTACGGAATTTGAGTTGGCGTAATTTCGTGAAAGGTTCAAGTCTTGAAGATTGAAGGTGAAGAAGGTTGGATCATTCAAGTCAATCTCAAGAAAGAAGAATTCAAAAGGATCAGGTATGTTTTAACTAAAGATTCTTGGTGATCCGAATACTTCTTGTAGTGTAGAAACACCTGGAAGAATTTTTGATTGCGTAAAAATCAAAAACTGGTGTTCGGACATGTTCAGGATCCGGATCAGAGCCAGCGATCCGGATCCCGAAGGTTGTTGTTTCATACACTACTTCGATCCGGATCGCAGCATCTTTTGATCCGGATCCCGAACGTTGAGTTTTCTGAATTGTATGAACGATCCGGATCAGGCAATCCGATCCGGATCCCGAACTATCGTTTTTCTGGAAACCGTCTTTCTTGCTACTGCAATCCGGATCGCCCAAATCCGATCCGGATCGCCGTCCGTAAAAATTCCAGAAATGGTACGTTTTTGATTCTTATCTCCTTCCTAGGGTTTCTAACCTATAAATAGACCCTATGATTCTTTTTCTAGGGTTAATCCAAAAAGAGGCAAATAAAAGAAAAATAGCCGTCATATTCAAATATCATTTTATACGGCCTAAGATCCACATATAGAGAAGAAAGAAAATCATTAGATATTACTCTATGTTTCTTCATCTATATTGATTAGTTTGATTCTAGGTTTTCATACTCACATCTTGAGTTGAATCAAACTAATGAATACTTAGATAGTATTTCCTATCTATCTTTGATCTAAGTATTCGGCGGATCATCACCACCCAAAAACAATGATTTCCCCAAAATCGGCGCGTGGACTCGCGTGTCCTTGTGGATTCAAGGTTCAACCGCTCTCGTGGATTCGAAGCGAGGTACGTTCGTGGATTCGAAGCGTGCTACTGGGTGAAGACCGTGGATTCGGTCGGACGTCGTGGACTCGACGTTGGACGCCGTGGATTCGGCGTTAGGCGCAGATCGTGGATTCGAGAAGCGTCGTGGAGCGAGCGTAGAAGATCCTCTAGGAGCGTATGGAAAAGGTTGAGTCGTAAGTGTGTACGGTAAATCACCTTGTACGTGTTTTAATTCTAGTGGATTTCGCCGTGTTATCGGTCCCGTGGTTTTTTACTCCGGTTTGGAGTTTTTCCACGTAAAAATCTTGCGTGTTCATTTTTATTTCCGCATTGGGTTTTATTGCGCAATGATTTTTTGAGTGTTTATTGTTTACACCTATTCACCCCCCTCTAGGTGTTTTTTCCCCTATTTAGATCTATATTTCATATAACCCAACAAGTGGTATCAGAGCGGGAATAGGGTTGTAAACAATGGTTGAAGGTGGAAACATCAATCGACCCCCTTTCTTTGATGGAACAAATTATGCGTACTGGAAAGTACGGATGAAAGCCTTTTTAATTTCCATCGACGAAAGGGTGTGGCAATCAATTGAATTAGGATGGTCTAATCCAACTGAGATTATTTCTGATGTTCGCACCTTAAAACCTAGGTCGAAATGGACCAAGGAAGAGTTAGACTCATCTTCTTACAATGGCAAGGGAATTAATGCTATTTTTAATGCCTTATCTCAAACTGAATTCTCTCGCGTCTCGGCATGTGAGACTGCGAAAGAAATCTGGGAAGTTCTTCATGTTACACATGAGGGAACTAACCTCGTGAAGATTCAAAAGCTGCAAATGCTTATGAGCAGATTTGACTCCATTTTTATGGCAGAAAATGAATCTTTCACGGACTACTATACACGATTGCAAGATATCGTAAATTCATGTGCTATCCTGGGAGAGAAGATTCCAGAATTTAAGGTTGTAAGAAAGATTTTAAGAACTCTTCCTGAACGATTTCGCCCAAAGGTTACATCCATTGAATTATTAAACACCCGGACGAAATACGTGTAGAAGAATTAGTTGGTTCATTACAAACTTATGAGATGACATTTACTACTAACTATTCTTCTGGAAAAGCATCCTCTTCTAAGTCTTCAGGTTATGCGTTGAAAACAACTAAGGAAGAAGACGCGGATACATCCTCCTCGGACGATGACGAGAACCTTTCTATGGAGGACTTTGAGAAGCAACTCGCTCTCTTGACAAGGAAGTTTCGCCGCAACTTTCGAAGGGGTAATTCAAGTAAATCTCTATCCTTCGGAAAGTCGAAGAAAGGCAAGGGTACTTCAAGTTACAAGTCAAGAAAGCAAGAGAACTTCTCAAAGGATAAGAAAAGTTCAGAGGGACAACTACAATGCTTCAAATGTCGAGGCTACGGCCACATTGCAACGGAGTGTCCCAACAAGTATCCGGCAAAGAAGAAAGCGATGCAAGTCGTCACTTGGGATGACAACTCAACGTCAAATGAGTCGTCTTCAAGTGATGAAGAAGAAAGCGCAACGGCATTCCACGCGTCCACATCTTCACCATTCATGTGCTTAATGGCAAGTACATCCGAGTCATTGTCCAACTCCACTGTTGAAAAGAATGCAACGGACAATGAATCGGATGATTCGGAAGGTGAAGATTTTGCTTTAGCCTACCACAGACTTTTGAGGGATTCAAAGAAAGTGGCTAAGCAAAACAAGAGTTTGAGAGGGAGAGTGCATGATCTCGAAGAAGAAGCAAAAAGGGCAACTTCTCTCTCAAACGCTCTTGAAGTGGAAAGGGAAAATCTGATAAAAGTAAATGTTTTCCTTCAAGAGTCCAATGAGCTTTTTGAGAAGGAACATACAAAACTGGTGGATAAAGCGGATCACTTCTCAAAGCTCTACAACGAGGCTCGACAGAATAACCTGGAAATGACAAAGACCATCTTCCAACTCAAGGATGACTTGCAGCGATTCTCTTCTGGAAGGAGTAAGTTGGATAAGCTTCTTGGTCTTGGTCAATCAAATCGGTTCGGCCTCGGGTACACTCGAACTGAAAACAGTCCAAGTTCGAGTGGGACAGTCTTTGTGCCCCAGTCGGTATCTCCTCCTCCGACACCGCAACTAACGACAAGCAACGACAACAAGCCTACTTCATCCTCCTCGGGATCGTCAAGTACTAAGGTATGTTTTCGTTGTGGCATTTTAGGGCACATAAGGAGAAATTGCAGGATGGGAGCTAAACGCTCACCTCAAGCACTTCTTGCAACGACTACCAAAAGGGCGCCTCCCCGGAATTCAAAGCAAAACTTTTCAAATGAAAAGAGCCTTGGTAGTTCACCGCGCAAGACGACATCATCAAGGAGCGGCAATCGATCTGACAAGACGCTTTCACCTAGGAGAATAACCTCACGACCATTATGTTACGGAATTTGAGTTGGCGTAATTTCGTGAAAGGTTCAAGTCTTGAAGATTGACGGTGAAGAAGGTTGGATCATTTAACTCAATCTCAAGAAAGAAGAATTCAAAAGGATCAGGTATGTTTAACTAAATATTTTTGGTGATCCGAATACTTCTTGTAGTGTAGAAACACTTGGAAGAATTTTTCATTGCATAAAAATCAAAAACTGGACATGGGACATGTTCAGGATCCGGATCAGATTGTTCAATCCGGATCCCGAAGGTGGTTCGTTCATACACCAGTTCAATCCGGATCGTAGCTTCCCTTGATCCGGATCCCGAACATTGAGTTTACCATTTTCCTTGAATGATCCGGATCAGGCTTTGCAATCCGGATCCCGAACGTTGATGTTTGGTGAACTGTATGAACGATCCGGATCAAGCACTTCGATCCGGATCCCGAACCTTCTGTAATATCCGCTGGTTTAAAATACTGTGGTTCCGTTCTTGGGTCTACTTTTGGGTTTCTATAATTCGCGTTTCGTTTCAGGGGTCCGGGAGGGGGGACTAATAATTCTTTGTTTCTGGACAGATCGTCGGGGCTCGCGAGTATTTTTAGTCAATAAAGCTCGCGAAACGGAGACCGCCGGCGAAATCGGTTTTGGATTCCGACTCCGGAATCTCCCAGAATAAATTCCGGAAGTTTTAGTACGGTTCAGGCGACTATCACGGTTACCGAGGCAGAACGGACCCAGGTTCGCACCCTGATCGACCCTTTTTTCTATTTTGGGGTTCAGTCCGATGGCGCCTATACAGCTTATTAATTTGGTTGGGAATTTAGGTTTTGGGAAAACCCCTTTCGTACTCTTTCCTCCTTGCCCTGACGCACGACACCCGAACGCGGAACCAACTCCTCAATCTCACCCCCTTCCTAGCGATCGTTTGGAGAACCAAGGCGGCGCGACCGAGGAGGGAGGGGATCGACGGGATACCCTTGGATAGCAAGCACGCAAGACAGACGATACCTCCCTCGATCAACCCGAGCCGACGAATCCGAGGTGAGCTTAATTTTGGGGTTTTCGTTAATTCTTGGTTCTTTCTTGGAAACGGGAGGAGGTTGGTCGGCGCCGTCACCGGAGCCGGCGCACGCGGAGCCGCGCGTGCGGGCAGCCCCGCACGCGGACGGCTCAACCCCGCGGGCGGTACGGGGCCGGGCGCGCGCCCCGCAATTGGGCAACGCCGCAGGTGGGCGGCGCCGCATGCGGGCGGCGCCGCATGCGCCCGCATGCGGGCAGCACCGCTTGCGGGCGGCGCCGCATGCGGGCGGCGCCGCATGCGGGCGGCGCCGCATGCGCCCGCATGCGGGCATCACCGCATGCGGGCGGCGCCGCAAGCGCCCGCATGCGGGCAACGCGCAAACGGGCGGCACACCGCCCAGCCGCGCAGGGCCGGACGCTTTCGCGCGGGTAGTGCGCGAGGGGTAGGGGCCGGGTGTTCCAGTCTTTTTAGCTTTGCGGAGTCGTGAGTTACTGACTCCTGTATGACAGGTTCGGGTAGGTGCGGGCGGGCACCCCGAGACGCGGGAGAACCTAGCATCGGTCAGGAGCGCGAGAACGAAAAGGTGGGTTCCTTTGAGACTAAGTATAGACTCGGTGTTCTTGGATAGTTGTTTAACTGCATATTTGTAATACTAACGCTGACGGTCTCTATGTTTGCGATATTATCTTGTATCCGGGTTATTGTGCTCGTGGTTGCGACACGCGCACCCGCGGTCTGGCCACCGCAAAGGGTGCTCTTTTCCGGGAAAGCGGTCTTCGACCCGTGTTAACCCACAAGGTGAAGTGGTGGGGGCCCCCGTAGGTGTGGGGTTTGAGGCATCAAAAGGTGGGGGAAAAAGGTGCGACCTGTCGGGACAGGTGTCCGACGAGGTCAGGTGCCCCAAGGTGTGAGCGGTGCGATCCGTCGGGATAGGTGCCCGACGAGATCAAGGTGTATAGGTGTTACAGGCATTACAGATGTTGCAGTTGTTACATGTGTTCGCATGTCACTCTTCCAGTGAGTCGAGTGGTTGCTCCGGATAGTTTTACTGTTGGGTTTGGCTTTCTTTCCTGCTTATTATTATTATCGCATGTCGCTGACTACCAACTCCGTGACAGGTTCTTCCAGGGGTGAGCGGTAGACGGCGGTGAGGTCGAGACGGGAGTGGTCGGGCTGTGAGGAGCCCTAGTCTGTATCTCCTTTTACTTTTTCCTTGCATTTCATTTGGTACTGTAGACTACGGTGTGGTTCGCGATACCCTTGTGGGGTCGGTGTGGATGTTGATTCCCGGTGTTCCGGATTTGATATTATGTTTCCTTTATTCGCCCGTTTGGCCGTTTTTCCAAAACAAAGTAACTAGAAAAGAAAAAAGGAACTTCGAAAACTATCTTTCAAAAATTTGGGGTCGTGTGGGCCCGCTTTTCCAAACCCTGTGGTTTTATGAGATTTCTAAACCGTTTTCAAAACCTCGGGTCGTGTGGACCTGTTTCCAAACCCTATGGATTTATGGCATCTTTCCAAACCGTTTTCAAAACCTTGGGTCGTGTGGGCCTGTTTTCAAAACTGTGAGTTTATCCTTTCAACTTGATTGGCGGCGGGCACTCTGTTTAGTTTACATTGTTGATTGAATACTCGAACTGTTGTGGTTAACTGAATGCTTGAGTTGAGATGTTGTAATAGCCGCGACGCCGTGCATATACAGAGGAGACTCTGCCCGATTTTCGAGTAAATCTGTATATGCGGCGGGTCTGGGCACGTGCCGGGGAAGACTGAATTTCAAAAAAAAAATTAAGGGACTCAATCAAACAACTCTTTCTTTTCCGCTGAGCGAGACCCCCGGGGCGTGACAGATTAAGATGGTATCAGAGCGGTTTTCTTTTAATCACAACAGTTAAGGTCCAACATCCACGGTAATACCACACGTAGCTTCGAGTAAATGAAATGTGTAGGACATAGGGGTGTAGGACGTGAGTGATCGGGGGAGGGGGGGGGGGGAAAGTGTAGTTTCTTCTCTCTCGATACAGGGACGTTGTTCTAGCAGGGTCTAGGACTGATGTTTTTTTTGGTTGTATGTGTGTACAGACAATGGTTCGAACCAGAGCGTCGGCCGGGGACGAAGGGGCGGATGCGACGGCATCGATGGCCGCTGAGAACCAACTCTTGCGGCAGCAACTGCAAGAGATGGCGGGAAATCTGGCGACGCTCACCGATCATGTGCGTCAGTTGACGCAGCGGCTTCCGGCCGCGACGGCGACGGTCGCACCGGGCCCCCCACAGGGGCCAGCCGCGCCAGCAGCAGCGCCGCAAGTGACGGGGACTGGGGCAGGAATGGCCCCTCCTCCGATAGTGCGGCCGGGACAGCGCCAGCCCAGGCGACAACGCCTGTAGCAGCACCCCCAGCAGCGTCCACGGCACCAGCTCCGGGGGCCCTTGGCGGGGGTACCTCGGGGGAGACATTGGTGGCACCCGTTCCTGTTGTGGCCGCCGCTGCCGCGGGGGAGGGGGCAGCTTCACTAACAGAGCGGGAGCGGGTACGAGCCAACCTAGCGGATTTCAAGAAATATGATCCACCCGTGTTCGAGGGAGAAACGACCGACCCTTGGGTCGTCGAGGATTGGGTCGGATCGATGGAAAAGCTTTTTGAAGACTTGCTCATGGAGGACTGTGAGCGGGTCCCCCTAGCGATCCACTGCCTGGGGGGAAATGCCCGTTTATGGTGGAAGACGGTGCGCCCCGATCCAACCAAGGGCACCGTGCTGCCATCATGGACGACGTTTAAGCAGGAGCTGTTTGGGGCTTTCTTTACCAACAGCGTCAAAAAGAAACTGGAGGACGACTTAAATCACATCCAGCAGGGGAGCAAGACGGTTATGGAATATCAGCGCGGCTTTGTGCGATTGGCGAACTGCGTCCCTTTCGTCATAAGGGACGAAGCCCACAAGGCGCAACTTTTCGTGGATGGATTACGGAGTGATATCTTCCAGGTGGTACAGGCGGCCGATTTGCACACGTTCCAACAAGTCGTCGACCGGGCCACGGTGGTCGAGCGCGGGTTCGCAGTTACACGCGCCAAGAGGGAGGCCCCGGTACGGCACGAGGAAAAGAAGCGGCAACAACCGTACGTTGGGGGGGGTTCTTACAGTGGGAACCGGCCCCCCAAGCGGTGGAGACCACAGTTAGGAACCCGGAGCGCACCTGCAGGAGGACCGAGGCCGGGGGACAGGCCTTGCGTAATCTGCGGGGGGGCACATCAAGTGCTGGACTGCCCCCAGAGAGTCGATCATTGCTTCCGCTGCGGCAAGCAGGGGCACTTCCGCTGCAACTGCCCCTTAACCTTGGGACCAGCCTTCTCTACTGCATCCACGCCTTCTACACAGTTCTCAGGGCGGGGGAAAGCTCCTATGGGGTCGACCTCTAGGCCTCCGGCAGCGCGACGCGAGGAGACAAGGCAACCTCAACCGGGAGGGCGAGTATATTCAATGACCCACCAAGAGGCGGACCGGCCGGAGGACATGCTTGCAGGTATTACTTCTGTTTCAAATTCCCGAGCTAGAACCCTCTCTGATACCGGAGCAACACACTCGTTCATTTCTTGTGATTACGTGTTTATGCATGACCTTGGGGAGACACCTCTCCAAAACCGACTGACGGTCCAGACAGCGGGTGGGACACTGGAGGCGACCAGCTTAGTGGCCACCTGCCCAATTATGTTAGGGCGACTGCCTTGCCCTTGGGACTTGGTGGTAATTCCCCTGAAGGAGTACGACATTGTTTTGGGCATGGATTGGCTCTCAAGGTACCAGGCGCTCATTGACTGCGAGAAACGGATGGTGCAGCTTCAAGAACCCAGCTTCCCTAAGAACGCGTATTTGGCGTGCAAGAGCATCTCCTTCCCAGCGGTCATCTCAGCGGCACGAGCCAGGAGGTTGGTGGAAGGTGGGTGTGTGGCCTACTTGGCATCGGTAGACATGGCCGCCCGACCCTCTGGGGCGCCGTCAGACATCCCGGTAGTGCGGGACTTTCCCGATGTTTTCCCGACGGAATTACCCGGGATGCCCCCCGAGCGAGAGGTGGTGTTCCCGATTGAACTGCTACCGGGCACGCAGCCGATTACGAAGGCGCCGTACCGAATGGCTTTCGCGGAGTTGAAAGAGCTCAAGGCGCAGCTGGAGGATCTCTTGGACAAAGGGTTCATCAGACCGAGTGTGTCACCCTGGGGCGCACCGGTACTCTTTGTGCGGAAGAAGGACGGAAGCCTACGACTCTGCATCGACTACAGAGGGATAAACAAAGTTACAGTGAAGAACAAGTACCCCCTGCCCAGAATCGACGATCTCTTCGACCAACTGCGGGGAGCGACGGTCTTCTCAAAGATTGATCTGCAATCGGGCTACCATCAGCTTCGGGTTCGAAACGAGGACATTCCAAGGACCGCCTTCCGGACCCGGTATGGCCACTACGAATTTACGGTTATGCCCTTCGGGCTTACGAACGCCCCCGCCGTCTTCATGGATATGATGAACCGGATTTTCAAGCCCTTCCTAGATCGGTTCGTGGTGGTCTTCATCGACGACATACTGATCTATTCACCCACCGACGGGGAGCACGAGCAACATCTGCGGATGATCCTCTAGACCCTCAGGGACCACGAGTTGTTCGCTAAGCTCAAGAAGTGCGAGTTCTGGCTACGCGAGGTAGGCTTTTTAGGACATGTGATCTCGGCAAAAGGAATCGCCGTGGATCCCAAGAAGGTGGAATCCGTGACAGCCTGGCAGCCGCCAACTACGGTAACGGAGATCCGCAGTTTCTTGGGCCTCGCTGGGTACTACCGACGCTTTGTCGAGGGCTTCTCGAAGATAGCCGCCCCCCTGAACCGGTTGACTAGGAAAGGAGAAAAGTTTGTGTGGTCGACACAATGCCAGGAGAGCTTCGAAGAACTTAAAAGTAGGCTAACCAGGGCACCAATTCTCGTACTACCAACACCCGAAGAGGATTATGAAGTGTACTGCGATGCATCGAGGATCGGCCTTGGGGGTGTATTGATGCAACAGGGAAAAGTAATAGCCTATGCTTCCAGGCAGCTGAAAGATTACGAGAAGAATTATCCGATACACGATTTGGAACTGGCTGCAGTGGTCTTTGTTTTGAAGTTATGGAGACACTACCTCTTTGGTGTCCACTGTAACGTTTTCTCTGACCACCAAAGCCTTAAGTACCTGTTCACCCAGAAGGAACTAAACCTGCGACAGAGGCGGTGGCTTGAACTATTGAAGGATTACGATCTAACAATCCAGTACCACCCCGGGAAAGCAAACGTAGTGGCAGACGCTTTGAGCAGGAAGGGGCAACCAGAAGAGGCGACGGCACGCGCGATAACTAAGCAGAGCACCTTGATCGCGGAATTCTCGCGATTGAAGTTGGAGGTGGTACCAATGGGCACAGTCGCACAACTGTTGGCCTTGGTGGTAAAGCCGACGCTGTTCGAGAGAATTCGAGGGGGACAGCAGGCGGACTCGTACTTGCAGCGCATACGAGACAAGATCTCGCCGGATCAAGGAGGTGACTTTTCCGTGGAAGAGGACGGCACTTTACGGTTCCGCGGGCGGATCTGCGTGCCGGATACCCCGGAATTGAAGGAGGAAATCCTAGCTGAGGCACACCGCGCCCCTTATGCGGCACATCCGGGGGGTACAAAGATGTACAGGGACCTCAAGCAGACTTTCTGGTGGCCCAAGCTGAAGGGGGATGTGACTCGTCACGTTGCGCATTGCCTGGTTTGTCAGCAGATAAAGGCAGAGCATCAGCGGCCAGCGGGAAAGCTACAACCATTACCCGTACCGGAGTGGAAGTGGGATCAGATCACCATGGACTTCGTCACTGGATTCCCACGTTCACAGCAGGGGCACGACACAATCTGGGTCATTGTAGACCGGCTAACCAAGTCAGCGCACTTCCTACCCATTCACACAACCTGGACCAGAGAGCGATTAGCCCAAGTCTACCTCAGCGAGATCGTGAGACTGCATGGAGTGCCGGCATCGATCACATCGGATAGAGACACACGCTTTGTTTCGAAGTTTTGGCAGAGCCTACAGCAGGCCTTGGGGACCAAATTACAGTTCAGCACGGCCTTCCACCCCCAAACGGACGGACAGTCGGAGCGAGTGATACAGACGCTGGAGGACCTGCTGCGAGCCTGTGTGCTAGACTGGGGGATCGGTTGGGAGCGTTACCTGCCCCTCGTCGAATTCGCCTACAACAACAGCTACCAGGCCAGCATCCAGATGGCACCCTACGAGGCCTTGTACGGCAGACGCTGCCGATCCCCGATCTGTTGGGACGACTTGGGAGAACGGAAGTTCTTGGGACCCGACTTGGTGGAAGAAACTGAAGAGAAGGTACGCCTTATGAGGAAGCGCCTACTGACTGCCCAGAGTCGGCAAAAGAGCTACGCGGATCGGAGACGCCGGGACCTAGAATTCCAGGTGGGAGAACACGTGTTTCTGCGGGTCTCGCCGTCCAGAGGAATCAAACGCTTCGGGCTGAAAGGCAAGCTGAGCCCATGGTTTGTGGGGCCGTTCGAGATCCTGGAGCGCATTGGCCCAGTGGCTTACCGCCTCGCCCTACCGCCGAACCTCAGCAGGGTCCACGACGTGTTCCACGTTTCGATGCTCAAGAAATACCTCCCCGACCCAACGCATGTCCTGGACGTCTCGACACTCGAACTGAAGGAGGACCTAAGCTTCGAGGAAGCCCCGGTGCGAATCCTAGCAAGAGAGAGCAAGACGCTCCGAAACCGAGTCATCCCCTACGTAAAGGTGCTCTGGAACAACCACGAGGAGCGGGAAGCGACGTGGGAGCTGGAGTCCAAGATGAGGGAGGGCTATCCCTATCTTTTCACCGCGAACCAGGATTGAGTTTCGAGGACGAAACTCATTTTTAAAAGGTGAGTGGTGTAATATCCGCTGGTTTAAAATACTGTGGTTCCGTTCTTGGGTCTACTTTTGGGTTTCTATAATTCGCGTTTCGTTTCAGGGGTCCGGGAGGGGGGACTAATAATTTTTTGTTTCTGGACAGATCGTCGGGGCTCGCGAGTATTTTTAGTCAATAAAGCTCGCGAAACGGAGACCGCCGGCGAAATCGGTTTTGGATTCCGACTCCGGAATCTCCCAGAATAAATTCCGGAAGTTTTAGTACGGTTCAGGCGACTATCACGGTTACCGAGGCAGACCGGACCCAGGTTCGCACCCTGATCGACCCTTTTTTCTATTTTGGGGTTCAGTCCGATGGCGCCTAAACAGCTTATTAATTTGGTTGGGAATTTAGGTTTTGGGAAAACCCCTTTCGTACTCTTTCCTCCTTGCCCTGACGCACGACACCCGAATGCGGAACCAACTCCTCAATCTCACCCCCTTCCTAGCGATCGTTTGGAGAACCAAGGCGGCGCGACCGAGGAGGGAGGGGATCGACGGGATACCCTTGGATAGCAAGCACGCAAGACGGACGATCCCTCCCTCGATCAACCCGAGCCGACGAATCCGAGGTGAGCTTAATTTTGGGGTTTTCGTTAATTCTTGGTTCTTTCTTGGAAACGGGAGGAGGTTGGTCGGCGCCGTCACCGGAGCCGGCGCGCGCGGAGCCGCGCGTGCGGGCAGCCCCGCACGCGGACGGCTCAACCCCGCGGGCGGTACGGGGCCGGGCGCGCGCCCCGCATGCGGGCAACGCCGCAGGCGGGCGGCGCCGCATGCGGGCGGCGCCGCATGCGCCCGCATGCGGGCATCACCGCATGCGGGCGGCGCCGCAAGCGCCCGCATGCGGGCAGCACCGCATGCGGGCAGCGCCGCAAGCGCCCGCATGCGGGCAGCACCGCATGCGGGCAGCGCGCAAACGGGCGGCACACCGCCCAGCCGCGCAGGGCCGGACGCTTTCGCGCGGGTAGTGCGCGAGGGGTAGGGGCCGGGTGTTCCAGTCTTTTTAGCTTTGCGGAGTCGTGAGTTACTGACTCCTGTATGACAGGTTCGGGTAGGTGCGGGCGGGCACCCCGAGACGCGGGAGAACCTAGCATCGGTCAGGAGCGCGACAACGAAAAGGTGGGTTCCTTTGAGACTAAGTATAGACTCGGTGTTCTTGGATAGTTGTTTAACTGCATATTTGTAATACTAACGCTGACGGTCTCTACGTTTGCGATATTATCTTGTATCCGGGTTATTGTGCTCGTGGTTGCGACACGCGCACCCGCGGTCTGGCCACCGCAAAGGGTGCTCTTTTCCGGGAAAGCGGTCTTCGACCCGTGTTAACCCACAAGGTGAAGTGGTGGGGGCCCCCGTAGGTGTGGGGTTTGAGGCATCAAAAAGTGGGGGAAAAAGGTGCGACCTGTCGGGACAGGTGTCCGACGAGGTCAGGTGCCCCAAGGTGTGAGCGGTGCGATCCGTCGGGATAGGTGCCCGACGAGATCAAGGTGTATAGGTGTTACAGGCATTACAGATGTTGCAGGTGTTACATGTGTTCGCGTGTCACTCTTCCAGTGAGTCGAGTGGTTGCTCCGGATAGTTTTACTGTTGGGTTTGGCTTTCTTTCCTGCTTATTATTATTATCGCATGTCGCTGACTACCCACTCCGTGACAGGTTCTTCCAGGGGTGAGCGGTAGACGGCGGTGAGGTCGAGACGGGAGTGGTCGGGCTGTGAGGAGCCCTAGTCTGTATCTCCTTTTACTTTTTCCTTGCATTTCATTTGGTACTGTAGACTACGGTGTGGATCGCGATACCCTTGTGGGGTCGGTGTGGATATTGATTCCCGGTGTTCCGGATTTGATATTATGTTTCCTTTATTCGCCCGTTTGGCCGTTTTTCCAAAACAAAGTAACTAGAAAAGAAAAAAGGAACTTCGAAAACTATCTTTCAAAAATATGGGGTCGTGTGGGCCCGCTTTTCCAAACCCTGTGGTTTTATGAGATTTCTAAACCGTTTTCAAAACCTCGGGTCGTGTGGACCTGTTTCCAAACCCTATGGATTTATGGCATCTTTCCAAACCGTTTTCAAAACCTTGGGTCGTGTGGGCCTGTTTTCAAAACTGTGAGTTTATCCTTTCAACTTGATTGGCGGCGGGCACTCTGTTTAGTTTACATTGTTGATTGAATACTCGAACTGTTGTGGTTTGTTGGGTTATATGTAATAAGGATCTAAATAGGGGAAAAAACACCTAGAGGGGGGTGAATAGGTGTAAACGTATAAACACTCAAAAATCGTTGCGATAAAAACCCAATGCGGAAATAAAAATAATACGCAAGATTTTTACGTGGAAAACTCCATCACCGGAGTAAAAAACCACGGGACCGATAACATGGCAGAAATCCACTAGAATTAAAACACGTACAAGGTGATTTACCGTACACACTTACGACTCAACCTTTTCCATACGCTCCTAGAGGATCTTCTCCGCTCGCTCCACGACGCTTCTCGAATCCACGATCTGCGCCCCAACGCCGAATCCACGGCGTCCAACGTCGAATCCACGACGTCCGACCGAATCCACGGTCTTCACCCAATAGCACCCTTCGAATCCACGAACGTGCCTCGCTCCGAATCCACGAGAGCGGTTGAACCTTGAATCCACAAGGACACGCGAATCCACGCGCCGATTTTTGGGGTAAATCGTTGTTTTTGGTGGTGATGATCCGCCGAATACTTAGATCAAAGATAGATCGGAAATACCATCTAAGTATTCATTAGTTTGATTCAACTCAAGATGTGAGTATGAAAACCTAGAATCAAACTAATCAATATAGATGAAGAAACATAGAGTATTCTCTAGTGATTTCCTTTCTTCTCTATATGTGGATCTAGAGCCGTATAAGATGATATATGAAAATGACGGCTATGTGGATTATTTGGATTCAGCCTAGAAAAAGAGTCATAGGGTCTATTTATAGGTTAGAAACATTTGGAAGGAGATAAGAATCAAAAACCTAACATTTCTGGAATTTTGACGGACGGCGATCCGGATCGGATTTGGGCGATCCGGATTGCAGTAGCAAAAAAGACGGTTTCCAGACAATCACACGTTCGGGATCCGGATCGGATTGTCTGATCCGGATCGTTCATACAATTCAGAAAACTCAACGTTCGGGATCCGGATCGTGAGATGCTGCGATCCGGATTGAAGTATTGTATGAAACAACAACCTTCGGGATCCGGATCGCTGGCTCTGATCCGGATCCTGAACTTGTCCGAACACCAGTTTTTGATAATTAAGCAATTAAAAACTCTTCCAGGTGTTTCTACACTACAAGAAGTATTCGGATCACCAATAATCTTTAGTTAAACATACCTGATCCTTTTGAATTCTTCTTTCTTGAGATTGAGGTAAATGATCCAACTTTCTTTATCTTCAATCTTCAGGACTTCAACCTTTCACGAAACTATGCCAACTTAAATTCCGTAACAATCTCCCCCTTTGGCGGTTTCGTGACAAAACACAGATCCACTCAAGAAAATTCAAAAAGATATTTTTGTTGCTATCACCATACAACAAAAATTTACAATAGAGATCCAAAAATTTAAAACATGAGATAAACTCCTAAAACAGACTCTAGACTTAGACATCTGTACTCTCTGCACAAAGAAATCATTCTTGACAAAAAGAGATCGTTAGATACCTCAAGAATATTTAACATTCAAAACCTAGTACAGAGATAGAGTGTCACGCCCCGGAACCCGGGCTCGCCAACAGATCCGCCGTGCACATGGGATTTCCCGAGTACACGAAGCGCTGGTAACCTGCTCCGATATAATATAAACAATAAAAGAGCATAATACAGAGCTGAAGTGGAAGAACCACTTAGTATCTCAGACTGGAACTACAAATAAAGCTGTAATAAGTACAATAATCTCCCAGCTCACCAAAATAGTACAACCAGCTGGCGAAAGCCAGACTCAAAATAAAAGGAGAATACCACAGTCCGAGTGAAGGGTACAGCGTCTATCTACAGCTCTCAGTTTCCCAGGAGATCTATCTATTCAGCGATCCCCTTACCTCGATCAGCTGCCGATAGCCTAGCAGCTCCCGCAGACGACTCTGCAAAATAAAGAAGAAGAAAGAGAAAAACAATAATGGGGGTGAGAACTACCAGATAAACCAGTAGCCTCCCCTAGTGGGCAAAACCTCAACTCTGACGCACCCACTAGGACTACTAGAGGCCAGAAAGGAAAAAGTGGTAAGGCTGTAAGCAGAACTGCTGAATAAAGGGGAAACCACCACTAGCATGCCTCTAAATGCAGTGCCAAAAGGAATGACTGTATGTATGCCTCAGTATCTAACATGCCTGCCTGAATAAACCCAATCTTATGTGACCAGTAAAACTGGTACTGCCTGCTGCGCCTTGCCTGCCCAAATCGGGTATGCTGGCCAATGCATAACACCGATAGGGAATGAGAGTCTCAAGGACTCAAGCCTGCCTGTAACACACTCCGGAGTGGCACTCGAGGGGAGCGACCCACACGAGTAAAAGTACCTCAGTAATAAGTATCATAAGTGTCGTAAACAGCAGGACTGGATCATGACTATGATCAAAGTGGGAAAAGCCATCCACTAAGAAACCCTGATATGATGCCATAGTACTCAATAAGTGGGAAAAACCATCCACTAAAGAAAAGCCCGATCCCCTGCTGATGCCAAAAATAAACCAGACTCAACCCCATTCTGATGCAAGGATAAACATCTGGCCGACCGCCTACAGTCCGCGGTCACCGCAACACCCCACAAGTTTATAATCTAACATAACCTTGGCTATACTATCCCAAACCCCTGCTCATACTCGAGCGGCAAGCAACTGAAAGCAAAAGAGAGCAATAAAACATGTCAAGTCTTAATATGATAGTGTAGCAATAAATAGTGGCCCTACCTGATGTCCGGGCATGCATGCAACTGTCTTTATTTTAAAAGTTGTAAAATAGTGTCAAAGATTTGAAAAGATTGATTTACTGAATAAAAGTCATTTGCATGCGAGATTATAGCCTTTGTCTCAATCACAGTGTCCCAATATATGTCATCATATCATTTGTGGGGTTATATTAATTTTTAGGAGAGTTCGTCCCAGCGGTTCTCATCAATTGTCCTGTTAGTAGTCCTGTTAGTAGTCCCAATAGTACTCATCAATTTAGTTTGTCCCAATTGTTCTCATCAATTGTCATATTAGTTTGTCCCAATTGTTCTCATCAATTGTCATATTAGTTTGTCCCAATTGTTCTCATCAATTGTCATATTAGTTTGTCCCAATTGTTCTCATCAATTAAATTTTAAGGGAGTTCCAGTAATCCCAGTGAGCTTGTCAAAAATGAGGTAAGCAACAACCGCCCACCTCGAGCAGCTCAAACTACACCTCAGGTAGTCTCCTGGTTGTCCACAGTCCTCAACTCCTGCAAATCAACGCTCCCGGTATAAATACAAATCCCAAAAAGCACAATATTTGCTGTTTTTCAAATAGCACGGGAAAAGAGGAATTTTTCACCTCTAAATAGTGCTCATAAAAATCCAGAAAAATTACGGTTGCGTTCCTCGCGAAGAGTAGATCAAAATCGACTCTTTAAACGTCTCGATCTGATGCTCCTACGCCAAGATAAAAATCGGAGAAGTTGACGCTGTCCAAAAATTTCCACAGCAAAAAGGGGGGTCAAAGAGACCTCGGGAAACGTGCCAAAAGTACGAAATGGAGCAAAATGATCAACACGGAAATCGAAGCCTTACCTCTTAGGAACGCGCTGTCGCGAAAATCGTCCAAAAATTCCTCCTGGTTAGCCCACAGGGAATTTTCGACGGAACTGCGACGGGAAATGGGCCGAAAAAGAAAACCGTCGCAGTGCGCCGCGTCGCAGATAACTCACTAACTGTAACTCCAAAAATTCTAAAATTCTGAGGAGAGAGAGAGGAGAGAGAGAGGAAGAATTTTCGTAGAGGGCACTTTCTCTGGTTCTCTCTCTAAAGGCTCGAAAACCGAGGTGCAAAGAGAGGGGGGTGGGGGACCTCTTATATAGTGGGCCAAAGGGAATATTCCCACACGGGATCCGGATCCGAACAGGAAACACCGAAATGGGCCAACCAAAACGCGCCACGTGTCCACAAAACAGGGAACAGCCTGTGCAAGGGCCACTCAGAAGACGCCACGTGTCCACGTGGAGCACGGGCCCGGTCCCCGCGCCGGGTCTTCCGGATCCTGTCAGCCAATCCGGGTGCGCCACGTGTCACAGTCCCCGTGGGCTTCTAGAAGCCGGCCAGCCAATCGGGAGCCGCCACGTGGCACGGGGGGTATTCGGTGCTCCCGGTGCACGCCAGGCCCATGGACCGCGCACCCGAGCCCCCGCCCGCGCCTGCGCCGCCGCCCTCTGCCGCTGTGCCGCCGCTGCGCCGCCGCCCGCCGCCGTGCGCCGCCGCCCGCCGCCGCTCGCCGGTCGCCGCCGGCGGCCGGAACAGTAATTCCGGCCGGCGGTTACTGTTCCGGTGAACAGTACCAAGTGTCGAAAAAAATAAAGCGAATATACCGTTTTGATCGTTTTCGCGCGCTGAGTCCAAATACGACGTCCATTTCGCCAAATTCTCATCCGAAATTTTGCCGAAAGCTCCCGGAAAATTCCATTTGCTCCGATTTTCGCGCAGAGTCTATATTAAATGTCCAATTTCGATTCTACAAGCTCTGCTTCACCGAATAAGCTCCCTACAGTCACTGTTTAATATTGCACAGTTCCTGCGGGAGTCCGGATCATCACATCCTCCCCCACTAAAAAGAGTTTCGTCCTCGAAACGAGACTAAACAATAATCCTCAGTCCGATGTCTCGAATAAGTAGGGGTGAGCATCCCTCATCTCCGACTCGAGCTCCCATGTAGCCTCGCGCTCGTCATGATTGCTCAATTGGATCTTCACATAGGGAATGGCCCGACTGCGTAATTCTTTCACCTCTCGATCCAGAACTCGCAGTGGGCGTTCTTCATACCTCAAATCCTCGCTGATCTCAGCGATGTGAAGTCGATGACGTGCGATGGGTCGAAGATATACTTCCTCAAAGTAGAAACATGAAATACATCATGGACACCAGCAAGCCTTGGAGGAAGTGCGAGTCGGTAGGCAACTGGCCCGATACGCCCTAATACCTCAAAGGGTCCAATATATCGGGGGCTAAGTTTCCCACGAATGTCGAACCTCCTGATTCCTTTGGACGGCGAGACTTTCAGGAATACATGATCTCCAACCTGAAATTCTAAGTCTCGTCGCCGAACATCGGCATAGCTCCTCTGTCGGCTTTGGACGGTCTGAAGATGCTTTCGAATCACCCGGACCTTCTCTTCTGCCTCTATCAAGACATCTGGTCCCAAGGTCCGCCTCTCGCCTACGTCACTCCAATAAAGTGGTGATCGACACTTGCGTCCATACAATGCTTCAAACGGAGCCATCTGAATGCTCGCTTGAAAGCTATTGTTGTACGCGAATTCAGCCAAAGATAAATGCCGAATCCACCCTCCGCCGAAATCCAGGACGCAAGCCCTCAACATGTCCTCCAGGATTTGTATCGTCCGCTCCGATTGCCCATCAGTCTGCGGATGAAAAGCTGTACTGAACCTGAGTTCAGTCCCCAAGGCTGTTTGCAAACTCTTCCAGAAATGCGAAACAAACCTCGGGTCTCTATCTGATACTATGGAGGCCGGTACTCCATGTAATCTAACTATCTCATCTAGAGATAGCTGGGCTAGTCGCTCAAGTGGCCATGTAGTCTGCATGGGCAGAAAGTGTGCCGACTTGGTAAGTCTATCTACAACTACCCAGATAGCATCAGCTCCTCCCTGTGCCCTAGGTAGTCCGACCACGAAATCCATCGTAATGTGGTCCCATTTCCACTCGGGAATCGGGAGACTTTGTAACTTGCCAGCTGGCACTCGATGCTCAGCTTTCACCTGCTGACAAGTTAAACACTGAGCCACAAATCTCCCAATATCCCTCTTCATGCCTTTCCACCAGAAGTGTGCCTTGAGGTCTTTATACATCTTAGTCCCACCAGGATGTAGGGTATAAGGTGTATAATGGGCCTCTCGCAATATCTGTTCTCTAATCTCCACATCTATTGGCACACATGCTCGGTTTCTGTACCTTAGTACTCCCGAGGCATCTACCGAAAAGTCCCCAGACTGATCACTCGGAATATGATCTCTAATCCTGGCCAAGTGGGGGTCCTCACTCTGTTTCTCTTTGATCCTGTCCAGCAGAGTGGGCTGCAAGACTAAAGATGTCAGTCTAGCAGTGACCCCAGGGGACACAACCTCTATCTCGAGTCGTCTCATTTCCTCTAATAGCGGTGCCTGGTCTGTGATCAACATAGACAAACTTTGCACCGCCCTCCTACTCAAGGCATCAGCGACCACATTAGCCTTGCCTGGGTGGTAGAGAATATCATAATCCTTTAATAGCTCTAACCACCTACGTTGCCTCAAATTCAACTCCTTCTGTGTGAACAGGTATTTTAGGCTCTTGTGGTCGGTGTAGATTTCACAATGCTCCCCATATAGATAATGACGCCAAAGCTTTAGTGCAAATACTACAGCAGCAAGCTCCAAGTCATGGGTAGGGTAATTCTTCTCATAATCCTTGAGTTGCCTTGATGCGTAAGCAATTACCCTCCCTTCTTGCATCAACACACAACCAAGTCCGCTGTGTGATGCATCACTGTAGATCACATATCCTTTTCCCATAACAGGGAGGGAAAGGATAGGGGCGGTCATTAGTCTATTCTTCAGCTCCTCAAAGCTCTTTTGACAGTCCTCACTCCAGATAAACTTCACTCCTTTACGCGTCAAGCGAGTGAGGGGTGTGGAGAGCTTCGCAAAGCCTTCCACAAACCGACGGTAATACCCAGCTAAACCCATAAAGCTACGTACCTCAGAAACCGTCGTTGGTCGGGGCCAATCCCGAACCGCCTCAATCTTTGCTGGGTCCACTGCCACACCTGCGGCAGAAATTACATGGCCCAAGAAGACTACCTCCCGAAGCCAAAATTCGCACTTTGCCAGCTTGGCAAACAACTTCTTCTCTCGTAGAAGTTGCAGCACAATCCTCAAGTGCTCCTCATGCTCCGCATCACTTCGGGAGTAGACCAAGATATCATCAATGAACACTACCACGAACCGGTCTAAGTAAGGTCGGAAGATCCGGTTCATTAAATCCATGAATGCGGCAGGGGCATTAGTTAGCCCAAAAGGCATAACTGTGAATTCATAATGCCCATACCGTGATCTAAATGCCGTCTTCGGAATATCCTCGGCCTTCACCTTTAACTGGTGGTAACCGGACTGCAAATCTATCTTAGAGAAGACACAAGACCCTTGCAGCTGATCAAAAAGATCATCGATGCGCGGCAAAGGGTACTTGTTTTTGATGGTCACTTTATTTAATTCCCTATAGTCCACACATAATCGAAGTGACCCATCCTTCTTTTTCACGAATAGCACCGGCGCTCCCCAAGGCGACACACTCGGCCTAATAAAGCCCTTATCCATTAAATCCTGAAGTTGCGCCTTAAGCTCTCGCAACTCAGCCGGTGCCATCCGGTAAGGAGCCTTTGAGATTGGTGCAGTTCCCGGAACTACGTCAATCAAAAAAACAAAATGTCATGTTAGTGAACATCAATTTGTTAGTTATATTACATGCCCAAATAGTTAGTCGAATAGTTAGTCGAGGCATGCATTCAAAACAAATGAAAACCAAAAGTTGAAGTTCTACTTACTTCGATGTTCACACATGAAAGAGGTTATACTTACCTCGATGTTCACACATTCACATTGTTCAAGTTCCCTTGATGTTCACTTACCTTGATGTTCACATCACATCATTGTTCAAGTTCATTGTTCAAGTTCTCTCTAAATTCTCTCCCCCTTTTTGTCACAAACAAAGCCAAAATCACAAAAATTAAGGAGAGTTAAAAGTTTCAAAAATTGTTCCGAAAAATAAGAACTAGAACTAAGAGTAAGTCCTAAAAACTGAAAAACCTGCACAAGAAAAGATTAGAAAGAAATTTAAGTCAGTCTGAATCAGAACTAGTGGGATTGGTACAATCCAACTTCTTCAAAATCGCTTGAAGCATTTTTGACATTGTGGAGACCTTTCTTTTCATCTTATGTTGCTCAGAGATAATCTGTTTGAGATTTGTAGATACACTGTCTTGTTCAGCAGATGATCTTCGCTGTTCTTGTCGAATTGAGGACCTTACATTCGCTTTTGCCGTGTGTCTCCAGGACGTTGAAGGATGTAGTATAGATCCAGACGGTGCATCTTGACCTTCAGTCCATGGAGATTCTCTAGGGAGAGAGCGAGCTCTGGTGAGGGGTCTATCAACCTGAATTCCAGTTCCCCTCGAATTCTTTCGCCTAGTGTACTGCTTGGTTGTTGAGGAAGATTTCATCAGCTTCTTGTTCTTCAAATACAACCTATCTTCTTTGTCAATAGCTTTTTGTGGTTGTTCACAAATCTCTTCCCAGTCTTCTTCATCTGATTCTGAATCATTTTGACAAACTTTCTTTGTCTCTTCTTGATTTGAGTCATCTTGTTCTCTTTTTATAGAAGACGCACTAGGTCCTACCATTGCTACCAAAAGGAAGATTATCCACGCGAACGCCATTGGTGCAAGTGCTTAAAAGATTTAAAATCCTGTGAACAATAACTCAAGAACACATGAAAAAAATGTTAATTTTCAAAGATTTAACAAATTATACCCAAACAATCATAATCATGTAGAGAGACTAAGAATCAAATTAGTTTTGCAAAAGGACTTTTAAAAATAGATCAATTGCATGATTTTCGAAAATCCTTATTATATGCCCTAAAACCGAAATTTTAGAAATCGAAGCCTAAAAATCCGTTAATCAGGAGAATACCTAGCATATAATCAAAACTAATCTACCCAGAGTTCTTATTTCAAAAGAAATTTGATCAAAAACCATCCACAAACAAAATTGATCCAAGAAATTCATCACGTTTGAGGAGGAATAGAGAAAAATGGTGAAAAACCGAGATTTTGATCAATAAAACTTACTTGGAGTTGAAGAACTTGAGTTTGAAAGCTTCCAAGAAGGATGAAATCTAGAGAGAGAGGCTCTGGAAACTTTAGAACAAAAGATTGGAGTAAAAGAAATCAAAACCCTTTTGTTCTTTATAAAACCCTAGCCGCGATCCGGATCATCCCATGCTTGCGATCCGGATCGGCTACCCGCAGTGAGAAACTGCGTTCGGGATCCGGATCGGCAGGTCCAATCCGGATCGTCAGCCCGCAGAAGAATACCTGCGTTCGGGATCCGGATCATCTTGCCCGATCCGGATCGGCTCCAACTTTTTCTTTAGAAAATTTCAGAGAAATTCAAGAAAAACCAGAAAAAGGTTGTAAGCACAAATGTGTATCAACTTTAAACAAAAATCATCGTTTCATACAACAAGAATTAGATTATGCCAAATCTATCAATAATATCCAAAAATGAAACGAGAATTTACAAGAATTAAATCCCTTAAAGTTGAACACCTTCAATTACATCTAACTTGATCTTATGAGTAATGCCTTTATCAAATCATCAATTCAGTAAAGAAAATGAAATACAAAGATCAATAGATGTTTGAAATCCCAAATATAGTAGATAATGTATCTAGACAATCTGTTGAAGAGAGTGGCTCTTTGAGCATCTTTCTTTAAAAACCCACCTTATACCAACCTTGAAATTTGACGAAGTCAAGTATTTCAACATGCATTTTACTTAATCAAAATTTGAACAACCATGCTTGGTATACATGTGGTAGCTGCACACAATACTCGGACGACCGAGGTGGTAGCTCTTTCCTCCATGTGGTGGTAGTTTTCACACTCCTCATTGGGATGTAACTCTTTCCACATCTTTTGAGCATTTTACTTTTTCTATGACTCCCCCTCAATTGGCTATCAATTATTTAAGATATAAAGTATTCAACCAAATATTGATCTCGATTTCATACTCGACTAAGCAGTCAAATAAGATAATGACTATACCAAGAGATCATTGAGAGAGAGAAATTGACTTTGATCACTTAGAAGATGATTTAATTAACATAAATGATCATTGCAACAGTGAAATATTATGATGGCAAAAGCATAATAAATTTCTAAATGTGCGAAAAGATGCAATTAAAGTCAATTATGATCTATGCTCAATTAATGTCCTATGTACAAACATAGATAATGAACAAAACAAAACAAATACAAAACCTATCCTAAGCAAAGGTTTCAAAAAGAAGTTTATTTCAAGGAAAGCATTCCAATTGCTTTTCGTAAATGAATAAAACGTTTTTGATCCAAAGGTTTTGTTAAAAAGTCAGCCAATTGATCCTCAGTTGAAATATATGAAAGTTGAAGAGTATTTGATTCAACTAGCTCTCTAAGAAAATGATATCTAAGTTCAATATGTTTTGTTCTAGAGTGCAACACAGGGTTTTTAGAAATGTTAATTGCACTTGTGTTGTCACAAAGAATTGTTACCGAAGATGCTGAAATGCGGAAGTCGCTCAATACGCTTTTCATCCAAATGAGTTGAGTTGAGCAACTTCCAGCTGAAATGTATTCCGCTTCGGCAGTCGAGAGTGCTATGCAATTCTGCTTTTTACTGTGCCATGCAACAAGGCAATGGCCAAGATAGAAGCATGCACCACTCGTGCTTTTCCGATCATCCACTGATCCTGCCCAATCGGCATCTGAGTATCCAACAATATCCAGACTTGTTCCCATTGGATACCAAATTCCGAAATTAATTGATCCTTTGATGTACCGGATGATCCGTTTCACCGCTTTCAGGTGAACCTCCTTTGGTGCTGATTGATATCTCGCGCAAATCCCAACACTAAAGGATATATCCGGGCGACTAGCCGTGAGGTAAAGTAGACTTCCAATCATACTTCTATACAGTTTCTCGTCTACATTCTCACTATGTGATTCACTTCCAAGTCCCTTGTGGCTAGTTCCCATTGGAGTTGGAAAATCTTTACAATTTTCTAGATCAAACTTTTTGACCAACTCCATTGCATACTTGGATTGACTCAAGTGAATACCTTCATCATTTTGTTTAATTTGCAATCCAAGAAAATAAGTCAATTCGCCCATCATGGACATCTCAAATTCGCTTTCCATGGTCTCCGCGAATTTAGAAGCATCATTATCTCTTGTTGCGCCAAATACAATGTCATCGACATAGATTTGTGCTACAATGAAATTGCTTTGATAATGCTTCACAAAGAGAGTCCTATCAGCTCCCCCTCGAGTATAGCCCTTCTCCAAAAGGTGCTTTGTTAACCTTTCGTACCATGCTCGCGGTGCTTGTTTCAGACCGTAAAGAGCCTTTTTCAAACGAAAAACATGGTTAGGTTGTTTATGATCTACAAAACCTTTCGGTTGAGCCACATAAACTTCCTCATTTAAAAACCCATTTAGAAATGCGCTCTTAACGTCCATTTGAAATAATTTGATTTTAAAATGACAAGCAATAGCAAATAGTATACGAATGGACTCGAGTCTAGCTACAGGGGCGAAAGTTTCATCAAAGTCTATACCTTCTACTTGAGAGTAGCCTTGAGCAACTAATCGTGCCTTGTTCCTGATGATAGTACCATCCTCATTTTTCTTGTTCTTGAAGATCCATTTGGTACCTATCACATTATGTTGCTTTGGAGGCTTCGTTAATTCCCAGACTTTGTTTCGCTCAAATTGATGGAGCTCTTCCTGCATTGCTTTAATCCAGTAGTCATCCTGAAGAGCTTCATCTATGTTCTTTGGTTCGATTAAAGATACGTAGCAAGCGAATCCACAAACCAACTGCTTCCGAGTTCTAACTCCTTCTTGTGGATCTCCAATGATGTTCGATTCCGGATGATCCTTGGAGATTCGTAACGTTTGTTGAAACGGAGTACTCGGAGGTACATGAGATGATTCCTGCACATCAGATAAACTAGAAGAGCCATTAGATGCATCATTAATATTGGAAGTATTATCATGAGAAGATGCACTAGCAGGAGAATCATCATCTAGAGAGATATCGAGGGTAGATTTTCCAGATCCAAAGTGAAAAGCTTCATCTACTTTAACATTTATAGATTCTACGATCGTCTTAGATTCAATGTTAAATACTCGATATGCTCTGCTATTCGTAGAATAACCCAAAAAGATCCCTTCATCACTTCGAGAGTCGAACTTTCCAAGATTTTCACGGTCACGTAAAATGTAACATCGACTCCCGAAGATACGAAAGTATTTGATATCCGGTTTTCTACTAAACCACAGCTCATATGGTGTATTTAAAGTTCCTGGGCGCAAGTAAACTCTATTGATGACATAGACAGCGGTGTTCACAGCTTCAGCCCAAAAATGTAGCGGTAAATTACGGCTATGAAGCATCACACGCGCCATCTCTTGAACAACCCTGTTTTTGCGCTCAACAACACCATTCTGCTGAGGTGTATAGGGTGCCGAGAATTCATGTTTAATGCCATTTGAAGTGCAAAAATCAATGAATTTTGAATTTATGAATTCTCCACCTCTATCACTTCTAACACGAATGATCTTTTCATTCTTTTCAATCATAATACGATGGCAAATCTCATGAAAAGAGTCAAACGTATCAGCTTTCTCTTTTAAAAATGCTACCCAAGAAAACCGAGAGAAATCATCAACCAATAAAAAAATATACCATTTACCTCCCAAAGATGGTTGACGGGTCGGCCAAAAGAAAAAGAAGAAAAGAAAATAGTCTACATAAACTACACAAGATTTAATCGTAGAACGATTAAAGACAAGGAGGGGTTCCACCTTTGCATACCCAAACCTTTTGAGTTTTGGAGTATGTTGGCAATGGTTGAGAAGTTTTCCTTGATGAAGACGTCTTGCATGATTGGTCTTTTTCTTTTGTCATCGTCTTGTTTGAAGTACTACCAATGTCCTTTTCTTTAGGAAAATCCCTTTTTGAATTCCGGGGAGTGAACTTATTGGTAGCAGTTGCAAGATGTGGTTGATTTGATCTTTGAGCTCCAATCTTGCAATTTCTTTCAATGTGCCCTGCAAAATTACAACGAAAACATACCTTTGTGCTTGACGATTCTGAAGAGGATGAAGTAGGCTTGTTGTCGTTGGTTGTCATGATTTCCGGTGTCGGAGGAGGAGATACCGACTGAGGCACAAAGACTGTCCCAACCGAACTAAAATTGTCTTCAGTTCGATTGTATCCGAGGCCGAACTTGTTTGTTTGACCAAGACCAAGAAGTTTATCCAACTTACTCCTTCCAAAAGAAAATTGCTGTAAGTCATTCTTGAGTTGGCAAATGGTCTCTGTCATTTCCAATTTTTCCCGTCGGGCCTCGCCGTAGAGCTTCAAGAAATAGTTCGCTTTGTTCACCATATCTATATAGTTCTTCTCGAGTTGCTCATTGGACTCTTGAAGGGAAACATTTGCCTTTATCAGATTATCCCTTTCCACTTCAAGATCGGTCGAGAGAGAAGTTACCCTTTTTACTTCTTCTTCGAGATCCTGCAATCTCCCTCTCAACCCCTTGTTTTGCTTAGCCGGTTTCTTTAAATCCCGTAAAGATCTGTGATAGGCTAGAGCAAAATCTCCACCTTCCGAATCATCCGATTCGTTGTCCGTTGCAATCTTTTCAACAGTGGAGTTGGACAACGACTCGGATGTACTTGCCATAAAGCACATGAAGGGAGAAGATATGGACGCGTGGAATGCCGTGGAGCTCTTTTCTTCATCACTCGAAGACGACTCATTTGACGTTGAGTTGTCATCCCAAGTGACGACTTGCATCGCCTTCTTCTTTGCCGGATACTTGTTGGGACACTCCGTTGCAATGTGGCCGTAGCCTCGACATTTGAAGCATTGTAGTTGTCCCTCTGAACTTTTCTTATCCTTTGAGAAGTTCTCTTGCTTTCTTGACTTGTAACTTGAAGTACCCTTGCCTTTGTTCGACTTCCCGAAGGATGGAGATTTACTTGAATTACCCCTTCGAAAGTTGCGGCGAAACTTCCTTGTCAAGAGAGCGAGCTGCTTCTCAAATTCCTCCATAGAAAGGTTCTCGTCATCGTCTGAGGAGGATGTATCCGCGTCTTCTTCCTTAGTTGTTTTCAACGCATAACCTGAAGACTTAGAAGTGGATGCCTTTCCAGAAGAATTGTTAGTAGTAAATGTCATTTCATAAGTTTGTAATGAACCAACTAATTCTTCTACACGTATTTCGTCCGGGTGTTTAATAGTTTCAATGGCAGTAACCTTTGGGCGAAATCGTTCAGGAAGAGTTCTTAAGATCTTTCTTACAATCTTAAATTCTGGAATCTTCTCTCCCAGGTTAGCACATGAGTTTACGATATCTTGCAATCGTGTATAGTAGTCCGTGAAAGATTCATTTTCTGCCATCAAGATAGAGTCAAACTTGCTCGTAAGCAATTGCAGTTTCTGAATCTTCACGAGGTTAGTTCCCTCATGAGTAACCTGAAGAACATCCCAGATTTCTTTCGCAGTCTCACATGCTGAGACGCGAGAGAAACCAGTTTGAGATAAGGCATTAAAAATAGCATTAATTCCCTTGCCATTGTAAGAAGATGAATCTAACTCTTCCTTGGTCCATTTCGACCTAGGTTTTAAGGTGCGAACATCACCAATAAATTCAGTTGGATTAGACCATCCTAATTCAATTGATTGCCACACCCGTTCGTCGATGGAAATTAAAAAGGCTTTCATCCGCACTTTCCAGTACGCATAATTTGTTCCATCGAAGAACGGGGGTCGGTTGATGTTTCCACCTTCAACCATTGTTTACAACCCTATTCCCGCTCTGATACCACTTGTTGGGTTATATGTAATAAGGATCTAAATAGGGGAAAAAACACCTAGAGGGGGGTGAATAGGTGTAAACGTATAAACACTCAAAAATCGTTGCGATAAAAACCCAATGCGGAAATAAAAATAATACGCAAGATTTTTACGTGGAAAACTCCATCACCGGAGTAAAAAACCACGGGACCGATAACACGGCAGAAATCCACTAGAATTAAAACACGTACAAGGTGATTTACCGTACACACTTACGACTCAACCTTTTCCATACGCTCCTAGAGGATCTTCTCCGCTCGCTCCACGACGCTTCTCGAATCCACGATCTGCGCCCCAACGCCGAATCCACGGCGTCCAACGTCGAATCCACGACGTCCGACCGAATCCACGGTCTTCACCCAATAGCACCCTTCGAATCCACGAACGTGCCTCGCTCCGAATCCACGAGAGCGGTTGAACCTTGAATCCACAAGGACACGCGAATCCACGCGCCGATTTTTGGGGTAAATCGTTGTTTTTGGTGGTGATGATCCGCCGAATACTTAGATCAAAGATAGATCGGAAATACCATCTAAGCATTCATTAGTTTGATTCAACTCAAGATGTGAGTATGAAAACCTAGAATCAAACTAATCAATATAGATTAAGAAACATAGAGTATTCTCTAATGATTTCCTTTCTTCTCTATATGTGGATCTAGAGCCGTATAAGATGATATATGAAAATGACGGCTATGTGGATTATTTGGATTCAGCCTAGAAAAAGAGTCATAGGGTCTATTTATAGGTTAGAAACATTTGGAAGGAGATAAGAATCAAAAACCTAACATTTCTGGAATTTTGACGGACGGCGATCCGGATCGGATTTGGGCGATCCGGATTGCAGTAGCAAAAAAGACAGTTTCCAGACAATCACACGTTCGGGATCCGGATCGGATTGTCTGATCCGGATCGTTCATACAATTCAGAAAACTCAACGTTCGGGATCCGGATCGTGAGATGCTGCGATCCGGATTGAAGTATTGTATGAAACAACAACCTTCGGGATCCGGATCGCTGGCTCTGATCCGGATCCTGAACTTGTCCGAACACCAGTTTTTGATAATTAAGCAATTAAAAACTCTTCCAGGTGTTTCTACACTACAAGAAGTATTCGGATCACCAATAATCTTTAGTTAAACATACCTGATCCTTTTGAATTCTTCTTTCTTGAGATTGAGGTAAATGATCCAACTTTCTTTATCTTCAATCTTCAAGACTTAAACCTTTCACGAAACTATGCCAACTTAAATTCCGTAACATGGTTAACTGAATGCTTGAGTTGAGATGTTGTAATAGCCGCGACGCCGTGCATATACAGAGGAGACTCTGCCCGATTTTCGAGTAAATCTGTATATGCGGCGGGTCTGGGCACGTGCCGGGGAAGACTGAATTTCAAAAAAAAAATTAAGGGACTCAATCAAACAACTCTTTCTTTTCCGCTGAGCGAGATCCCCGGGGCGTGACACCTTCGTTTTTCTGGAATTGTCTGACTCGTTACGACGATCCGGATCACAGCTAATCCGATCCGGATCGCCGTCCGTAAAATTTCCAGAATTGGTAGGTTTTTTATTCTTATCTCCTTCCTAGGCTTTCTAACCTATAAATAGACCCTATGATTCTTTTTCTAGGGTTAATCCAAATAGAGCCGTCATAATCAAATATCATCTTATACGGCCCTAGATCCACATATAGAGAAGAAAGGAAATCATTAGATATTACTCTATGTTTCTTCATCTATATTGATTAGTTTGATTCTAGGTTTTCATACTCACATCTTGAGTTGAATCAAACTAATGAATACTTAGATGGTATTTCCTATCTATCTTTGATCTAAGTATTCGGCGGATCATCACCACCCAAAAAACAACGATTTACCCCAAAATCGGCGCGTGGATTCGGGTGTCCTTGTGGATTCAAGGTTCAACCGCTCTCGTGGATTCGGAGCGAGGTACGTTCGTGGATTCGAAGCGTACTACTGGGTGAAGACCGTGGATTCGGTCAGACGTCGTGGACTCGACGTTGGACGCCGTGGATTCGGCGTTGGACGCAGATCGTGGATTCGAGACGCGTTGCGGAACGAGCGGAGAAGATCAACTAGGAGCGTATGGAAAAGGTTGAGTCGTCAGTGAGTACGGTATATCACCTTGTACGTGTTTAATTCTAGTGGATTTCACCGTGTTATCGGTCCCGTGGTTTTTTACTCCGGTTTGGAGTTTTCCACGTAAAAATCTTGCGTGTTCATTTATATTTCCGCATTGGGTTTTTTATTGCGCATGATTTTTTGAGTGTTTATTGTTTACACCTATTCACCCCCCTCTAAGTGTTTTTTTTTCCCCTATTTAGATCTATATTACATATAACCCAACAAGTGGTATCAGAGAGGGAATAGGGTTGTAAACAATGGTTGAAGGTGGAAACATCAATCGACCCCCTTTCTTTGATGGAACAAATTATGCGTACTGGAAAGTACGGATGAAAGCCTTTTTAATTTCCATCGACGAAAGGGTGTGGCAATCAATTGAATTAGGATGGTCTAATCCAACTGAAATTATTTCTGATGTTCGCACCTTAAAACCTAGGTCGAAATGGACCAAGGAAGAGTTAGATTCATCTTCTTACAATGGCAAGGGAATTAATGCTATTTTTAATGCCTTATCTCAAACTGAATTCTCTCGCGTCTCGGCATGTGAGACTGCGAAAGAAATCTGGGATGTTCTTCAGGTTACACATGAGGGAACTAACCTCGTGAAGATTCAAAAGCTGCAAATGCTTATGAGCAGATTTGACTCCATTTTCATGGCAGAAAATGAATCTTTCACGGACTACTATACACGATTGCAAGACATCGTAAACTCATGTGCTAACCTGGGAGAGAAGATTCCAGAATTTAAGGTTGTAAGAAAGATCTTAAGAACTCTTCCTGAACGATTTCGCCCAAAGGTTACAGCCATTGAAACTATTAAACACCCGGACGAAATACGTGTAGAAGAATTAGTTGGTTCATTACAAACTTATGAAATGACATTTACTACTAACTATTCTTCTGGAAAAGCATCCTCTTCTAAGTCTTCAGGTTATGCTTTGAAAACAACAAAGGAAGAAGACACGGATTCATCCTCCTCAGACGATGACGAGAACCTATCTATGGAGGACTTTGAGAAGCAACTCGCTCTCTTGACAAGGAAGTTTCGCCGCAACTTTCAAAGGGGTAATTCAAGTAAATCTCCATCCTTCGGAAAGTCGAAGAAAGGCAAGGGTATTTCAAGTTACAAGTCAAGAAAGCAAGAGAACTTCTCAAAGGATAAGAAAAGTTCAAAGGGACAACTACAATGCTTCAAATGTCGAGGCTACGGCCACATTGCAACGGAGTGTCCCAACAAGTATCCGGCAAAGAAGAAGGCGATGCAAGTCGTCACTTGGGATGACAACTCAACGTCAAATGAGTCATCCTCAAGTGATAAAGAAGAAAGCGCAACGGCATTCCACGCGTCCACATCTTCACCATTCATGTGCTTAATGGCAAGTACATCCGAGTCATTGTTCAACTCCACTGTTGAAAAGATTGCAACGGACAATGAATCGGATGATTCGGAAGGTGAAGATTTTGTTTTAGCCTACCATAGACTTTTACGGGATTCAAAGAAACCGGCTAAGCAAAACAAGGGGTTGAGAGGGAGATTGCAGGATCTCGAAGAAGAAGTAAAAAGGGTAACTTCTCTCTCGACCGATCTTGAAGTGGAAAGGGATAATCTGATAAAAGCAAATGTTTCCCTTCAAGAGTCCAATGAGCAACTCGAGAAGAATTATATAGATATGGTGAACAAAGCGAATTACTTCTTGAAGCTCTACGGCGAGGCCCGACAGGAAAAATTGGAAATGACAGAGACCATTATCCAACTCAAGGATGACTTGCAGCATTTTTCATCAGGAAGGAGTAAGTTGGATAAGCTTCTTGGTCTTGGTCAATCAAACAAGTTCGGCCTCGGATACAATCGAACTAAAGACGATTTTAGTTCGGTTGGGACAGTTTTCGTGCCTCAGTCGGTATCTCCTCCTCCGACACCGGAATTCACGACAACCAACGACAACAAGCCTACTTCACCCTCTTCAGAATCGTCAAGCACAAAGGTATGTTTTCGTTGTAATTTGGCAGGGCACATTGAAAGAAATTGCAAGATTGGAGCTCAAAGATCAAATTAACCACATCTTGCAACTGCTACCAATAAGTTCACTCCCCGGAATTCAAAGAAGGACTTTTCAAAAGAAAAGAACATTGATAGTACTTCAAACAAGACGATGACAAAAGAAAAAGATCAATCATACAAGACGTCTTCCTCAAGGAAAATTTCTCAACCATTGCCAACATACTCCAAAACTCAAAAGGTTTGGGTATGCAAAGGTGAAATCCTTCCTTGTCTTTAATCGTTCTACGATTAAATGTTGTGTAGTTTATGTAGACTATTTTTTCTTTCTTTTGGCCGGCCCGTCAACCATCTTTGGGAGGTAAATGGTATATTTTCTTATTGGTTGATGATTTCTCTCGGTATTCTTGGGTAGCATTTTTAAAAGAGAAAGCTGATACGTTTGATTCTTTTCATGAGATTTGCCATCGTATTATGATTGAAAAGAATGAAAAGATCATTCGTGTTAGAAGTGATAGAGGTGGAGAATTCATTAATTCCAAATTCATTGATTTTTGCACTTCCAACGGCATAAAACATGAATTCTCGGCACCCTATACACCTCAGCAGAATGGTGTTGTTGAGTGCAAAAACAGGGTTGTTCAAGAGATGGCACGTGTGATGCTTCATAGCCGGAATTTACCGCTATATTTTTGGGCTGAGGCTGTGAACACCGCTGTCTATGTCATTAATCGAGTGTATTTGCGCCCAGGAACTTTAAATACACCATATGAGCTGTGGTTTAGTAGAAAACCGGATATCAAATACTTTCGGATCTTTGGGAGTCGATGTTTTATTTTGCGTGATCGCGAAAATCTTGGTAAGTTCGATTCTCGAAGTGACGAAGGGATCTTTTTGGGTTATTCTACAAATAGCAGAGCATATCGGGTATTTAACATGGAATCTAAAACGATTGTAGAATCTATAAATGTTAAAGTAGATGAAGCTTTTCACTTTGCATCTGAAAAATCTACCCTCGATATCTCTCTTGATGATGATACACCTGCCAATGCAACTTCTCATGATAATACCTCCAATATTAATGATGCATCTAATGGTTCTTCAAGTTTATCTGATGTGCAGAAATCGTCTCATATACCTCCGAGTACTCCGTTACCTCAAACGTTACGCATCTCCAAGGATCATCCGGAATCGAATATTATTGGAGACCCACAAGAAGGAGTTAGAACTCGGAGGCAGTTGGTTTGTGGATTCGCTTGCTACGTATCTTTAATCGAACCAAAGAATATAGATGAAGCTCTTCAGGATGACTACTGGATTGAAGCAATGCAGGAAGAGCTCCATCAATTTGAGCGAAACAAAGTCTGGGAATTAACGAAGCCTCCAAAGCAACATAATGTGATAGGTACCAAATGGATTTTCAAGAACAAGAAAAATGAGGATGGTACTATCATCAGGAACAAGGCACGATTAGTTGCTCAAGGCTACTCTCAAGTAGAAGGTATAGACTTTGATGAAACTTTCGCCCCTGTAGCTAGACTCGAGTCCATTCGTATACTATTTGCTATTGCTTGTCATTTTAAAATCAAATTATTTCAAATGGACGTTAAGAGCGCGTTTCTAAATGGGTTTTTAAATGAGGAAGTTTATGTGGCTCAACCGAAAGGTTTTGTAGACCATAAACAACCTAACCATGTTTTTCGTTTGAAAAAGGCTCTTTACGGTCTGAAACAAGCACCGCGAGCATGGTACGAAAGGTTGACAAAGCACCTTTTGGAGAAGGGCTATACTCGAGGGGGAGCTGACAGGACTCTCTTTGTGAAGCATTATCAAAACAATTTCATTGTAGCACAAATCTATGTCGATGACATTGTATTTGGCGCAACAAGAGATAATGATGCTTCTAAATTCGCGGAGACCATGGAAAGCGAATTTGAGATGTCCATGATGGGCGAATTGACTTATCTTCTTGGATTGCAAATTAAACAAAATGATGAAGGTATTCACTTGTGTCAATCCAAGTATGCAATGGAGTTGGTTAAAAAGTTTGACTTAGAAAATTCGAAGGATTTTCCGACTCCAATGGGAACTAGCCACAAGGGACTTGGAAGTGAATCTCATAGTGAGAATGTATACGAGAAACTGTATCGAAGTATGATTGGAAGTCTACTTTATCTCACGGCTAGTCGCCCGGATATATCTTTTGGTGTTGGGATTTGCGTGAGATATCAATCTGCACCAAAGGAGGTTCACCTGAAAGCGGTGAAAAGGATCATCCGGTACATCAAAGGATCAATTAATTTCGGAATTTGGTATCCTATGGGAACTAGTCTGGATATTATTGGATACTCAGATGCCGATTGGGCAGGATCATTGGATGATCGGAAAAGCACGAGTGGTGCATGCTTCTATCTTGGCCATTGCCTTGTTGCATGGCACAGTAAAAAGCAGAATTGCATAGCACTCTCGACTGCCGAAGCGGAATACATTTCAGCGGGTAGTTGTTCAACTCAACTTATTTGGATGAAAAGTGTGTTGAGTGACTTTCGGATTTCAGCATCTTCGGTAACAATTCTTTGTGACAACACTAGTGCTATAAACATTTCCAAAAACCCTGTGTTGCACTCTAGAACAAAACACATTGAACTTAGATATCATTTTCTTAGAGAGCTAGTTGAATCAAATACTCTTCAACTTTCATATATTTCAACTGAAGATCAATTAGCTGACATTTTAACAAAACCTTTGGATCAAAAACGTTTTATTCATTTGCGTAAAGCAATTGGAATCCTTTCCTTGAAGTAAACTTCTTTTTGAAACTTTTGCTTAGGTTAGGTTTTGTTTTTGTATTTTTGTTCTTTATCTATGTTTATACATAGTACATTAATTGAGCATGTGTATTATTGACTTTACTTGCATCCTTTTATATATTTAGAAATCTATTATGCTTTAGATATCATAATATTTCATTTGATGCAATGATCATTTATGTCAATTAACTCATCTTTGTTTTGATCAAAGTCAATTTCTCTCTCGATGATCTCTTGGTATAGTTTTTATCTTATTTGACTGTTTAGTCGAGTATGAAATCGAGATCAATATTTGGCTAAATACTTTATATCTTAAATAATTGATAGCCAATTGAGGGGGAGTCATGAAAAAGTAAAATGCTCAAAAGATGTGGAAAGAGTTACATCCCAATGAGGAGTGTGAAAACTACCACCACATGGAGGAAAGAGCTACCACCTCGGTCGTCCGAGTACTGTGTGCAGCTACCACATGAATACCAAGCAAGGTTTTTCAAGTTTGATTAAATAAAATGCATGTTGAAATACTTGACTCTGTCAAAATTTCAAGGTTGGTATAAGGTGGAATTTTTAATGAAAGATGCTCAAAGAGCCACTCTCTTCAATAAATTGACTAGATATATTATCTAACTTATCGGGGATGTTAGACATCTATTGATCTTTGTATTTCATTTTCTTTACCAAATTGATGATTTGATAAAGGCATTACTCATAAGATCAAGTAAGATGTAATTGAAGTTGTTCAACTTTAAGGGATTTAATTTTTATAAATTTTCGTTTCATTTGTTGGATGTTATTGATAGATTTGGTATAATCTATTTCTTGTTGTGTGAAACGATGATTTTTGTTTAAAGTTGATACACAAAAGTGCTCACAATCTTTTTCTGGTTTTTCTTGAATTTCTCTGAAATTTTCTAAAGAAAAAGTTAGAGCCGATCCGGATTGGACCTGCCGATCCGGATCCCGAACGCAGAGATTCTTCTGCGGGCAGACGATCCGGATTGGACCTGCCGATCCGGATCCCGAACGCAGTTTTTCACTGCGGGTAGCCGATCCGGATCGCAATCATGAACTGATCCGGATCGCGGCTAGGGTTTTATAAAGAACAAAAGGGTTTTGATTTCTTTTACTCCAATCTTTTGTTCCAAAGTTTCCAGAGCTTCTCTCTCTAGATTTCATTCATCTTGGAAGCTTTCAAACTCAAGTTCTTCAACTCCAAGTAAGTTTTATTGATCAAAATCTCGGTTTTTCACCGTTTTTGTTATTCCTCCTCAAAACGAGATGAATTTCTTATATCGATTTCGTTTGTGGATGGTTTTTGATCAAATCTCTTTTGAAATAAGAACTCTGGGTAGATTAGTTTTGATTATATGCTAGGTATTCTCAAGATAAACGGATTTTTGGTCTTCGATTTCAAAGAATTCGGTTTTAGGGCATATAATGGGAATTTTCCAAAATCATGCAATTGATCTATTTTTAAATTTCCTTTTGCAAAACTAATTTGATTTTTAGTCTCTCTACATGATTATGATTGTTTGGGTACAATTTTTCAAACTTTTGAAAACTAACAATTTTTTCATGTGTTCTTGAGTTGGTCTTCACAGGATTTCAATCTTCTTAAGGCACTTGGATCAATGAGATTCTCATGGATCATCCTTTTGTTGGTCACTATGGTGCACACTCGGGCCACAAACAAATTAAAGAGAGCTAAGAAAACACAACAAAAAGGTGAGTTTCTTATGATCAGCGACACAGAAGTGGAAGCAGATTGTCAAGAGATAGATTGGACTGAATTAACAGATGATGATGACTCATTGCCTGAACAAAAGGCGTCTGAAGGTTCAAAAGGAAAAGCTTCCGATGGATCAAAAGGAAAGGGACCCATGGACACAGGAAAAGCGCCTATGGCTACACCAACCATCTCTGTGAAAAGAAAACGAGTAACTAGACGTTTTGGACTACGACGAGACGCTGATATTGACACGCCAATAGTTCCTGACTCTCCACCTCGTGAGGAACAAGTGTTCGTTAATGCGGATCGCCTAAGGGCATTTGAGAATCGTGAGTGCATTGGCGAGAGGCATGTTAATATTGAGGCTCTACGAGATCACTCCCCCGAGTTTGGTGTTCTGATTGAACAAGCAAACCTTATTCAAGTATGCCGATTCTCAGAAATGCTTGGATACTGTCTGCATCACGTGAGGACCTTCTATACAAATGCACGGCACCTTCGAGAAAATGAAAATGGTCCGATGGAGTTTTACACGAATATCCAAGGCACGAGGTTTAAAATCACTCCACAGTTAATTGCCGAGGTATTGGGAATGCAAGCCAGCAAGACAGGAGTTAATTACCTGAAGGGAAAGGTTTTAACAAACACGATGTGGCAAATGGTCATAAAGGGAATATGTTTGGAGGGAACTCAATCAACGGAGAAGTCTATCAAATCCAAAGAACTTCGTCTTGAGTACCGGTTTCTAAACTTCATCACTTGTTACAATATCCTTCCAAATATGCAGACGAAAGTCTTGAGATGGGATCGAATGTTGTTTTTGTATCTCTTAGGACATCCGTCAGAGGCAATGGGATTAAATATCAACATTCCATACATTATTTGGAATAGAATGACGAGATATGTTGAGCATCCTCATCCCACTGAAAGGATCCCATTTCCATTGATTATAATGAGGATCTTAAAGAGATTTCAAGTTGATATTAGTTCAACAACTTATCATCACTGCTTGGGCATGATCGATGAATCCACCATTGTCAAGTCCCTTCACAAATTGCCTCATGTCACTCCAGTTCCTCCATGCGGAACGAAACCTAGTACCGGCACTTCCGCATCACCATCACAACCAGCACCCACACCAGTGGATGAAGCATCAGTCTCATCCATCTACAAAGAACAACAACGATTATCTTTTGAGCAGGAACAGATTTCGAAGGCACAGACGAGAATTTCCAATGAGCTGGAGCTCATCACGGCAGCTCATATTACCATAACTAAGAATGTCAATTCAATGAACAAGCTGGTGAAAAAGATGTTCTCTAAGATGGGCTGCACGAGCTCTGAAGACTCTGAATCTGATGACTGATTCCTTCCTTTTATTCTTTTTCTTGTGCAGATTTTTACTCTTTTCTTGTGCAGGATTTTTTTTTTTTTTTACTTTCTTTTGTGCAGGTTTTTAAGTTTTAGTTTCAGTTTTTAGTTCTCAAACTTGAACTGTTAACCACTCTCTCCATTTTGGTAATCTTTGGCTAATTTTTGTGACAAAAAGGGGGAGAGAAGTATAAACAATTGAGACATTGATACAATGTGAGGTAAGTATAACCTCAACTTGACCTCAACTTGAAAGGTAAGTAGAACTTCAACTTTTGGTTTTCATTTGTGTTTGAATGCATGCCTCTACTAACTATTCGACTAACTATTTGGGCATGTAATATGACTAACAAGTTGATGTTGGACTAACACTTTGTGACATTTGGTTTTTGATTGCATAGAAGATATGTTGGTTTTTGACTATGATTCTCTTACATATCTGAATTCTCAAATGTCATGATGATCAGATAAACTCTATCTCTGTACTTGGTTTTGTATGTTTCAATTCTTGAGGTATCTAACGATTCTTTTTGTCAAGAATGATTTCTTTGTTCAGAGAGTACAGATGTCTAAGTCTAGAGTCTGTTTTAGGAGTTTATCTCATGTTTTTAAATTTTTGGATCTCCATTGTAAATTTTTGTTGTATGGTGATAGCAACAAAAATATCTTTTTGAATTTTTTTTAGTGGATCTGTGTTTTGTCACGAAACCGCCAAAGGGGGAGATTGTTACGGAATTTGAGTTGGCGTAATTTCGTGAAAGGTTCAAGTCTTGAAGATTGAAGGTGAAGAAGGTTGGATCATTTAACTCAATCTCAAGAAAGAAGAATTCAAAAGGATCAGGTATGTTTAACTAAATATTTTTGGTGATCCGAATACTTCTTGTAGTGTAGAAACACTTGGAAGAATTTTTCATTGCATAAAAATCAAAAACTGGACATGGGACATGTTCAGGATCCGGATCAGATTGTTCAATCCGGATCCCGAAGGTGGTTCGTTCATACACCAGTTCAATCCGGATCGTAGCTTCCCTTGATCCGGATCCCGAACATTGAGTTTACCATTTTCCTTGAATGATCCGGATCAGGCTTTGCAATCCGGATCCCGAACGTTGATGTTTGGTGAACTGTATGAACGATCCGGATCAAGCACTTCGATCCGGATCCCGAACCTTCGTTTTTCTGGAATTGTCTGACTCGTTACGACGATCCGGATCACAGCTAATCCGATCCGGATCGCCGTCCGTAAAATTTCCAGAATTGGTAGGTTTTTGATTCTTATCTCCTTCCTAGGGTTTCTAACCTATAAATAGACCCTATGATTCTTTTTCTAGGGTTAATCCAAATAGAGCCGTCATAATCAAATATCATCTTATACGGCCCTAGATCCACATATAGAGAAGAAAGGAAATCATTAGATATTACTCTATGTTTCTTCATCTATATTGATTAGTTTGATTCTAGGTTTTCATACTCACATCTTGAGTTGAATCAAACTAATGAATACTTAGATGGTATTTCCTATCTATCTTTGATCTAAGTATTCGGCGGATCATCACCACCCAAAAAACAACGATTTACCCCAAAATCGGCGCGTGGATTCGCGTGTCCTTGTGGATTCAAGGTTCAACCGCTCTCGTGGATTCGGAGCGAGGTACGTTCGTGGATTCGAAGCGTACTACTGGGTGAAGACCGTGGATTCGGTCAGACGTCGTGGACTCGACGTTGGACGCCGTGGATTCGGCGTTGGACGCAAATCGTGGATTCGAGACGCGTTGCGGAACGAGCGGAGAAGATCAACTAGGAGCGTATGGAAAAGGTTGAGTCGTCAGTGAGTACGGTATATCACCTTGTACGTGTTTAATTCTAGTGGATTTCACCGTGTTATCGGTCCCGTGGTTTTTTTACTCCGGTTTGGAGTTTTCCACGTAAAAATCTTGCGTGTTCATTATATTTCCGCATTGGGTTTTTTATTGCGCAATGATTTTTTGAGTGTTTATTGTTTACACCTATTCACCCCCCTCTAGGTATTTTTTTTTTCCCCTATTTAGATCTATATTACATATAACCCAACACATTACCGACGCACTCCAAAAGGGTTTGGGTGCGCAAAGGTGAAATTTATCCTTGTCTTGTTACTAATGTTTCCTTGCATGCATATGATAATTCGTCTTGGTATCTGGATAGCGGATGTTCCCGTCACATGACCGGTGACAAAAATAGTTTTCAAAACTTTGAGAAAATCTCCGGAGGACTCGTTGTTTTCGGAGACGGTCGATCTTCCAAAATTGTTGGAAAATGAACGGTAGCTATCCCAGATGGCCCGATTTTGAAAAACGTGTTATTTGTTGATGGCCTTAAGACTAATCTCATAAGCATAAGTCAACTTTGCGACAATGGTTTTTCAGTTAACTTTTCATCTGTTGAATGTGTTGTAACTGATAAGGACCATGTCTTCTTTTTAAAGGGGGTTAGATCTGAAAACAATTGTTATGTTGTTCCTAGTAAAACTTCTGAAATTTGTAACTTAGCCTCTTTGAATAATGAAACTCTTTGGCATGAAAGGCTAGGTCACATAAATTTTAAGGAACTTGCTAGAATTTCAAACAAGGACGTGGTAAGGGGGTTCCAAAACTTTTACTTAAACAAAACATTGTGTGCGGCGGTTGTCAAAAGGGAAAACAGTCCAGGACTGCGCACAAGAACTTGAACCACGTTGGTACAAAACGGCCTTTGGAACTTTTACACATGGATTAATGGGGCCAACCCGTCAACCATCTTTGGGAGGTAAATGGTATATTTTCTTATTGGTTGATGATTTCTCTCGGTATTCTTGGGTAGCATTTTTAAAAGAGAAAGCTGATACTTTGATTCTTTTCACGAGATTTGCCATAGTATTATGATTGAAAAGAATGAAAAGATCATTCGTGTTAGAAGTGATAGAGGTGGAGAATTCGTTAACTCTAAATTCATTGACTTTTGCATTTCAAACGGTATTAAGCATGAATTCTCAGCACCCTATACACCTCAATAGAATGGTGTTGTCGAGCGCAAAAAACAGGGTTGTTCAAGAGATGGCACGTGTTATGCTTCACAGCCGGAATTACCGCTACATTTTTGGGCTGAAGCTGTGAACACTGCAATCTATGTAATTAATCGAGTTTATTGGCGCCCGGGAACGTTAAATACACCATATGAACTATGGTGCGGTAGAAACCCAACATCAAATATTTTCGCATCTTCGGGAGTCGGTGTTACATTTTACGTGACCGTGAAAATCTTGGAAAGTTGACTCTCGAAGTGACGAAGGGATTTTCTTGGGGTATTCTACAAACAGTAGAGCATATCGAGTATTTAACTTGGAATCTAAGACGATCGTAGAATCGATAAATGTTAAAGTAGATGAAGCTTTTCACTTTGCATCTGAAAAATCTACCCTCGATATCTCTCTAGATGATGATACACCTGCCATTGCATCCTCTCATAATAATACTTCCAATATTAATGATGCATCTAATGGTTCTTCAAGTTTATCTGATGTGCAGGAATCGTTCATGTACCTCCGAGTACTCCGTTACCTCAAACTTTACGCATCTCCAAGGATCATCCTGAATCAAATATCATTGGAGACCCACAAGAAGGAGTTAGAACTCGGAGGCAGTTGGTTTGTGGATTCGCTTGCTACGTATCTTTAATCGAACCAAAGAATATAGATGAAGCTCTTCAGGATGACTACTGGATTAAAGCAATAAAGGAAGAGCTCCATCAATTTGAGCGAAACAAAGTCTGGGAATTAACGAAGCCTCCACAGCAACACAATGTGATAGGTACCAAATGGATTTTCAAGAATAAGAAAAATGAGGATGGTACTATCATTAGGAACAAGGCACGATTAGTTGCTCAAGGCTACTCTCAAGTAGAAGGTATAGACTTTGATGAAACTTTCGCCCCTGTAGCTAGACTCGAGTCCATTCGTATACTATTTGCTATTGCTTGTCATTTTAAAATCAAATTATTTCAAATGGACGTTAAGAGCGCGTTTCTAATGGGTTTTTAAATGAGGAAGTTTATGTGGCTCAACCGAAAGGTTTTGTAGACCATAAACAACCTAATCATGTTTTTCGTTTGAAAAGGCTCTTTACGGTCTGAAACAAGCACCGCGAGCATGGTACGAAGGCTGACAAAGCACCTTTTGAAGAAGGGCTATACTCGAGGGGGAGCTGACAGGACTCTCTTTGTGAAGCATTATCAAAACAATTTCATTGTAGCACAAATATATGTCGATGACATTGTATTGGCGCAACAAGAGATAATGATGCTTCTAAATTCGCGGAGACCATGGAAAGCGAATTTGAGATGTCCATGATGGGCGAATTGGACTTATTTTCTTGGATTGCAAATTAAACAAAATGATGAAGGTATTCACTTGTGTCATCCAAGTATGCAATGGAGTTGGTTAAAAAGTTTGACTTAGAAAAATTCGAAGGATTGTTCCGACCCAATGGGACTAGACCCACAAGGGACTTGGAAGTGAATCACCTAGTTAGAATGTAGACGAGAAACTGTATCGAAGTATGCTTGGAAGTCTACTTTACCTCACGGCTAGTCGCCCGGATATATCCTTTAGTGTTGGGATTTGCGCGAGATATCAATCAGCACCAAAGGAGGTTCACCTGAAAGCGGTGAAAAGGATCATCCGGTACATCAAAGGATCAATTAATTTCGGAATTTGGTATCCTATGGGAACTAGTTGGATATTGTTGGATACTCAGATGCCGATTGGGTAGGATCTGTGACGCCCCACTTCAGGGGGTCACCATCCTAGAACTACTCTAGCTCTAGCACGCTTAACTCTCATGTTCCTCTGGATCTTGCTACCATCCAAAATGCTATAGCCGGGTTAGAGATTTAGTCCTATTATATCATTTATATAGAGGACTAATCCAAATTCCGGGGTGTTACATTCTTCGCCCCTTTAAGCCCTGACGTCCACGTCAGGCTCAAGCACACTCACAAGCACCAGGCGATGTGAGACTCGTCTCGCTAGCCTTAGCCGACCTTGTGAGGAGCTACACTCCACTCACAACGGTCATTAGCCGGGGAGCCTCGCTCTACCCGCTATATAACCCTGGCTCAGCCGAGACTCATCTCACATTTCCGGCTGGTGAATGGCTCTGATACCAACTGTGACGCCCCACTTCCCAGGGGTCACCCATCCTAGAACTACTCTAGCTCTAGCACGCTTAACTCTCATGTTCCTCTTGGATCTTGCTACCATCCAAAATGCTATAGCCGGTTAGAGATTTAGTCCTATTATATCATTTATATAGAGGACTAATCCAAATTCGGGGGTGTTACAGGATCAGTTGATGATCGGAAAAGCACGAGTGGTGCATGCTTCTATCTTGGCCATTGCCTTGTTGCATGGCACAGTAAAAAGCAGAATTGCATAGCACTCTCGACTGCTGAAGCGGAATACATCTCAGCGGGTAGTTGTTCAAACCAACTCATTTGGATGAAAAGTGTGTTGAGCGACTTCCGGATTTCAGCAACTTCGGTAACAATTCTTTGTGACAACACTAGTGCTATAAACATTTCCAAAAACCCTGTGTTGCACTCTAGAACAAAACACATTGAACTTAGATATCATTTCTTAGAGAGCTAGTTGAATCAAATACTCTTCTACTTTCATATATTTCAACTGAAGATCAATTAGCTGTCATTTAACAAAACCTTTGGATCAAAAATGTTTTATTCATTTGCGTAAAGCAATTGGAATGCTTCCTTGAAATAAATTCTTTTTGAAACTTTGCTTAGGTTAGGTTTTGTTTTTGTATTTTTGTTCTTTATCTATGTTTATACATAGTACATTAATTGAGCATGTTTTACTTGACTTTACTTGCATCCTTTCATATAATTAGAAATTTATTATGCTTTGGATATCATAATAATTCAGTTGATGCATTGATCATTTATTTAAATTAAACCATTTTTATTTGATCAAAGTCAATTTCTCTCTCAATGATCTCTTGGTATTGTTGTTATCTTATTTGACTATTTAGTGAGTATGAATTCGAGATCAATCTTGGTTGAATACTTTATATTTTACATTAATTGATAGCCAATTGAGGGGGAGTCAAAGAAAAGTAAAATGCTCAAAAGATGTGGAAAGAGTTACATCCAATGAGGAGTGTGAAAACTACCACCACATGGAGGAAAGAGCTACCACCTCGGTCGTCCGAGTACTGTGTGCAGCTACCACATGTATACCAAGCATGGTTGTTCAATTTTTTGATTAAGTAAAATGCATGATTGAAATACTTGACTCTGTCAAATTTCAAGGTTGGTATAAGGTGGGATTTTAAAGAAAGATGCTCAAAGAGCCACTCTCTTCAACAGATTGACTAGATACATTATATAATTTATTTGGGATTTCAAACATCTATTGATCTTGGTAATTCATTTTCTTTACCATTTTAATGATTTGATAAACGCCGTACTCATAAGATCATGATAGATGTGTTTGATCTTGATCAACTTTAAAAGTTTTAATTTCTGTAAATTGTCATGTCATTATTTGAATGTTATGATAGATTTAACATAATTTATTTCTCTTGACATGAAACGATTTTTTTGTTTAAAGTTGATGTGCTAAAATGCTTACATACTTTTTCTGGATTTTATGGATTTTTTCTAAATTTTTCTGAGAAAAAGTTGCAGCTGATCCGGATCGGGTTAAGTGATCCGGATCCCGAACGCAGGCTCTACCTGCGGCTAGCCGATCCGGATCGAAATCTCGATCCGATCCGGATCACGGCTAGGGTTTTTAATAGAACGAAAGGGTTTTGATTTCTTTTACCTTAATCTTTTGTTCTCAGGTCTCTAGAGCCTATCTCTCTAGAATCCTTGCACCTTGGAGCTTTCCTAACCCAAGTTCTTCGAATCCAAGTAAGTTTTATTGATCAAAATCTCGGTTTTTCATAGTTTTTCTTATTCCTCCTCAAAACGTGATGAATTTCTTGTATCAATTTCGTTTGTGGATGGTTTTTGATCAAATTTCTTTTGAAATAAGAACTCTGGGTAGATTAGTTTTGATTATATGCTAGGTATTCTCCTGATAAACGGATTTTGATCTTCGATTTCAAAATTCGTTTTAGGGCATATAATGGGAATTTTCCAAAATCATGCAATTGATCTATTTTTAAAATTCCTTTTTGCAAAACTAATTTGATTCTTAGTCTCTCTACATGATTATGATTGTTTGGGTACAATTCTTCTAATTTTTGAAAATTAACAATTTTTCAGTGTTCTTGAGTTGGTCTTCACAGGATTTCAATCTTCTTAAGGCACTTGGATCAATGGGATTCTCATGGATCATCTTTGTGTTGGTCACTATGGTGCACACTCGGGCCACAAACAAATTAAAGAGAGCTAAGAAAACACAACAAAAAGGTGAGTTTTTCTGATCAGCGACACAGAAGTGGAGCAGACTGTCAAGAGGTAGATTGGACTGAATTGACAGATGATGATGACTCATTGCCTGAACAAAAGGCGTCTGATGGTTCAAAAGGAAAAGCTTCCGATGGATCAAAAGGAAAGGGACCCTGGACACAGGAAAAGCGCCTATGGCTATCCAACCATCTCTGTGAAAAGAAAACGAGTAACTAGACGGTTTGGACTACGACGAGACGCTAATATTAACACACCGATAGTTCCTGACTCCCCGCCTCGCGTGGAAGGAGTGTTCGTCAGCATGGATCGCCTTCGAGCGTTTGAACGTCGTGAATGCATCGGTGAACGTCATGTCAACACTGAAGCTCTCCGAAATCACTCACAAGAGTTTGGAACCTTAATTGAGCAAGCTAATCTCATCCAAGTCTGCCGATTCCCCGAACTTACTTGGGTATTGTTTGTATCGTGTAAGAACTTTTTACACGAATGCAAGACATCTTCAAGAAGATGAACATGGATCAATGCATTTCTATACAAATATCCAAGGGATGAAACTTAAAATCACTCCGCAGCTAATTGGCGAAGTCCTTGGAATGGAATCTAACACATCGGGCTCAACTTTTTGAAAGGAAGAAGTTTGACGAATGCCTTGTGGCAAACAGTGTTAGATAAAATTTGTTTGGAAGGAACGAAATCAGCTGATGGTAAAAGTGTAAAATCCAAACATCTTCGACTGGAGTACCGATTTCTAAATTTCATCACTGTTACAACATTCTACCTAACATGCAGACTAAGGTCGTGAGATGGGAGAGACTGCTGTTCTTATATCTCATAGGTCATCCCTCTGAGGCTGTAGGATTGAACATGAATATCCCCTACATAATTTGGAATAGAATGTCAAGATATATTGTGCATCCTCATCCTTCTGAGCGACTTCCGTTTCCTTTAATCATCATGAGGATCTTACAAAAGTTTGACATTGATATAAGCTCGACATCTTATCAACATTGTTGGGGGATGATAGATGAGTCAACGATTGTGAAGTCACTTCACAAATTACCACATGTTACTCCGACACCGTCCACTGGAAAGAAACCTTGTGTCGGCACCTCGGCCTCACCGTCTCAACAAGCACCTGGCGCGGATGATGACGCATCAGTAACTTCGATTTTCAAGCAACAACAGCGCCTATCTTCTGAGCAAGAGCGGAAACCATAGAGCAAAGGCGAATGAAGAACTCGAGATCATAACGGCATCCCAATTACATTGACCAAGAAAGTAATTCGATAAGGAAATTGATCAAGAACATGTTCGCTAAGATGGGATATAGTGCGTCTGAGGACTCAGACTCCGATAACTAAGTTGTGCTCTAACAATTTTTGTGCAGATTTGTGCAGGCTTTTACCGTTTTAGGTTTTAGTTCAGTTTTTAGGACTTACTTTAGTTCTAGTTCTTACTTTCTTACATTTTTGAAATTTTTAACTCTCCTTAAATTTTTGTATTTTTGGCTTTGTTTGTGACAAAAAGGGGGAGAGAGTTTAGAGAGAACTTGAACAGATGAGAGAACTGAACAATGATGATGTGAAACTGTGTGACATGTGTGAACATCAAGGTAAGTATCACTTCAACTTCAACTTTGTTTATCTTGTGATTTGTGTGCATGTCTCTACTAACTATTCGACTAACTATTGGGCATGTAATATGACTAACAAGTTGATGTTGGACTAACACTTGTGACATTTGGTTTTTTGATTGCATAGAAGATATGTTGGTTTTTGACTATGATTCTCTTACATATCTGAATTCTCAAATGTCATGATGATCAGATAAACTCTATCTCTGTACTAGGTTTTGTATGTTTCAATTCTTGAGGTATCTAACGATTCTTTTTGTCAAGAATGATTTCTTTGTGCAGAGAGTACAGATGTCTAAGTCTAGAGTCTGTTTTAGGAGTTTATCTCATGTTTTTAAATTTTTGGATCTCCATTGTAAATTTTTGTTGTATGGTGATAGCAACAAAAATATCTTTTTGAATTTTCTTTAGTGGATCTGTGTTTTGTCACGAAACCGCCAAAGGGGGAGATTGTTACGGAATTTGAGTTGGCGTAGTTTCGTGAAAGGTTCAAGTCTTGAAGATTGAAGGTGAAGAAGGTTGGATCATTTAACTCAATCTCAAGAAAGAAGAATTCAAAAGGATCAGGTATGTTTAACTAAAGATTTTGGTGATCCGAATACTTCTTGTAGTGTAGAACACACTGGAAGAATTTTTCATTGCATAAAAATCAAAAACTGGTTGGGACATGTTCAGGATCCGGATCAGAGCCAGCGATCCGGATCCCGAAGGTTGTTGTTTCATACACTTACTTCAATCGGATCACAGAGCATCTTTTGATCCGGATCCCGAACGTTGAGTTTGGTGAACTGTATGAACGATCGGATCAGGCATTCGATCCGGATCCCGAACTTCGTTTTTCTGGAAACCGTCTTTCTTGCTACTGCAATCCGGATCGCCCAATCCGATCCGGATCGCCGTCCGTAAAAATTCCAGAAATGTTAGGTTTTTGATTCTTATCTCCTTCCTAGGGTTTCTAACCTATAAATAGACCCTATGATTCTTTTTCTAGGGTTAATCCAAAAAGGCCGATAAAGAAAAAGCCGTCATATTCAAATTCATTATACGGCCTAGATCCACATATAGAGAAGAAAGGAAATCATTAGAAATACTCTATGTTTCTTCATCTATATTGATTAGTTTGATTCTAGGTTTTCATACTCACATCTTGAGTTGAATCAAACTAATGAATACTTAGATGGTATTTCCGATCTATCTTTGATCTAAGTATTCGGCGGATCATCACCACCCAAAAACAACGATTTCCCCAAAATCGGCGCGTGGATTCGCGTGTCCTTGTGGATTCAAGGTTCAACCGCTCTCGTGGATTCGGAGCGAGGCACGTTCGTGGATTCGAAGGTGCTACTGGGTGAAGACCGTGGATTCGGTCGGACGTCGTGGATTCGACGTTGGACGCCGTGGATTCGGCGTTGGGCGCAGATCGTGGATTCGAGAAGCGTCGTGGAGCGAGCGGAGAAGATCCTCTAGGAGCGTATGGAAAAGGTTGAGTCGTAAGTGTGTACGGTAAATCACCTTGTACGTGTTTTAATTCTAGTGGATTTCGCCGTGTTATCGGTCCCGTGGTTTTTTACTCCGGTTTGGAGTTTTTCCACGTAAAAATCTTGCGTATCATTTTATTTCCGCATTGGGTTTATTCGCAACGATTTTTGAGTGTTATGTTAACACCTATTCACCCCCATCTAGGTGTTTTTCCCATATTTAGATCTATTATTTTCATATAACCCAACAGACAATAACTTCTCCCTAAAAAAGGTTGGAGTGGGAACCATGTATCTCTGCGGCATAATTGACTTTGTGATTTATAAACTTTCTCTATAAAAATGTTTTTTTTCGATTTCATTTCTCATCTCTCTTGAGAATCATTCAAAAAAATTACTC
>CM055076.1:16959574-17013461 GCA_029204045.2 Tillandsia leiboldiana
ATACCAGCAAGGTTTTTCAAGTTTGATTAAATAAAATGCATGTTGAAATACTTGACTCTGTCAAAATTTCAAGGTTGGTATAAGGTGGAATTTTTAATGAAAGATGCTCAAAGAGCCACTCTCTTCAATAAATTGACTAGATATATTATCTAACTTATCGGGGATGTTAGACATCTATTGATCTTTGTATTTCATTTTCTTTACCAAATTGATGATTTGATAAAGGCATTACTCATAAGATCAAGTAAGATGTAATTGAAGTTGTTCAACTTTAAGGGATTTAATTTTTATAAATTTTCGTTTCATTTGTTGGATGTTATTGATAGATTTGGTATAAGCTATTTCTTGTGTGTGAACGATGATTTTTGTTTAAAGTTGATACACAAAAGTGCTCACAATCTTTTTCTGGTTTTTCTTGAATTTCTCTGAAATTTTCTAAAGAAAAAGTTAGAGCCGATCCGGATTGGACCTGCCGATCCGGATCCCGAACGCAGAGATTCTTCTGCGGGCAGACGATCCGGATTGGACCTGCCGATCCGGATCCCGAACGCAGTTTTTCACTGCGGGTAGCCGATCCGGATCGCAATCATGAACTGATCCGGATCGCGGCTAGGGTTTTATAAAGAACAAAAGGGTTTTGATTTCTTTTACTCCAAATCTTTTGTTCCAAAGTTTCCAGAGCTTCTCTCTCTAATTTCATTCATCTTGGAAGCTTTCAGAACTCAGTTCTTCAACTCCAGTAAGTTTTATTGATCAAAATCTCGTTTTTTCACCGTTTTTGTTATTCCTCCTCAAAACGAGATGAATTCTTATATCGATTTCGTTTGTGGATGGTTTTTGATCAAATCTCTTTTGAAATAAGAAACTCTGTGGTAGATTAGGGTTTTGATTATATGCTAGGTATTCTCAAGATAAACGGATTTTTGGTCTTCGATTTCAAAGAATTCGGTTTTAGGGCATATAATGGGAATTTTCCAAAATCATGCAATTGATCTATTTTAAATTTCCTTTTGCAAAACTAATTTGATTTTTAGTCTCTCTACATGATTATGATTGTTTGGGTACAATTTTTCAAACTTTTGAAAACTAACAATTTTTTCATGTGTTCGTGAGTTGGTCTTCACAGGATTTCAATCTTCTTAAGGCACTTGGATCAATGAGAGTTCTCATGGATCATCCTTTTGTTGGTCACTATGGTGCACACGTCGGGCCACAAACAAATTAAAGAGAGCTAAGAAAACACAACAAAAAGGTGAGTTTCTTATGATCAGCGACACAGAAGTGGAAGCAGATTGTCAAGAGATAGATTGGACTGAATTAACAGATGATGATGACTCATTGCCTGAACAAAAGGCGTCTGAAGGTTCAAAAGGAAAAGCTTCCGATGGATCAAAAGGAAAGGGACCCATGGACACAGGAAAAGCGCCTATGGCTACACCAACCATCTCTGTGAAAAGAAAACGAGTAACTAGACGTTTTGGACTACGACGAGACGCTGATATTGACACGCCAATAGTTCCTGACTCTCCACCTCGTGAGGAACAAGTGTTCGTTAATGCGGATCGCCTAAGGGCATTTGAGAATCGTGAGTGCATTGGCGAGAGGCATGTTAATATTGAGGCTCTACGAGATCACTCCCCCCGAGTTTGGTGTTCTGATTGAACAAGCAAACCTTATTCAAGTATGCCGATTCTCAGAAATGCTTGATACTGTCTGCATCACGTGAGGACCTTCTATACAAATGCACGGCACCTTCGAGAAAATGAAAATGGTCCGATGGAGTTTTACACGAATATCCAAGGCACGAGGTTTAAAATCACTCCACAGTTAATTGCCGAGGTATTGGGAATGCAAGCCAGCAAGACAGGAGTTAATTACCTGAAGGGAAAGGTTTTAACAAACACGATGTGGCAAATGGTCATAAAGGGAATATGTTTGGAGGGAACTCAATCAACGGAGAAGTCTATCAAATCCAAAGAACTTCGTCTTGAGTACCGGTTTCTAAACTTCATCACTTGTTACAATATCCTTCCAAATATGCAGACGAAAGTCTTGAGATGGGATCGAATGTTGTTTTTGTATCTCTTAGGACATCCGTCAGAGGCAATGGGATTAAATATCAACATTCCATACATTATTTGGAATAGAATGACGAGATATGTTGAGCATCCTCATCCCACTGAAAGGATCCCATTTCCATTGATTATAATGAGGATCTTAAAGAGATTTCAAGTTGATATTAGTTCAACAACTTATCATCACTGCTTGGGCATGATCGATGAATCCACCATTGTCAAGGTCCCTTCACAAATTGCCTCATGTCACTCCAGTTCCTCCATGCGGAACGAAACCTAGTACCGGCACTTCCGCATCACCATCACAACCAGCACCCACACCAGTGGATGAAGCATCAGTCTCATCCATCTACAAAGAACAACAACGATTATCTTTTGAGCAGGAACAGATTTCGAAGGCACAGACGAGAATTTCCAATGAGCTGGAGCTCATCACGGCAGCTCATATTACCATAACTAAGAATGTCAAGTTCAATGAACAAGCTGGTGAAAAAGATGTTCTCTAAGATGGCTGCACGAGCTCTGAAGACTCTGAATCTGATGACTGATTCCTTCCTTTTATTCTTTTTCTTGTGCAGATTTTACTCTTTTCTTGTGCAGGATTTTTTTTTTTTTTTTTACTTTCTTTTGTGCAGGTTTTTAAGTTTTAGTTTCAGTTTTTAGTTCTCAAACTTGAACTGTTTAACCACTCTCTCCATTTTGGTAATCTTTGGCTAATTTTTGTGACAAAAAGGGGGAGAGAAGTATAAACAATTGAGACATTGATACAATGTGAGGTAAGTATAACCTCAACTTGACCTCAACTTGAAAGGTAAGTAGAACTTCAACTTTTGGTTTTCATTTGTGTTTGAATGCATGCCTCTACTAACTATTCGACTAACTATTTGGGCATGTAATATGACTAACAAGTTGATGTTGGACTAACACTTTGTGACATTTGGTTTTTGATTGCATAGAAGATATGTTGGTTTTTGACTATGATTCTCTTACATATCTGAATTCTCAAATGTCATGATGATCAGATAAACTCTATCTCTGTACTTGGTTTTGTATGTTTCAATTCTTGAGGTATCTAACGATTCTTTTTGTCAAGAATGATTTCTTTGTTCAGAGAGTACAGATGTCTAAGTCTAGAGTCTGTTTTAGGAGTTTATCTCATGTTTTTAAATTTTTGGATCTCCATTGTAAATTTTTGTTGTATGGTGATAGCAACAAAAATATCTTTTTTGAATTTTTTTTAGTGGATCTGTGTTTTGTCACGAAACCGCCAAAGGGGGAGATTGTTACGGAATTTGAGTTGGCGTAATTTCGTGAAAGGTTCAAGTCTTGAAGATTGAAGGTGAAGAAGGTTGGATCATTTAACTCAATCTCAAGAAAGAAGAATTCAAAAGGATCAGGTATGTTTAACTAAATATTTTTGGTGATCCGAATACTTCTTGTAGTGTAGAAACACTTGGAAGAATTTTTCATTGCATAAAAATCAAAAACTGGACATGGGACATGTTCAGGATCCGGATCAGATTGTTCAATCCGGATCCCGAAGGTGGTTCGTTCATACACCAGTTCAATCCGGATCGTAGCTTCCCTTGATCCGGATCCCGAACATTGAGTTTACCATTTTCCTTGAATGATCCGGATCAGGCTTTGCAATCCGGATCCCGAACGTTGATGTTTGGTGAACTGTATGAACGATCCGGATCAAGCACTTCGATCCGGATCCCGAACCTTCGTTTTTCTGGAATTGTCTGACTCGTTACGACGATCCGGATCACAGCTAATCCGATCCGGATCGCCGTCCGTAAAATTTCCAGAATTGGTAGGTTTTTGATTCTTATCTCCTTCCTAGGGTTTCTAACCTATAAATAGACCCTATGATTCTTTTTCTAGGGTTAATCCAAATAGAGCCGTCATAATCAAATATCATCTTATACGGCCCTAGATCCACATATAGAGAAGAAAGGAAATCATTAGATATTACTCTATGTTTCTTCATCTATATTGATTAGTTTGATTCTAGGTTTTCATACTCACATCTTGAGTTGAATCAAACTAATGAATACTTAGATGGTATTTCCTATCTATCTTTGATCTAAGTATTCGGCGGATCATCACCACCCAAAAAACAACGATTTACCCCAAAATCGGCGCGTGGATTCGCGTGTCCTTGTGGATTCAAGGTTCAACCGCTCTCGTGGATTCGGAGCGAGGTACGTTCGTGGATTCGAAGCGTACTACTGGGTGAAGACCGTGGATTCGGTCAGACGTCGTGGACTCGACGTTGGACGCCGTGGATTCGGCGTTGGACGCAAATCGTGGATTCGAGACGCGTTGCGGAACGAGCGGAGAAGATCAACTAGGAGCGTATGGAAAAGGTTGAGTCGTCAGTGAGTACGGTATATCACCTTGTACGTGTTTAATTCTAGTGGATTTCACCGTGTTATCGGTCCCGTGGTTTTTTACTCCGGTTTGGAGTTTTCCACGTAAAAATCTTGCGTGTTCATTTATATTTCCGCATTGGGTTTTTTATTGCGCAATGATTTTTTGAGTGTTTATTGTTTACACCTATTCACCCCCCTCTAGGTATTTTTTTTTCCCCTATTTAGATCTATATTACATATAACCCAACACATTACCGACGCACTCCAAAAGGGTTTGGGTGCGCAAAGGTGAAATTTATCCTTGTCTTGTTACTAATGTTTCCTTGCATGCATATGATAATTCGTCTTGGTATCTGGATAGCGGATGTTCCCGTCACATGACCGGTGACAAAAATAGTTTTCAAAACTTTGAGAAAATCTCCGGAGGACTCGTTGTTTTCGGAGACGGTCGATCTTCCAAAATTGTTGGAAAATGAACGGTAGCTATCCCAGATGGCCCGATTTTGAAAAACGTGTTATTTGTTGATGGCCTTAAGACTAATCTCATAAGCATAAGTCAACTTTGCGACAATGGTTTTTCAGTTAACTTTTCATCTGTTGAATGTGTTGTAACTGATAAGGACCATGTCTTCTTTTTAAAGGGGGTTAGATCTGAAAACAATTGTTATGTTGTTCCTAGTAAAACTTCTGAAATTTGTAACTTAGCCTCTTTGAATAATGAAACTCTTTGGCATGAAAGGCTAGGTCACATAAATTTTAAGGAACTTGCTAGAATTTCAAACAAGGACGTGGTAAAGGGGGTTCCAAAACTTTTACTTAAACAAAACATTGTGTGCGGCGGTTGTCAAAAGGGAAAACAGTCCAGGACTGCGCACAAGAACTTGAACCACGTTGGTACAAAACGGCCTTTGGAACTTTTACACATGGATTTAATGGGGCCAACCCGTCAACCATCTTTGGGAGGTAAATGGTATATTTTCTTATTGGTTGATGATTTCTCTCGGTATTCTTGGGTAGCATTTTTAAAAGAGAAAGCTGATACTTTTGATTCTTTTCACGAGATTTGCCATAGTATTATGATTGAAAAGAATGAAAAGATCATTCGTGTTAGAAGTGATAGAGGTGGAGAATTCGTTAACTCTAAATTCATTGACTTTTGCATTTCAAACGGTATTAAGCATGAATTCTCAGCACCCTATACACCTCAATAGAATGGTGTTGTCGAGCGCAAAAACAGGGTTGTTCAAGAGATGGCACGTGTTATGCTTCACAGCCGGAATTTACCGCTACATTTTTGGGCTGAAGCTGTGAACACTGCAATCTATGTAATTAATCGAGTTTATTGGCGCCCGGGAACGTTAAATACACCATATGAACTATGGTGCGGTAGAAAACCCAACATCAAATATTTTCGCATCTTCGGGAGTCGGTGTTACATTTTACGTGACCGTGAAAATCTTGGAAAGTTTGACTCTCGAAGTGACGAAGGGATTTTCTTGGGGTATTCTACAAACAGTAGAGCATATCGAGTATTTAACTTGGAATCTAAGACGATCGTAGAATCGATAAATGTTAAAGTAGATGAAGCTTTTCACTTTGCATCTGAAAAATCTACCCTCGATATCTCTCTAGATGATGATACACCTGCCATTGCATCCTCTCATAATAATACTTCCAATATTAATGATGCATCTAATGGTTCTTCAAGTTTATCTGATGTGCAGGAATCGTCTCATGTACCTCCGAGTACTCCGTTACCTCAAACTTTACGCATCTCCAAGGATCATCCTGAATCAAATATCATTGGAGACCCACAAGAAGGAGTTAGAACTCGGAGGCAGTTGGTTTGTGGATTCGCTTGCTACGTATCTTTAATCGAACCAAAGAATATAGATGAAGCTCTTCAGGATGACTACTGGATTAAAGCAATAAAGGAAGAGCTCCATCAATTTGAGCGAAACAAAGTCTGGGAATTAACGAAGCCTCCACAGCAACACAATGTGATAGGTACCAAATGGATTTTCAAGAATAAGAAAAATGAGGATGGTACTATCATTAGGAACAAGGCACGATTAGTTGCTCAAGGCTACTCTCAAGTAGAAGGTATAGACTTTGATGAAACTTTCGCCCCTGTAGCTAGACTCGAGTCCATTCGTATACTATTTGCTATTGCTTGTCATTTTAAAATCAAATTATTTCAAATGGACGTTAAGAGCGCGTTTCTAAATGGGTTTTTAAATGAGGAAGTTTATGTGGCTCAACCGAAAGGTTTTGTAGACCATAAACAACCTAATCATGTTTTTCGTTTGAAAAAGGCTCTTTACGGTCTGAAACAAGCACCGCGAGCATGGTACGAAAGGCTGACAAAGCACCTTTTGAAGAAGGGCTATACTCGAGGGGGAGCTGACAGGACTCTCTTTGTGAAGCATTATCAAAACAATTTCATTGTAGCACAAATATATGTCGATGACATTGTATTTGGCGCAACAAGAGATAATGATGCTTCTAAATTCGCGGAGACCATGGAAAGCGAATTTGAGATGTCCATGATGGGCGAATTGACTTATTTTCTTGGATTGCAAATTAAACAAAATGATGAAGGTATTCACTTGTGTCAATCCAAGTATGCAATGGAGTTGGTTAAAAAGTTTGACTTAGAAAATTCGAAGGATTTTCCGACTCCAATGGGAACTAGCCACAAGGGACTTGGAAGTGAATCACATAGTGAGAATGTAGACGAGAAACTGTATCGAAGTATGATTGGAAGTCTACTTTACCTCACGGCTAGTCGCCCGGATATATCCTTTAGTGTTGGGATTTGCGCGAGATATCAATCAGCACCAAAGGAGGTTCACCTGAAAGCGGTGAAAAGGATCATCCGGTACATCAAAGGATCAATTAATTTCGGAATTTGGTATCCTATGGGAACTAGTTTGGATATTGTTGGATACTCAGATGCCGATTGGGTAGGATCTGTGACGCCCCACTTCCCAGGGGGTCACCCATCCTAGAACTACTCTAGCTCTAGCACGCTTAACTCTCATGTTCCTCTTGGATCTTGCTACCATCCAAAATGCTATAGCCGGGTTAGAGATTTAGTCCTATTATATCATTTATATAGAGGACTAATCCAAATTCCGGGGGTGTTACAGGATCAGTTGATGATCGGAAAAGCACGAGTGGTGCATGCTTCTATCTTGGCCATTGCCTTGTTGCATGGCACAGTAAAAAGCAGAATTGCATAGCACTCTCGACTGCTGAAGCGGAATACATCTCAGCGGGTAGTTGTTCAACCCAACTCATTTGGATGAAAAGTGTGTTGAGCGACTTCCGGATTTCAGCAACTTCGGTAACAATTCTTTGTGACAACACTAGTGCTATAAACATTTCCAAAAACCCTGTGTTGCACTCTAGAACAAAACACATTGAACTTAGATATCATTTTCTTAGAGAGCTAGTTGAATCAAATACTCTTCTACTTTCATATATTTCAACTGAAGATCAATTAGCTGTCATTTTAACAAAACCTTTGGATCAAAAATGTTTTATTCATTTGCGTAAAGCAATTGGAATGCTTTCCTTGAAATAAACTTCTTTTTGAAACTTTTGCTTAGGTTAGGTTTTGTTTTTGTATTTTTGTTCTTTATCTATGTTTATACATAGTACATTAATTGAGCATGTGTTTTACTGACTTTACTTGCATCCTTTCATATAATTAGAAATCTATTATGCTTTGGATATCATAATAATTCAGTTGATGCATTGATCATTTATTTAAATTAAACCATTTTTATTTGATCAAAGTCAATTTCTCTCTCAATGATCTCTTGGTATTGTTGTTATCTTATTTGACTATTTAGTTGAGTATGAATTCGAGATCAATCCTTGGTTGAATACTTTATATTTTACATTAATTGATAGCCAATTGAGGGGGAGTCAAAGAAAAGTAAAATGCTCAAAAGATGTGGAAAGAGTTACATCCCAATGAGGAGTGTGAAAACTACCACCACATGGAGGAAAGAGCTACCACCTCGGTCGTCCGAGTACTGTGTGCAGCTACCACATGTATATCAAGCATGGTTGTTCAATTTTTTTGATTAAGTAAAATGCATGATTGAAATACTTGACTCTGTCAAATTTCAAGGTTGGTATAAGGTGGGATTTTAAAGAAAGATGCTCAAAGAGCCACTCTCTTCAACAGATTGACTAGATACATTATATAATTTATTTGGGATTTCAAACATCTATTGATCTTGGTAATTCATTTTCTTTACCATTTTAATGATTTGATAAACGCCGTACTCATAAGATCATGATAGATGTGTTTGATCTTGATCAACTTTAAAAGTTTTAATTTCTATAAATTGTCATGTCATTATTTGAATGTTATTGATAGATTTAACATAATTTATTTCTCTTGACATGAAACGATGTTTTTTTGTTTAAAGTTGATGTGCTAAAATGCTTACATACTTCTTCTGGATTTTATGGATTTTTTCTAAATTTTTCTGATGAAAAAGTTGCAGCTGATCCGGATCGGGTTAAGTGATCCGGATCCCGAACGCAGGCTTCTACCAGCGGCTAGCCGATCCGGATCGAAATCTCGATCCGATCCGGATCACGGCTAGGGTTTTTAATAGAACGAAAGGGTTTTAATTTCTTTTACCTTAATCTTTTGTTCTTGAGTCTCTAGAGCCTATCTCTCTAGAATCCTTGGACCTTGGAGCTTTCCTAACCCAAGTTCTTCGAATCCAAGTAAGTTTTATTGATCAAAATCTCGGTTTTTCATAGTTTTTCTTATTCCTCCTCAAAACGTGATGAATTTCTTGTATCAATTTCGTTTGTGGATGGTTTTTGATCAAATTTCTTTTGAAATAAGAACTCTGGGTAGATTAGTTTTGATTATATGTTAGGTATTCTCAAGATAAACGGATTTTTGATCTTCGATTTCAAAGAATTCGATTTTAGGGCATATAATGGGAATTTTCCAAAATCATGCAATTGATCTATTTTTAAAATTCCTTTTTACAAAACTAATTTGATTCTTAGTCTCTCTACATGATTATGATTGTTTGGGTACAATTCTTCTAATTTTTGAAAAATTAACAATGTTTTCATGTGTTCTTGAGTTGGTCTTCACAGGATTTCAATCTTCTTAAGGCACTTGGATCAATGGGATTCTCATGGATCATCTTTGTGTTGGTCACTATGGTGCACACTCGGGCCACAAACAAATTAAAGAGAGCTAAGAAAACACAACAAAAAGGTGAGTTTCTTCTGATCAGCGACACAGAAGTGGAAGCAGACTGTCAAGAGGTAGATTGGACTGAATTGACAGATGATGATGACTCATTGCCTGAACAAAAGGCGTCTGATGGTTCAAAAGGAAAAGCTTCCGATGGATCAAAAGGAAAGGGACCCATGGACACAGGAAAAGCGCCTATGGCTAATCCAACCATCTCTGTGAAAAGAAAACGAGTAACTAGACGGTTTGGACTACGACGAGACGCTAATATTAACACACCGATAGTTCCTGACTCCCCGCCTCGCGTGGAAGGAGTGTTCGTCAGCATGGATCGCCTTCGAGCGTTTGAACGTCGTGAATGCATCGGTGAACGTCATGTCAACACTGAAGCTCTCCGAAATCACTCACAAGAGTTTGGAACCTTAATTGAGCAAGCTAATCTCATCCAAGTCTGCCGATTCCCCGAACTTCTTGGGTATTGTTTGTATCGTGTAAGAACTTTTTACACGAATGCAAGACATCTTCAAGAAGATGAACATGGATCAATGCATTTCTATACAAATATCCAATGGATGAAACTTAAAATCACTCCGCAGCTAATTGGCGAAGTCCTTGGAATGGAATCTAACACATCGGGGCTCAACTTCTTGAAAGGCAGAAGTTTGACGAATGCCTTGTGGCAAACAGTGTTAGATAAAATTTGTTTGGAAGGAACGAAATCACCTGATGGTAAAAGTGTAAAATCCAAACATCTTCGACTGGAGTACCGATTTCTAAATTTCATCACGTGTTACAACATTCTACCTAACATGCAGACTAAGGTCGTGAGATGGGAGAGACTGCTGTTCTTATATCTCATAGGTCATCCCTCTGAGGCTGTAGGATTGAACATGAATATCCCCTACATAATTTGGAATAGAATGTCAAGGTATATTGTGCATCCTCATCCTTCTGAGCGTCTTCCGTTTCCTTTAATCATCATGAGGATCTTACAAAAATTTGACATTGATTTAAGCTCGACATCTTATCAACATTGTTGGGGGATGATAGATGAGTCAACGATTGTGAAGTCACTTCACAAATTACCACATGTCACTCCGACACCGTCCACTGGAAAGAAACCTTGTGTCGGCACCTCGGCCTCACCGTCTCAACAAGCACCTGGCGCGGATGATGACGCATCAGTAACTTCGATTTTCAAGCAACAACAGCGCCTATCTTCTGAGCAAGAGCGGATAACCATAGAGCAAAGGCGAATGTCTGAAGAACTCGAGATCATAACGGCATCCCAAATTACATTGACCAAGAAAGTAAATTCGATAAGGAAATTGATCAAGAACATGTTCGCTAAGATGGGATATAGTGCGTCTGAGGATTCAGACTCCGATAACTAAGTTGTGCTCTAACAATTTTTGTGCAGATTTGTGCAGGCTTTTACCGTTTTAGGTTTTAGTTCAGTTTTTAGGACTTACTCTTAGTTCTAGTTCTTACATTTACTTACATTTTTGAAATTTTTAACTCTCCTTAAATTTTTGTAATTTTGGCTTTGTTTGTGACAAAAAGGGGGAGAGAGTTTAGAGAGAACTTGAACAATGATTAGAGAGAACTTGAACAATGACGATGTGAAAACTGTGTGAATGTGTGAACATCAAGGTAAGTATCACTTCAACTTCAACTTTGGTTCTTATCTTTTGATTTGTGTGCATGTCTCTACTAACTATTCGACTAACTATTTGGGCATGTAATATGACTAACAAGTTGATGTTGGACTAACACTTTGTGACATTTGTTTTTTGATTGCATAGAAGATATGTTGGTTTTTGACTATGATTCTCTTATATATCTGAATTCTCAAATGTCATGATGATCAGATAAACTCTATCTCTGTACTTGGTTTTGTATGTTTCAATTCTTGAGGTATCTAACGATTCTTTTTGTCAAAAATGATTTCTTTGTGCAGAGATTACAGATGTCTAAGTCTAGAGTCTGTTTTAGGAGTTTATCTCATGTTTTTAAATTTTTGGATCTCCATTGTAAATTTTTGTTGTATGGTGATAGCAACAAAAATATCTTTTTGAATTTTCTTTAGTGGATCTGTGTTTTGTCACGAAACCGCCAAAGGGGGAGATTGTTACGGAATTTGAGTTGGCGTAATTTCGTGAAAGGTTCAAGTCTTGAAGATTGAAGGTGAAGAAGGTTGGATCATTCAAGTCAATCTCAAGAAAGAAGAATTCAAAAGGATCAGGTATGTTTTAACTAAAGATTCTTGGTGATCCGAATACTTCTTGTAGTGTAGAAACACCTGGAAGAATTTTTAATTGCATAAAAATCAAAAACTGGTATTCGGACATGTTCAGGATCCGGATCAGAGCCAGCGATCCGGATCCCGAAGGTTGTTGTTTCATACACTACTTCGATCCGGATCACAGCATCTTTTGATCCGGATCCCGAACGTTGAGTTTTCTGAATTGTATGAACGATCCGGATTAGGCAATCTGATCCGGATCCCGAACTATCGTTTTTCTGGAAACCGTCTTTCTTGCTACTGCAATCCGGATCGCCCAAATCCGATCCGGATCGCCGTCCGTAAAAATTCCAGAAATGGTAGGTTTTTGATTCTTATCTCCTTCCTAGGGTTTCTAACCTATAAATAGACCCTATGATTCTTTTTCTAGGGTTAATCCAAAAAGAGGCCGATAAAAGAAAAATAGCCGTCATATTCAAATATCATTTTATACGGCCTAAGATCCACATATAGAGAAGAAAGGAAATCATTAGATATTACTCTATGTTTCTTCATCTATATTGATTAGTTTGATTCTAGGTTTTCATACTCACATCTTGAGTTGAATCAAACTAATGAATACTTAGATGGTATTTCCTATCTATCTTTGATCTAAGTATTCGGCGGATCATCACCACCCAAAAACAACGATTTCCCCAAAATCGGCGCGTGGACTCGCGTGTCCTTGTGGATTCAAGGTTCAACCGCTCTCGTGGATTCGGAGCGAGGTACGTTCGTGGATTCGAAGCGTGCTACTGGGTGAAGACCGTGGATTCGGTCGGACGTCGTGGACTCGACGTTGGACGCTGTGGATTCGGCGTTGGGCGCAGATCGTGGATTCGAGAAGCGTCGTGGAGCGAGCGGAGAAGATCCTCTAGGAACGTATGGAAAAGGTTGAGTCGTAAGTGTGTACGGTAAATCACCTTGTACGTGTTTTAATTCTAGTGGATTTCGCCGTGTTATCGGTCCCGTGGTTTTTTACTCCGGTTTGGAGTTTTTCCACGTAAAAATCTTGCGTATTCATTTTTATTTCCGCATTGGGTTTTATTGCGTAATGATTTTTTGAGTGTTTATTGTTTACACCTATTCACCCCCCTCTAGGTGTTTTTTCCCCTATTTAGATCTATATTTCATATAACCCAACAGACAATACTTTCTCCCTAAAAAGGTTGGAGTGGGGAACCAATGTATTGCTCTGTCGGCAATAATTGACTTTGGTTGATTTATAACTCTTCTCTATAAAATTTCTATTTCATTTTCTCATCTCTCTTGAGAATCATTCAAAAAATTACTCCTCCCTAATTTTTCTCTCCTATGCATTATATACTTTTTAAAGCAGGCAAAACAATCGCTTAATTATAAAAAATTAAATTGCTACAAAATAATGTTTTTTTTAATAATCATATTTAACATTCCTTCTTACTGTTGTACTTGAATTTTTTTTTTTATACGCCCATGCCGAGAAGTTGAATTAAATATGTAGAAATTATGAGATTTTTTTTTATACGCCCATGCCAAGAAGTTGAATTTTTTTTTAATAATTATTTTCTTATGATATTATGTTAAATAATATGAAATAATAATTATTCTTCGAAAATTAAAATTATTAGAGAACCGTGCATGTGCTTGAACTTAAAGATTTTTAATAGATCCGAAATGTGAATTTGATTTAAATAAAGAAATTTTTTTTTGCATGATCGTAAGAAAGGAGTTTTATTTTTTTCTCCTCAATAGGTCCGGATATTCGTTATTTGATAGTGTAACAATTCACCCAATAGAATTAAATTTTAATAGCATTTAATTTTAAATTAATATTTGATTACATTCTCATCTACCAAATATATAAAACTTTTTAAATATATCCCATGAATAATATATTCATATATCGAGATAGGGCTTAAATGATCAACGACGAAAAAAAAAAAAAAAAAAAAAAAAAAAAAAAAAAAAAAAAAAAAAAAAAAAAAAAAAAAAAAAAAAAAAAAGAGGAGTGAGAAGAAAAGTGTGGAGGAATACTTTTTTATTTTTTTACAAATAAAAATCAAATATTTTTTTCATCATATTTTCTTAAAAGCTAAATAAAGTAGTAAAGTCTAAAATATCTAGAGAGTTGTGATCTATGTATCATAAATATTTTTATAAAATTCGTGTCCGATGCGGACACTTTTTAGATGTGCGTTCAATATCGATATATAGTACATACAATTAAAATATATATATATATATATATATATATATATATATATATATATATATATATATATATAATTTTATTTTTTTATACATATATAATGTAAGATAATAAATATTTTAACTTTTTGATGAGCAGGTATAAATTTTTTTTGAATAATATAAATATATTTTGTATGATAAATTTTTTTTTTAAAATATACAAATTATCAATAAAAATTTTATTAACTTTCATTTGTATTAAAAATAAAATAATATTTTACTAAATTTTATATTTTATACATAATAAATATATATTATTATATTAATAATATTATATTTTATTATCGATATTCATGTATGTCCAAATTCTAAATTTTTAAAAGTTGTCGAGTTGCTTTGTCCTAATCATGTTGTATTGCATGTTTCGTGTTCCGTGTCAGTATTCATGATATTTAGATTGTGATGAATAATAAAAAAATATTTGAATATCATGTGTCAATAATTTGTTTCTCAGTATAGCAGTTGTGTGGAGTATAAAATTTCCTATGCTTTCACATCTGTGTCTTCCAAAACCTGCTTTTTTTTTTCTTCTTTTTTTTGCAGCTTGTATTATATTTTCTCCCACCTTCCAAGAAGCATATAAAAAATTATTTTGTTTAGATTTTTTTTTTGACACTTTCGGTTATATCTACTCAACCGTGTAGAGTAATTCAAAATAGATAAAATTTTAATAAAAAATTTTATTTGTCATGAAAAGCAATTTCAGTGTTTCCAATTTAATTTTAAATTTTCTATTATTTTTCTATGATATTTTTATTTTTTATTCTTTTATTTTGAAACTACTCATTTATTAGACAAATAAAATTAAAAAATTTAATTTTTAGATAGGTATAATACTGTAAATTATGTCTACCGAAGTCGATCGTCGAATCGAATGTTCTACAACACAAAAAAAAATTTAAAAGTATAAAAATTTTCATGCTTTGAAAAACATACTAGTCTAGCTTAATATAATAATATTTTTTAAAAAAATTTATTATAATATAATAAATAAAAAGAATATTAAAATATAATATAGTAGGGTCCAATTAGATCTTACTTTCATTAAAATGGGAAATAATCTTCCTTATTAAGTGTTGGTCTTAGTCACTTCATTTCTGCAAGTTCCTAAAGTATTCCCACTACTTTTTTTTGCCTCGTTTTTTCTCTGTTTTTTATTTGGATAGGAAGGAATTCATTGATTGATCACATGCTTGACTAGTACAAGTGGTGACTAAATAAAGTTATTTTTTAAAAAATTTAAAAAAAGCATATGTATGGGACCTACTTTACATAATAAAATTTAAATTATTAAATATTATTTAAAATAATAAACAATAATCGTCCGGACCCAATATATATATATATATATATATATATATATATTCGCCTTCACTCCGAGACTGTGTTGTCTCATTCCTGTTGTCTAATTTAATTTCCTAATGAATGAAAGCGGATAGCGTGCTACCTTTCTCTAAAAAAAAATAATAAAAATAATTAATTATTTATTATTTTTAATAAAATTTAAAAAAAACGATAAATTATTTATCACTGTTTTTTTAATTATATATAATTTTAACAATTATCTACAAATTTTAACAAATTATATAGAATTCTAACAATTTAAAAAATCTATAAAATTCTAACAATCAAATAAAAATTATAATAATAATAATTTTTTATTTATTTGTTAGAATTTTATACAATCTACCCATGGTAATATTTTTTTTCATATAAACTATTTAATATATACAACTTATTGCATATATAAGAAGCACACTATAAATAGTTCACCTTATTTAAATACTGTTAATTATTTATCGTGTTCACTTACTCAATCATAGCTAGTCCGCCCGCATAGCGCACGCGTGTCAGATATAAAATTATTTTTATAAATTAAAATTTTATAGAAATTTTTTAAAAAAATATTTATAAAACTAAATGCAAAAAAAAATTCGCATTACTAATAAAAATGTATATCTTACATTTTATTAAAGAAAATATTTTTACTAATCATGTGACCTGACGAGTAATTGGCTTCCTCTATAAAACAGCCGTACTCTATTGGCTGACAGCAATCTAAAACTCATTTCTCCGCTCTAACTTCTGCACTCAATTACCTTAGTGATGAAGCAGCTGCACTTTGAGAGCTATCGGGAGGATTATAGAGTCGGCAATCATGGAGAATCTCGTTAACACTAATTGAGTTTGTCTGACTTGTAAGTATCTTCTATGTAACCTCTATTTTATTTTCTTTAATCTTTCAAAAAAATATTCAAAAAATTATTTCTCCCCCAATTTGAATATATGCTCTATCTCTTTTAAACATTATTTATTATCAATTTTTGTACAAAATTATAAGTTTATTTTCTTATAGTATAGAGGCTTAAAAAAAAAAAATAATAATAGTTGAGTAGTATAATTGAAAAAGAAAAAAAAAAAGAAGTATATCATAGAGAGTGAAAAAAATTTATAAAGTACGTATAATTAAGCCAAATAAAAAATTCAAATACTTGTTTATTAAAAAGCTATAGTTCAAACATTCTTTGTATATTTTTTTTTCTTAATCTATAGACTTCTAATATTGGGTGTGCATACAATAATTTCTCCTTCAATTAACAACGGTGTGGAGTGGGGGGCAGACGGACGGATTTCTGGTTGACTTGTAAGTCTTCTCTATAAAACTTTAATTTCATTTCATCTCCTCTTCCAAGAAGCATTCAAGAAATTACTACTCCGCAATTTTTCTTCACTATGTACTATATACATGTTAAAAATTGCGAAACAACCACTTGTCTATAAAAATTTAAATTGCTACAGAATGGTGATCCTTTCAATAATCGTATTCAACATTCTTTCTTACGGTTGCACTTGAATTCTTTTTTTATACGCCTACACCATGAAGTTGAATTAAATAGGTGGAGATTATAAGACAAGGGTCTGAAGGAATTTAAACTTGAGACCTCCCGTTCTAATATCATATTAAATAATGTGAAATAAGAATTATTCTCCGAAAGCTTAAACTATCAGAGAACGGTATTATATTTGGGCTTAAGGATTTTTAATAGGTATGAGAGGTGGATTTGATTAAAATAGAAGAAAATTTAGGGCCAGTTTAGAAGTTGAAATAAAATATTTAAAAATAACTTTTTCAGCATGCAAAATTTCTTGTGTGATTGCAATTGTTGAGACCAAAATTTTCGCCACTTGAGAAAGCAACACGTGGCATTTACCATCGGCCGAAGACATCAGCCGACGAAGGGAAGAATCAACCTAAGAAGGATCCGCGGCTTGATTAAGACCGATTTCACTCGCGTGAGAGTATAGCACGGGACATATGCCATCGGTTGAGAGCATCAGCCGACATGAGGAATAGCTGATGAGGGGGGTGATCGCCTCATCCAAGGTCGACTTCGGCTGAAAGCGAACACCGGACCGCTTCAGTCAAGCGACGAAAAAGACGGAGGTCAGAGTCAGCCTTCGGTTGCTCGGGTCGAAAAAGGAAAGATTTCGAAATGAAGGAGTGCGAGATTTGGGGCAAATCCCGCAACTAACTTAGAACAGCAAGTAGTGCCCAGCATTGGAAAGCGCCGAGAATTACGCCCTGGTGCGATAGCAAGGGGATGAATCTGGACGGAAAAACGACTATTATCATATTTGAGGGATTTTAGACTCAAAAGGAAGTAGTTGAGGATTCCACGGTGATTTATCCCAAATCGCACCGATAATTCAAAATCGGCGCCTGTAAATATGGTTCGGGAAGTGTATAAATACCTGAACCATCGAAGGAAAAGGGGTCCGGCAACCTCATAAGCCCGTGACCACCCCTGCTTTTTCATATCTTTACTACTTTCCTTAGGAGTAGATTAACTATAAGATTTACCGCTTTTCTTAGGAGTAGATTAATTGTAATTGGTTACCTTGTTCTCTTGTAACCCTATTCCACTCAGTACAATTTCCATCCCACAATCGGCTCATTAGCCTTTGGTGTTTATTCTACCTATGCCTCTTTCTCTGTCTCCACATCCCGATTCGGCTACTTTGAGCCGAACGGTCGCGAGAGTTACCAGAGGAGATCCCGACCGAGCAAATCCCTCATCGGCCCGATCGCTTTATTTAGTTGGCACGCGGCGCATCACATCTCGAGGGTCAAATGGGGCCGATCGCGAACCGCCATTTTTTGACCCCAACAACTTAATCGGCACGTCCGGTGGGACACTCAGAATTTTTACCTACCTCCTACCGTTATCATGTCAGAGGACAACAGTATCAGCCTCAGGAACAGAGTCGTTCCCAAACAAGTGGGGGACGACCAAACTAGCGGCGTTGGGCAGGCGGACCATCCTCCATCAACGCCACTAGAGGCTCCTGAAACTAGCGGGAGGTCGGCACCACACGAGCCGACCTTGGCCGAGTTAGTCGGGCATATGACCCGAATGCTGGACCGTGTTGAGAGGACGCAAGCGTCCTTCGAAAAGAATAACCAGGCGCGGGAGGCCCGCTTGGATTCAATGATGGCCGTCATATCGGGCTCAAATAAGAAAGTGGCTCAGATAGGGCAAACGCTGGCCCAAAATTAGCCATACGGTAGAGGGTTTGCCTCCATAGGACCCCAGCAATTGTTGAAGGAATTGGTCACGATGGCGCCGAAAATGCCGACAGCGCAACCTCAGGGAGTTGCACCGCCGGCGGCTACTTATCAAGCGGCGCAGCTGCTGGGGGCAACACAGCCGCAGTGGACCCCGTACCAGACAGGGATGTGGCCGATGTGGCAGAACATCGACCAACAATCGGACTCCTACTGGGGGGTCGCTTTGCCTCCTCCACCGCCGTTCGTCCAGCTACAGGCTGGAGGCGGGAACGACGGGCAGGTTCCTCCGCAGGGATCGGTTCAGGAACAGGCTGGCCATTACGGGCCGCCACCTCCTCCAATGCAGCCGGCAGTTTCGGTACCTCAGTCCGAGCTCACCGAAAGAGCTAGGGGCAAGAATGGCGGGCAGGTCCCTCCACAGGGACCGGCTCAATACCAAGCAAGCCATGGTGGGTGGCCGCTCCCGCAAGCGCAAACGGCAGCCCCAACATCGCAAGCTGGGCCTGTCACGCCCCGAGATTCGAAAGTGGGTCTAAATTTTTTTTTTTTTTATCAGAGTTAAAACTTGAACTCTCCAAGGCGTGAACAGACCGCCACACATATAGAAAAGTCTCTGTATCTCCAACAGAGTCTTCCCTATATGTGCTCGGCTAACAGATACAGTCAATCAGAGTAGATACAAGATAGATATACTAATTAAGTTCTACTCCATTACATCCACAAGGTTCCAGAGTTATTACAATCCAGTTTCTCAAAATGGAAATATCAGTTATAAGTTTTACTAAAACCAAAAAGGGTACATCCTACCAGGGTCAGTCTATCTCACGTCCTCACACAGAGCGTCCAAAAGTCCCCCCACCCAAAGGACCTGAAAAACAGTCACCCGAGGGTGTGAGACACACCGGAGTGTATCCCAGTGGGCACGACGGGCCGGGAAATAGCAAGCCGTACCTACTGGATACAATAATAAGCGGATAGCAAAAGTAGGATATACTGCAACTGAAAGGTATAATTCAAATATGTACCATTAATCATGGATTAATCAACAGAGCAGTGTAATCATATATAAAGCTGATCATGCTATAACTGACAATCTGATAAGTAGGAATGAATAAGTTATAGCTGACAAACAGGAAATAGTCATACTATCACTGATAATCTGGCGAGCAGAGAATGATCAAACATAGATCAATAGAACAGGGTATGCATATATAACACAATCATACTATGCATGATAAATCTATAACAGATATGAAAATGCAGGAAATCAAACAAGCAGGAATATCAAGAAGGTGCATCAAAGGTAGTACCACGAATCTACCCAATCAAATGCCACTGTTGGCCACAAGGGCCTCAGGCTAAACTTGCCATGGAGCATATGACCTCAGGCAACAACCACTTTTGGTCACACAATCAAGCTATCATAACCCCACTAGGCTCACGGGTCAATCAGACCTCTCTACCGGTAAAGAACACCGTGACGGTGGCCAAACCTTCGGTGTGCGCGACTGAAAGCTTGGCTCGACGGCGATCATAATGCTGATGCTCAAACCATGGTACACTATGCTGATGCTCAAACCATGGTACACTGACCACAAAGACGGCAAGAAGCCGAGGAAAATCCCCACTGGGATACTAGTATAACATGCCACATGCTGAAGTAGTATCTCCTATTCTAAATATGCAGTGAAGAATAGAGACAGGTATAGAACTATGCTAGTGACCAATCAAGCATGGCATGTGTCCAGGAAATGCATATCAACTGTTGAAGAAATCATGATATAACTCAACATGATAAACAAGCAACTGCTGGAAAATAAGCATGATATGTCTCAGTAGGGTAATCAAGCAATATAGCTGTAATGACTGGATGCTGGAATGAAAGCATATAGTAAGGCTAAAGCATAGGTTCAGGGTTACACCAAGAACGGGGGTCCAACCTACCACGGCACCCAATAGGGCCGACCTGATAAAACGCGGACCGAAGATAAACCCACCTGTATATAGGAGGAACAACGACTCCACCAGAAGGTAGACGGTCACGATAACCACAAGACGGATCACGGCTGGCTCCTGACGACTGGGCCCTACAATAATACCGGGTGACAACTCAGGATCTATCAATCCTCAAAGTGCAACTAGCGCGAATTGACTATTTCGTCGATTAACGCAATATTAAGCAATTTAGCTTTTCAAGAACCCCCGAGAAACCCACTGAAAGGTTAATACTGTTTTAGAACATTTATCTAGCTTTTCTATACTGCTACAATTGCAGCAAGGCCCTCGAGCTTACCCAGAATGTGTTTTATACACTAAATAACCACTGTTTTGGCTCGTTCTCTCAAACGGTAAATCATTTTTACGAGCCGTCACCACCATCAGGTGACATTCGACTTGCTGAACGCCGTGCTCACCATTTGTGGCAGCACGATACCCAAAATAAACTTCGGGTCATAATTTACTTCTCTAACCTAGCCGAAACGCATTTTCGTTTCTTCGGCTCACCAAAACCCAAAATAAACGCGAGCATCGCGTTCAGTGACCCCAAATTAGCCAAGAGTACACTGTTACAATTTTTCAAACAGACCCTAATACTGTTATTAAGTAATTATTGCATTTAGGCTTGGTTTTGATACAGCTTTAAATCTACACCTTTTCAGATGAAACCCCAAGAATCAAAAAGACTCTGGGTAATGCCAGGATCACAGGGCTTGCCCTAGATGCAGCCCAGGTCTGCTGGTTCAACCAGAACCACAACCTTGCTCTCACACAAGTTCACAATGCACCAAACCTTTGTCCACACAGATCAAGCTTGATCTGAAGTGAGCATTAAGCTCAGAGGACAATTCTGAGTAACTTTGATATACAACTCGAGAGCTAATTCCCATTCTTTCTTCATTGTGGCATTTCCACAAACACCTGGCATGCACTATTCACAAACAAGCACCCAGGCCAATCCCGAGTTGGTTCTTTGCAACCACAGCACCAAATCACTTCCAACTTGGAAGGAAATGCTTCTGAGGACTTGAGCATCATCCCCCGCAAGCCTGGGTCAAGGTTGCACACTCGATTGGCCACGGCAAGAGGTTGAAGATGACACCATTACTTTGAAAATCGTGACCATTCAAGCAAGGCATCTGGGACCAAATCACTTGCCCAATTGGATGCTAATACACACAACAACCTCACCTGTACTCGTGCCCGGCGACAGGACACGGCGGCGGCGCGGCTGGGGCAAGCTTGGTTTGAGTTTCTTCTTCAACAATGGCAACTTTGCAATGGTTGATTTTAAGGTGCAAGGAACAGCACCAAAAGCTTCCTAGCAAGCTTTTAGGAAGGTCTGGCCTTGTCCCCGCCGTCGGAGGTCGCCAGATTGCCGGCCGCCATTAATGGCTTCAAGCTCGGGCCATTTATGGCCGGTTCCCATTTGGGCTGCATGGGTCGCATGCAATGGCATGGATGGACTCCCCTTGATCCCAGCAACCTTTCTGGACAAGTGCCCGGCGGCGAGGAGGCACGCCGGCACCGGAGCAAGAGGCTCGGCCAACATGCGATATTCCAAAAAGCTAGGGCATCCATTTTCTCTCAAAATACTTGACCATAAATTCTCAAAATTTGTAGATTTTATCTACATGTTCTACAGTTTCGGTACTCCAATTTTGGTGCGTATTGGTCAAGCGGTTGCTGAGGTCTCTCGAGGCGGAGCTAGGTTAGGTTTCCGGCGAGACTTCGCTCCCGCCGGCCAACCAGGCTGCATTGGGGCTCGAGGCTTTGCAGGGAAGAAGATAAGGACCTAAGATGTCCACTGTTAAAGGTCCGAGGTCCTAACTCTAAGTGGTCTAGGTTCCTTACCTTGGCCGAGCTCGGGGAAGATAGGATGAAGCCGGAACTCGGTCCCACTTGCACGCGCGGCCACGGCAAGCTCCAGCAGAGTCCTTCAAGCACCAGGGACTCCCCAGACACCTCCCAATCCAACCTTGAAGAGGTCTGGTCCAACTTCACACCTAGTCGGAGAGAGAGAAGAAAAAGAAAATGGCTGCGGCGGCGCTCGGCGGCGGCTTCACCAGGACTCGGTTGCAGCCTCTCAGTGGAGCTCTCAGAAGGAGTTTGGATTAAACCCAAGGCCTCGGTTGATCTCTGCTTCAAAAACTCAAGAGAAGCTCCTATTTATAGGCTTCTTAACCCCTCTCCGGCGACCCGAGCGGCCGGGGGTTTCGGCAGCCGAGGGGCCGCATCAGTTGCAAGGTGGAGAAGGTGGTGGAACTTCAGTTACGAAGAAGAAGGGGTAGAGGGCTCGGTTACACACACGTATACACATATACATGTGTTTAAAGCACATTTTGCAAAAAGCCCTTCAACCTCTAAATATTTGGACATAAGTCCTTTACAAAATTAACCTTCTTACAGATTAGTCCCTCATAAATTTTGGTACATAAAATACCAGCCTTTTAGCAAAAATACTCACTTTTTCAGTGTATTTCACGCTTCTCGAGACACTCGAGTCGCCAAAACTGAAAATGGACTTCGCCACGACGTCCGTCTCGTCGAGACCTTCAAAATAGCCTATTTATTTGTTTGATTTGGCGCTCGTATGAAATCTCGGGCCATCTTGTTCTGTACGTCGAAAACCGACGCACGCACTTCGATGCACCCGGATCGCCAAACGCGAAAATCGTCAGTGCCATTGCGTTCAGAACGTCAAAATTAGCTAGGGTTCATTACTAATACCCCTATGTTATAATTTTAGACAATGGTTTGGCCATTAGTGATTAAAGGGACATTAAAATACAAAGTTTACTATACACTTTAAGTCGCGGGGCCCGCTTTTTGATTTCTGATTTCAGGAAGATCCGACCGTCAGATCGAAAACATATGAATATGAAACTTCTATGTTTCGACGAGACGATCGCAATGGTGATCTCGGATTTTCCAGATCAGACCCCGATCAAAAGTCGATATTTTTAGGGTCCTATTTACTTATTTTCTGCTATTTAAAATTCCAGAAATTTATTTAAATCTTTTTAAAATTCACGATTACTACAGGGCCCGCCGAGTTTCAAGTGCATCAGGCTAGCCACCGTGGGCCGCCACCCCTGCCAGCATAGCCGGCGACCCCGATAATTCAAGACAAATTCGCCGAAAGAGCTGGGGGCAAGAATGACGGGCAAGTCCTCCCGCAAGGACCACCTCAGAATCAAGCCAGCCAATATGGTCTGCCACCTCCTTTGGCGCAACCGGTGGTCCCAGCACCTCCAGTGGGCCTCGCCGATATACACGCCCAAGTGGAGGAGATAATCCGTAATACCTTCGCCACAGAGGCCAGGCCGGCTATCCGACCAGTGTTCAAGTCCCCGTATCCTGCTCATATCGATACGGACTACTTGTACCTGGCCAACTGGAAGATGCCGAAGTTTGACAAGTTCTCTAGTGAGGAGAACGAGAACACCTTCGAGCACGTAGCTCGATTTACGGCTCAATGCCGAGAGGCGGACGCAAGCCCGTTCCTAAAAATGAGGTTGTTCAGTACGTCGTTAACCAAGACGGCATTCTCATGGTATATCAGCCTGTCTTACAACTCTGTCAGGGATTGGGATGAGCTGGAGGTGAAGTTCCACAAGCAGTTCTATTGGGTTGCACCCGAGTCTTCGATTGCCAACACTTTGACAGAATGCTGACGAGTCGGCCGAAGAATTCCTCAACTGTTTCAAGGCGACGAGGAATCAGTGCTTTGTTACAATGCCCGAGGCCGAATTTACTAAAATCGCTTTCAACGGCCTACGCTATAAGACCCGAGATCACTTCGAGGGTCGATACTTCCCTAATCTCTTTGATTTGGGGATTCGGGTTGCTCAATACGAGCAATTTCAGAAAAACAATAAGGAGGAGCGGCCGAAATGGGGCCGCGAACAAGAATGGAGGAAGCCGAAAGAGCACAATGTCTCATTCATCGAACAAAGCTCGGATCATCGGGACCCGAGTGAAGAAAGTGAAGGCAAGTCTTTGACCGAAGAGGCCGAAGTATGTGCGACCGAAATAGTATCGGGCCGCGAACCTTACACTTGCCAGATCCTCAAGCCGAATAAGACCCGAGATCTCAAGACTCGAGCGTCGGCTAACACATTCACTTTTGATACGTCAAAGACCGATTAGGTTTTCGATCGGTTATACAAGGATGGTCGCATCAAGCTACAGGAGGGCCGGACGATCCCTCCCTACGAGGAGCTCAGGCAGCGAAAGTACTGCAAGTGGCACTATTCCTGGAGCCACCGAACAGGCGAATACTTTGCCTTTAAGAAGCATATTCAAAAAGAACTTGATGAGGGTCGGCTCATTTTTGCCGACTTCGAAAAAAAGAAAGTTATGGAAGTTGACACTAACCCTTTTTCTCCCCAAGTAAACGTGGTGGACTCGAAAAGGAAGAAGCCGATGCAGGGGCCCGAGTCCCCCGCAAAGCAAAAATCGGCACGAAACACGCTTCGGCTCTGCATCAGGTGTAGGGCCGAAATAACCAAGGAAGATTGGGATGCCATCTTCACCGACATGCCCAAGGAGGTAAAGAGGTGGCTTACCTTTATAAGCGAAGGCTCACTCCACTACGACCACATGTCAAGCCCAAGTTCGACCTAAGGGTCCAACGGGCAGTCCTCCAGAGAATGGGACGAGACAAGAGAGCGAGACCTGCCTATCTAGAAGGTTTGGCGAAAATTCTACGGCCATGATAGGCCAAGGCCGATCTCAGTCGGCCACGAGGGGCCACGAGCCCCACAGCAGCAGCAGTAGGGCCCCCACCGCGGCTATAACGAAAGCCGAGTTCAGGGGGCACCCCGAAGACCCTTCGGCCAATAACCCGAAGGAAGATCAGTAAATGGGCCCTCGCAACGCTTAGAACAGATCGGGCCCCACCAGAGACCCGGACAGAGGGGCCTAGCTAACCACCAGTGGAGGGGCCCGACACCACAGCCTCCCTACCGAGGAACACCGGGGCCAGAAGGAGCCCTCACGAGTCCCGATGCCGAATTCCCTTGGATTACCACGGGAGGGGTGGAGACCTTGGGCGTTCAGCTAGCCCAGGAACTCAGGATCCAGCCATGGCCAAAATCATGGCAGATGAGAGAAATCCTCAGGGGGGCACCTGAAGGAGATGAACCCGCCGGTGGACATGCCAGTGGAGGAGTAGTTCACGGCCACAGGACTGGCATGATGGCAAGGGCCGGTCATGACTAAGAAGCAAAAGCGTCGAGCTTAGAGGCTGAAGGTCGACGTCCACAATAACGGCGTCGCAATTCAGCGGTCACAACCGGCCTCGAGGCAGGAACGACCCACGCACCGACAAGAGGCGGGAGGCTCGACCGTGCCGCCTCAGAAAAAGCTACCGATAATCTGACCGGTAGCGTTCAAACCGACGGATGAAGCTGTCAAGCGAGAACTGGATACCCGCCTAAAAGCTTTGGAGGCCGCCATGAGGCGTAGCCAAGAAGCGTCGGGAAAACGACAGAAAGCCGAGGAATGTCATGCCCCGAGTTCAAAAATCAGTGTCTAAATATTTTTTTTTTTTTTTTTATCAGAGTTTCAAAACCAGCCAGGGCGCAACAGACCGCCACATATATAGAAGAGTCCCAATCCCCTTTGGGATTGAGCCTTTTCTATATATGCACGGCTAGCTTGGCCACAACCTCAGAGTTACTAACTACATACAACTAGTAACAAAAAATTACAAACTATCTTTACAAATATCACATATGAAATTACAATATCTTTCCTTTAGCATCAACATAACATGGTCTGTTCGGCTGTCAGGGTCAACCTCTATTTCGATACCTCGCCAACTCGTCCCAACATCCCAGCACCCACTCGACCTGAAAAATGGTCACCCAGGGGGTGTGAGATACATTGTACATGTATCCCAGTGGGCACGACGAGCCGAGAAATAGCAGATCGTACCTACTGGTATACAATACTAGAGGATAGTAATAATCACATGTTAGGTATAGCAGATATATCTTTGGAGCTGTAATTTAAAGCAACTTTCAAAATCTTTAAGTGAGCTTAGGATGATAACCATAGATCAGGCAATCTACTAAAGGATAGTAATAATCAAGATTAAGTAAACAAGATTATGAAGCGAATGAATAATCAACAAGGAAATACATCAATATCTCAGCAGGGGTAAACTGGATAAACAATCAGCAGGTCTACTGATATCATGAATACTGAATTAAGCATGCTGAGAAACTATATAGGCAGGTATCAAACAAATGCTGATGATAAATGAATGTATTCAAACAGGAACCAGGGAAGCAGACTAAACAGGCAACATATCCATCAACAATGAAATATCAAATTACCCAATCACAAGCCACCATATTGGTCTACAAGACCTCAGGCAAACTGCCCACCTGGCACCACCTGGTTGACATTTCCCCCCTGGGGGTCACGGGTTGCCACTGCTAACCACTTTACCGGTAAAGAACATCGCTGCGGGTAATTACTCCGCTAATGTTCGTGAAGAACAACGGTGCGGGCGATCATAATGCAAATGCTCAAGCTCTCGGTCCACTGACCGGGTAATTCGGCAACAAGCCGGGAAAATCCCCACTGGGATGCAACAGTAAAATGCCAACAGAATCTCAACTCATATGCAGAAAGAATCATCAACTACTATAGCATGGATCAGATATAATCAGAAGTACTGATAATCAGGTAAATATCCAGGTCTGAAAGCAACTAAATACCAATCATGCAGGCTAACCAATCATGCAAAACTAAACACATGTTTTTGAGAAAACCATTTTGAAAACAAGTTTTAGGTCCAAACCTCGAAGAGCAATGCCTTTGTCCTATCAAACAAGAACAGACTTAGGCGACCCTACGATGCTTGGTAAAAACATTTATTGAATTAAATCATGTGTTTAGCAGCATAACAGGAAAAACAGGCTCAAACATCTAATGACCATACAGGCATGGCAATGTCCAGAATAATGATATAAATACTAGAAGCAACTGAGATCAATCATGTAAGGAAACAGATAACTGATAAAGGTCATAAATCAGGCGTAAAGCAGTATGAAACTGATCAAAAGGAAGGCAGGCTCAAACATTATCTAGGCCTACAAGAATAGGGGTCCAACCAATACGGTACCCCAGAGGGCCGAAATGATAAAGCCCGGACCGAAGATAAACCCACCTGACAAATCGCAGGCGACTAACTGAATCACCAGATCGCTCGAAAACCAGAGGCACCGAATAAACCTGAATCAAACATATTGATCAGGGATCAACTCTGCCTCTAACTTATTCCAAATCAACTTAAACCCTCTAATTCCTTAAACATCAGTGTTTGACGACAACACTTAGATCTTAAATTATATTGTGCCAAATCAAAATCTGTTTGAGCCTTATGCTCACAGTAACTCAAAAATGCTGGGGCTTGCCCTATTGCAGCCTAGCAATTGCTGGTTCAACCAGAACCAACACTTGGCTCATATACAACCTTCACAATGCTCCAAACATCAATCCACACAGATCTGATTTGATCTGAAGTGAGCATCAAGCTCAGGGGACAATTTGGAGCAACATTCATATTTTCTTCGAAGCCTAATTCTGTACAAAATTTCATTGTGGCATTTAATCAAACAGTTGGTGTGCACCTTTCACATAACACACACAACTCCCAACCCAGAGTTCCTTCTCTGCAACCACAGCACAAGAAGTTCTCTAACTTGGATGGATATGCTCTAAGGAACTTACTCTACAATCCCAGCAACTTAGGCTCAAGCTTGCTCCCAGGTTTGGCCGAAATCAAGAAGAAGAAGATGAGCCTTTTGCTTTGAAAATCGTGATCATCTTTACAGGGGCTCTGGGACCAAACTAAATGCACAAACCTTCCCCAAAACTCAAAGCAAACTCACCTGGACGCGTGCCCGGCGACGGGGCACGGCGGCGGCGCGGCGGAGCAAAGCTCGGTTTGAGCTTCACCTCCAACAATGGCAACTTTTCATTCATCAGGTTTTAGGTGCAAAGGACAGCACCAATAGCTTCCTAGCAAGCTTTTAGGAAGGTCTGGGCCTAACCCCGCTGTCGGAGGTCGCCGGATGGCCGGCCGCCATTAATGGCCTCGAGCTCGAGCCATCCATGGCCGGTCCTCATTTGGGCTACATGGTTCGCATGCAAGAGCATGGGTGGAACCCTCTCACACCCAGGAAGATCACCAGACACTTGGCCGGAGGCGGGGAGGCTCGCCGGCGCCGGAGCACAAAGCTCGGCCGAAGTGCAATATTCCCGAAAACTAGGGCACAAAGCTGCCATTGATCCGCTCGATCATACTCCACCAAATTTGGTGGGGTTGATCCTCATCCCCTACAGTCCATGCCTACCAACTTTGGCTCATTTTGGCCCATTGGTTGAAGAGAACGGCCGCGGCGGAGTTTTCTTAGGTTTCCGGTGATGGTTTTCCCCCGCCGGTCAACCAACATGCATGGGGGCTCGGGGCTGTGCAGAGAGCATCCTAATGTCCTAAGAAGTCTACTGCTAGTGGTCTCGGGCTCATACAACCAGAGGTTTGAGAGCCTTACCTCGCCGGAGTTGATGAAGATAAGGAAGAAGCCAGTTTCTCTTTTCCTTTCTCGCGCGGCCACGGCAACCACCCCGGAGCTCTTCCAGTCACAGAGGAACACCTCAGGGACTCCAGATCCAACTTTGGAAGAGTTTGGTTCCAACCTTCTTTTCTCTCTCTCTCTCTCTCTCTCGGTTTACTTCAATGGAGGGGGTGACTCCTCGGCCACCACAACACCCAGGGCTTCGTGTGGGGAGTGCAGAGGGTTGCTGTGATGCTTTGGAATACTTCTTGACCCCTCGTGCTCCCCCAAAGAAGGCCAACAGCCATTTTGGTTTAAATGCATTTTTGTTGCAAAATTTCGGTTTAGTCCCTCACCCAACCAACCAAACACACTAAGGCCCCTACTGTAGATCATATAGGCTGACAGGACCCTAGCCTAAAATCCTTTTAATTTTTGGTCCACGAAAAGTATAGGTTTTATAGAAAAATATTAGTTTTTCGACACTTTTCGCGCATTTCGAGACAAATAGTTCGTCGAATTGCGAAACAGACTTGGCCACGACGTCCGGCTCGTCGAGACCTTTCAAATGGCATATTTGTTTGCTTGATTCGGGGCTCGAGTAAAATCTCGGGCAATAAAGTTCGACCAGTTGCAATACACTGCACGCACTTCGACGCACCCGGATCGCCAAACGCGAATTCCGTCAGTGTCATTGCGCTCAGAACGTCGAAAATAGCTAGGATTGACTACTCATACCCCTATGTTTGGGGTCCAGACGGCGAAACGGCCGACGTTGGTCAAAAGGGCAATTGAAATAGGGGTTACTATTCACAACTTAAGTTGTGGGACCCGCTTCCTCTTCGCTGTTTTACGGAAGATCCGACCGTCGGATCGAAGACATGTGAATATCAATTTTTCATATTTCGACGAGACGGTCGCAATGGTGATCTCGGATTTTCGAGATCAGGCTCCGATCAAAAGTCGATATTCTAGGGCCTCTATTGCACGACAAATTCTCAATGTTTGCTCAATTAATTAATTTACAAACTTAAAAAGCAAAGTTTAAAGTCTTTAAATTTCAGGGTTACTACAAGGAACCTGTCAAGCAGAACCCCAGAAGGGAGGCCCAACGTAAAAGATGGGGCGACGAAGAAGATCTGGCCCTATCTTCGACCGAAACAAAAATCGGGGAAAATGAGGCACGAACCGATAGCAAGTCGGTCGACAGGGACCTGGACGAGACGTCCTTTGTCCGGATGACTGAGGGGGATCACCGGTGAAACTCCTCGATGAGGCCACATAAAGGCCTTCGGAAAAGAGCTGGCACAAGAAGCTGGCGAAAAAGCGAAATCGACTGCGCACCACAGGCCGAAGACTCGGCCGAAGTGGCCGAAGAAAAAATGATAACTTTGGGGATACGCCGATCAAGAATGGCGAGATATAAGATCCCCAAGTCAGAGCCTGATTATACGGAAAAAGGTCCCCAAACGGAAAGGACCTTTCCGAATCAACCGAGTAATCAAAGGATGACAGTCCTACTACTCGAGAAATCAAGGAAGACAGGCACTAGTTCGCGACTCTCCCGAGCAGTAAGCAAATATTCTACCAAGATATGGGGATAATCGCGGGACATCGTTATCAGTGCCAGAAGTTGATTCAATTTCGACAATCGCCCGAACGGCACGTTAGGCGATTGCCAAGGGGGTATTATTGAGACTACAATTTTCGCCACTTGAGAAAGCAACACGTGGCGTTTACCATCAGTCGACGAAGGGAAGAATCAACCTAAGTAGGATTCGCGGCTTGATCAAGATAGATTTCAGTCGCGCGAGAGTATAGCACACGACGTATGCCATCGGTTGAGAGCATCAGCCGACAGTAGGAATAGTCGATGAGGGGGGTCATCGCCTTATCCAAGGTCGACTTCGGCTGAAATCGAACACTGGACCGTTTCGGTCAAGCAACGAAAAAGGTGGAGGTCAGAGTCAGCCTTCGGTTGCTCGGGCTGAAAAAGAAAAGATTTTGAAAAGAAGGAGTGCGAGATTTGGGCGCGAATCCCGCAACTAACCCGGAACAGCAAGCAGCGACGAGCATTAGAAAGCGCCGAGAATCACACCCTGGCACGATAGCAAAGGGATGAACCTGGACGAAAAATGACTATTATCGTATTTGAGGGGTTTTAGACTCGAAAGGATGTAGTTGAAGATTCCACAGTGATTTCTCCCAAATCACGCCGATAATTCATAATCGGCGCCTGTAAACATGGTTTGGGAAGTGTATAAATACCCGAACCATCTAAGGAAAAGTGGTCCGACAACCTCATAAGCCCAAGACCACCCCTACTTTTTCACATCTTTACTGCTTTCCTTAGGAGTAGATTAACGGTAAGATTTTCCGCTTTTTCTAATAGTAGATTAATTGTAATTGGCTACCTTGTTCTTTTGTAACCCCATTCCACTCAATACAATTTCCATCCCACAATCGGCTCCTTAGCCTTTTGTGTTTATCCTATCTATGCCTCTTTCTCTATCTCCACATCTCGATTCGGCTACTCTAAGCCGAACGGTCGCGAGAGTTACCAGAGGAGAACCCAGCCGAGCAAATCCCTCCTCGGCCCGATCGCTTGATTCAGTTGGCACACGGCGCATCACATCTCAGAGGATCGAACGAGGCCGATCGCGGATCACCATTTTCGGCCCCAATAGTAATGAAAGGGTTTGATTTTTTTTCTCCTTGAAATATTCTGATATTCGTGATTTTATAGTATAACAATTTTACCTACTATGATATAATGTAAGTAGCATTCAATTTAGATATTTGATCACACTCTCATCCACCAAATATATAAAGTTCTCTTGTATATCGCAAAGATACACCGAACAATATATTCATGTATCCAAATAGGGCCTATATGAACAATGGAAAAAAAGGAGTTGAATGAAAGGTGTGTAGAGAAATGGTTTCGTATTTTTTGATAAGGCCATAAAAATTATATAAGATAATTTTTTATAGATATAAATCGAATATGTTTTCCATCATATTTTTTTGCTGCACGTATCACTTAATCTCCAGTAGTATGTCTGCCGCCATGAACGGCTCGACCGTCGGTGAGTAGTCATTTATGGTACGTATTAGATTTGGTTAAATTTTATTTTGAAATTAGGTTTGTAGATTCATGACTTCCAGCAAACTTAAGAATTTGTCGTTAATTACACTACACTCGTAGTGTTAAGGGACTCTCGATTAAGAGCCCAAATGTAAATGCTGATAATAAAAGAAAATTGAAACATAAAGGCGGAAGTCTTATTAATATAATTTGCTCTGACTTATTTATTTTCTTCCTATTTCTATTAAGTTCAGAGTCCACACTGAAATCCTCCATGCACTTACCCTCAACGTCAGACCGCACCTTTTGGAGCCTTTCCTCTGAGATTTTTTTTTTTCATGATTTTCTCCAACAAGATGGGTTGCAGTCTAAGTGTCATAATTGTCGCTAGGGCGCCGGATGCTACTACCTCCAAATCGAATTGCAACATTTACTCTTGTAGCAACGTTTGACCAGTGATCAACATAGTGAGATTCTCCACAAATTTTCAACTTAATGTGTTGTCACGCCCCGAGTTTAGAAAATGGGTCTAATTTTGTTTTTTTTTTTAAAATCAGAGTTAAAAACTTTGAACTCCAAGGCGTGAACAGACCGCCACACATATAGGAAAGCCTCTGTACAACGAGCAGAGTCTCCCCTATATATGTTCGGCTAAAAGAATACATCACCAGAGTAGATATAAGCAGTAAAAGAAAGGTAAATTATCATCTACTCTATCACATCCAATGAGTCCAAATAAGATCACAGTCCTAGATATCCACAACTACTCATCCAATACAATCCTAGATATCCACAACTAAACATGAAAGGCAATCCTAGATATCCACAACTAAATATCAAAATAACCAACATAGAGTCCAAGAATGAGATCATAAAAATCCAGACTCTACCCGGGACAACTCTATCTCGTCTGCTCACCAGGTCGTCCCAAAGTCCCCGCACCCAACAGACCTGAAAAATGGTCACCCAGGGGGTGTGAGATACACTCTACATGTATCCCAGTGGGCATGACAGGCCGAGAAATAACAAGTCGTATCTACTGGATACTATAATAAGCGAATAAACAAAAGCTGGGAATAATAAATGCGGATAAACAAAAGCTAGAGATAGCAAATACGGATAATCAACTGAGCATGCTAGATATGTAAACAAGCATAAGATAGATGAACAAGTAATGCATCAAAACTAGAAGTACAAGTATACCCAATCTCATGCCACTGTTGGTCCCAAGGACCTCAGGCTAATACCGCTTTGGAAACCAGCATGCTATCATAACCCCAACGGGCTCACGGGTCCATGTGACCTCTCTACCGGTAAAGAACACCACTGCGGGTAGCTAATCCGCTGGTGTGCGTGACTGAAAGCTGGCTCAACGGCGATCATAATGCTGATGCTCAAACCACGGTCCAACGACCAGACGATCGGCAAAAAGCCAAGGAAAATCTCCACCGGGATACAGATACTGAAATATATCATGCCAAATACTGAAATACATGAAGTGAAGAGTAGAGAAAGATATAGAACGGAGCTAGTGACCAAACAAGCATCGCAGTGTCCATATATGTACAACTACTGCTGGAAATAAAAGCATAATAAAAGCTCACTGTGGGAGCAAAATTGCTAAGAACCAAAGGAAGGGGGCCCGTCCTACTACGGTACCCGTAGGGCCGAAATGATAAAGCGCGGACCGAAGATAAACCCACCTCTAGGTTGACGGTCGCAAAATCCGCTGGACGGATCACGGGCTGGCTCCTGACTACTGGGGCCTACAATAATGGCACGTGTCAATACATGATTCGTCAAAGTCACTGAAATGCGCGTTTAGCGCGAAACCGCCGATAAACCGACGATTTTGCCGATTTACGGTTCGTTAAGCAATTTCCGCTCAACGAAAAGCAACGGACTTCCAGCGAAAGGTCCACCGACCACACGCATGCTGTCTACAGCAGCCTACCAGGCTACAATTACATTGTACCTCTATTTATACTTAAATATAAATTCTAAAATTACAAGTTGATTTTGGTCATAATATATTAAATCTAAGAAGTTTTGGATGATTTTTTTAGCTTAACGTTTGAACTATGATTTTTGGACAAAACCAGTTGGATTTGCATATTGGGTTAGAAAAATGCGCGATGATTCAAAATGGGTACAATTGATGGGTTATTACATTGGAAGAAGTGGATTTATTTAAGAATAAAATTCAAATTGGCCTCCTATGGTATAGCTTATTTTTATTTTATCATCCTCGTAGTTAAAAAAGTTTCACTTTGCCTTCTTATGATTTAGCTTATTTTTACTTTGGCACTCCATGGTTTAAAAAAAATCACTTTGCACCCATATAGTTTAGCATATTTTTTACTTTACTACTGTATCGTTCTTTTAAAATTTTTATTTTACCACCCTATTTTGATATAGAACTTTTTAACAAAATAAAAATTAAATCACAATAATGCAAAGTTAACTTTTTGAATCATAGGCGTAAAGTAAAACTGAGTGAAACAACTGGGAGGTAATTTGAAGTTTATCTCTTATTTAATTAGATGAATTGAATGATCATATCAATATTACACTAATTGAGCTATCCAATTAAATAAATCATAACTCAAATAGGTCAATTTTGGGTTGACTATTCATGTTCAAAAAGTTAAAATAATGACAAATCACATTCTTTCTAATTGAATTTTAACTTTGATCATCCAACTTCAATTTATTAAGATTTTTGTTTAAAATTTTGTACAGTTTATTATATTCAAGTCTTACAAATCAATTTAATTGATCGGCTAGTAACGTGTTGTTGATATAACAGTGATGTAGCTGTATTATAGCTAATGATATAAAAATAACTATAATATTATTTTATTATCACATCAACGTCAAATCATTTTAGCCATCTTCATTGGATCATGAAACTCGACTGCAATAAATTAGGGAGTTTGAGTTTAAAATTACAAATAATTAAAATTGTACTACTAAAGTTGTGCTTTTCATTTTAAATAATCTATAGTTGTGGGTATTCTACGGAAGATTAAACATCTTGCTTTTACTTTCGCTACGTGTACACCCCAAAAGAGGTATACATCATACATTCCGAAAAGAGTGTACATCATACATCCCGAGCTATGCTACGTATACATTTCGTAAGGGGTGTACATCATACACTCCATCCATCCAAGAGTGGGGACTTAGCTACCGGTCACTTCGAAGTGATCGATAGAATTCACCACACCCTTGGATGGGTGGAATGTATGATAAACAACCCATTTGAAATGTACACTTAGCATTTTCCTTTACTTTTTCTTTGTCAAAGCACTGAGTAATTATTGCTTGCATCGTGTGTCCAAGTTGCTGGGTCTCACTCTAGTCCCTCTCCAAGAGGTGGCACGAAATTCGGAGCATAAGATATAGGGGTCTCTGTGCAAAACACAGCGTTTTTCATTGTTTTTCACGCTTTTCAAGGCGTTTTAGTCGTCGAATCGAAAAATAGACTTCGCCACGACGTCCGGCTCGACGAAACCGATCAAATCGACTACCTGGATTGCTATGATCGAGGTCCAGACAGCGAATTGGTCAGCGTCACATTCGTCGGGGTCCCGAAAATTGGGGTTACTGTTCATCTATAGTAACTTCACTTAAGTGACCTATCCGTAGACACTGTTGCATTGGTCGCGGCTATTTGATCGTTTCTTCGTTAAATTCTGGAAGATCCGGCTGTCAGATCAAAAGGTGCTTGTCACGCCCCGAGTTTAAAAATCAGGTCTGAAATTTTTTTTTTTTTGAATAAATCAGAGTTTGCAAAACGGGCGTAACAGACCGCCACACATATAGGAAATCCCCCATCCGAAGGGATAGGGTCTCTCCTATACATGCACGGCTAGGCTAATCCAATCATCAATCAGAGAGCAATAAATATCTCGACTGCTACAATACTAATCATCAGGGATAATCCAAACATCATACTATCATCAAACTGAAATAGCACAAATGAAAGTCAACTACAAATAATCGGGGATTTCAATCATCGATCTATGTCATCAGGGGGACAGCTCTATCGCGACAGGCTCACTGGATCGTCCCGACATCTCACCACCCGACAGACCTGCAACAGTCACCCGAGGGTGTGAGACACACCGGAGTGTATCCCAGTGGGCACGACGAGCCGAGAAGTAGCTAATCGTACCTACTGGGTACAAAAATCTGCGGATAGTAAAGATCTATAGGAAAAGCTGGAAGCATAGATGTCTACTAATAATCAGAATAAAGACGGCAGGTGAGTATGCTGAACAATCAGGGTATATCAGAAATAAACAATCATGAAAACTGTAGAGCATGCATGCTGGAGATCAAAAGTCAACTACAAGGATCCTGTATAAAGAACTACAAGTGATACAAGCATGTCTACAGATAATAATGCTGGAAATAACTGAGCAGCAGTACAAGTAAAAGTAATGCGTCAAAGGTAGAAACCCAAATACCCAATCATGCGCCACTATTGGTCTCATAGGACCTCAGGCCATAACCCTGCATTTCATAGACGCCAAGCAGTCTCGATGCAAAAGGGGCTCGCGGCTGACATACCCCGCACCCCACGGGTGCCTAGCTGGGGGCTCACGGGTCTATCACCAGACCACTTTACCGGTAAAGAACACTGTGACGGTGGCCAAACCGTCAGTGTACGTGACGTACAGCGTGCGTGGTAATCATCATGCTATGATCAATCTCACGGTCAAATGACCGGGTAATCGGCAACATGCCGAGATCCCAACAGGAAAATCATCTATCATATCGATCAATATCTATCATGCATATCGGAACATCAAGTAGTATCTATCAATCATGCGTATCGGAATATCAATAATATGTCGGCTGACAGGAATCAACAAGTATCCTCGAATCATGCAATCTATGTAACAAGATATGAAAACTGACAAGCAGATGTATATGGTGTGACTAAAGAATCACTGTCTATCCGGAAAATCATATGGCATAGTCAAGCATAGGGATACATGATAAAATCTACAGGCTAATCTCAAGCACAGGTCTAACAGAGTCAACGTCAATCAGAGAGATCATGATGTGTCAAACGAGATCAACATATGTCAAGATAAGTCATATAGATATAATCATCAGGGCAAATCAAAAACAGGTGTCCGACTGGACTAAAGCAACCAGAGGGCCGAATAGATCAAGCCCGGACCGAAGATAACCCACCTGAGTGTAGGCCGATCCACGAACTCCCGCACAGCTACTGGGAGGCTGGTGCTGAACAACTGGGCCCTGATAAGAAGCTATAATCAGTAATAGACTCACACATACCCATCCCGACGACACGACAGTAACGGAGTGCTTATACGGGACAATATTGCCGATTTACCGCACAAAATCCAATTCTCGATCAACGAGAATCTACTGAACTCTAACAAGATGCCTAGTAGGTGTGTAAACACTGTCTAAAGACAGGTAGCATGTCCAATTTACAATTTGATCCCTAACATCTTCTTAAATTGCATAAAAACTTAACATTATTGCTCGTTTCGGCTCGTTCTCGAAATCCGGGGGTCCAAAAGCTGCGCCGTAACTTTCAGCGCGTTCGTTACGACGAGACGAAGCTCGTGCTCATAAGCTTGGCTGACACGAAGTCCGAGGGCAAAGTTGGCCCATAAGAACCCTAAGCTCACAATGCAACAATGCTACTTAATGACTTACATATGATATAATTATGCTGTAACAGGAGCATCATGTACATTATCAACTGAGAAATGAGATGCTCACCAGAAGTTGGCCGGAGAATGGCCGGAGTGTCGCCGGAGCAGCACCACACCAATTGTTCAAGGCTCGGGTTGCACCAACTTGAACCAACCCTACACCTTAAGGCCAAGTGAGGTAAGCATCAGCTCCCATGTGCTCCCAGAAGAAGCCCAGACCAAGTCAGGTCCGGCGGCGGCGGCCGGCAACGGCGGCGGCCGGACTCTCCATAATTATCTTTTAATTAACAAAGTTGGGCCAACTAATTTTTACCAAGTTCTAGGGCCAAAGTAAAATGACCAGAATGCTTAAAAGGGTACCTAGGGCTTACCTGAGTCGGTGGCCGGAGCCAGGAGTCGTCGGGGGCGGCCAGAGCTCAAGGGTGGGTGGATCTCGGGTGCAACTGCAGAGACATGAAACCCCACGTGAAAAGGTTCATGCAAAGGCTCCTAAAGCTTCCTTAGTGTCTAGTAGACTCACCTGAGTCACTGGGCGGCGGCCAAGAGCAACGGCGATCGCCGGAGATGGAGCTCGGGCGATCTTGAGGCCTCTAATGGCGGATTCCGGCCGGTGACTCCCGGGCCGGCGCAAGATGGACCAAGTCCTTCCTCTCGGTCCTCTGGTGCTTTCTGGGTGGTTGGCCGGCGGCTCGGGTGCACGGCGGCGCCGGACGGCAAGGAACGGCCGCGGTTCAAGGTTGGCCGGTTCTAGGGCATGTTGGATCTCCGCCGATCTTCATCCGATCCACACCAATTTTCGGGAGAAGCTTGCAGTCACCAAGAGGAGCAAGATCAACGGTCTTGATCTGGATTTAGTCAATCGGATGAAGCTCGTGGTGATTCTCGGCCGAAACAAGAATTTCCGGCAAAACCTGCTCCCGCCGGCGGCCGGGACGACGGCGATGACTCAGGCTTCACAGGTAAGGTGTATTCATGGTTAAGAACACAATGATATACTCCTAGGGCCTTTTAAAAACAACCAAATCTAGAACCTTACCTCGCCGGAAAACGGAGAAGAAGGAGTTGCTTCCGCGGCGGCGCACGGCGGTGCTGGGTCTCGGCTCGGGTTTCAAACTCACAGGAGCACCCTCAAAAGAGGTTCAGTGCAATCCTTGCTCCTCTGGTTGCTCCGTTACCAACAAAACCCGAGAAGAATAATATTCTTCTTATATCTTCTTCTCCGGCGACGAAGGTGGCGGCGGCCGGTGGTGTGCTACCTCCGATGGATGCGGCAGGAGGAGTGGGTTTGTTGAAGTTGCGGCTGGAGGAGATGGGTACGGGGCTTAGGGTTTAGAGTTAAAAAAACCCTAGCCGAGTTCATCTATATATAGTGCATTGTGCACAATAGCATTTTAATCCCTCAAACTTCACTATTTTGTGCCCAGTCCCTCACAGCAAACTCTTCTCACATCCAGGTCCCTCTCCAAGGAGCGGCACGCAAATCGAGGCACACAAACTAGGGTTTTTGTGTAATTTATCGCATTTTCTGCCGTATTTCACGCTTTTCGAGGCGTTCTGGTCGTCGGAACGAAAAATGGACTTCGCCATGACGTCCGGCTCGACGAAACCTATCAGGTAGCGATTTTTGTTCGCTAAAATTTAGCTCCATAATTTTTAAATTCCATCTTATACTATAAATTATACAGTTCGACATGCTTTACGATGCTTTAGGCTCATCAAATGCAAATTTCGTCAGTGCCAGTGCGTTCAGAACGACGAAACCGATCAAATCGACTACCTGGATCACTATGTTCGGCTTCCAGACAATGAATTGGTCAGCGTCGCATTCGTCGGGGTCCCGAAAATTGGGGTTACTGTTCATCTATAGTAACTTCACTTAAGTGACCTGTGCGCAGACACGGTTGTATTGGTCGCGGCTATTTGATCGTTTCTTCGTTAAATTCTGAAGATCCGACCGTCAGATCGAAAAGTGCTGAATATGAATCTCGCTCAGTTCGACGAGACGATCGCAACGGTCAATTCAGATTTCCAAGATCATGTCTGGATTGGAAAGTAGCCTTTTTGCCTAGTAAATAGTGCAACTTGCACACTGGCACTTGGCCAAATCGGTCAACAAGGGTCTTTTGAATTCAGAGTCAGCTCAAGATTCACTTTTAATCTATTTATTAAAAAGAAGATATTTTGAGTTTCTACATCACTTACAACTTAAAAGAAGTTTCGTCCCTGAAACTTACAACTTAAAAAAAAAATTTTATTCCCGGAGCTTACAACTAGAGTCATACCCTAGGGAATGCTCATATAGTTTATTCGAGGGCTACGAAATCAGTCGCAAGGTATCGACAACTCTAAGGCTACTAATTTAGACCCAATCTGATACTCCCCATTACAGGGCAGAGTATTTCCTCAGTTCTTTCGACAGTACGTTGTCTGCAGCCAACGTGCTTACCAAAAAAAAGCGAAATACCATAGATCTGTCGCCAACATCTAGTTGGGGACACAACTCCCATCAGAAGGTATATCACACCTCCCAACACAGTCTCAGTGCTAATGACATAACCTTTATCAAGGATTACTACCACCTCGTGGTTATAAATATCACCATGACTAACTCATAGGAGAGTCCACGTCGGTCCTCAAAATCTGTGCAAAAGGTGGGGCCAATTTGAATCCATCCCAAAACAGGGTTACCATCGGGCCCATAGGCTACTGAATTATGACACGGGGACACTGAAGGATCAACAACTTGTTCAACCTCTAGGCAAACTGTGAGGCCAGTGCAAAATTAGCAGTCATCTACTGCTGTGCCATCAGCTGGACGATTACGACAAGAACGGTGGTCAATCCGGTCTGTTACGCCCGTTTTGCAAACTCTGATTTATTCAAAAAAAAAAAAAATTCAGACCTGATTTTTAAACTCGGGGCGTGACAGATTAGATGGTATCAGAGCATAGGAAGACGATGCCTAGGTTTGGTTAGGAACGAACCCTAGGATGACTTGTGTTCACGAGAGAGCGCAGGGTATTGGCATATTGGTTTGGAGCTCAGGTGTGTTTCACACAGTTGAGTCTCGTTGTTTTGGTTATTAGTCGTACGCACTCTGGTTTTGGGGATCGTTGTTAGTGCAGGGTTAGCCGCGGTTATGGTTGCGGCCGTGGGCTTGATTGTTTCAGTGGAGCCAGAGGGCTCAGATCAGTTACAGTACATGTGGTTCCCGTTTTGCAAACTCTGATTTATTCAAAAAAAAAAAATTTCAGACCTGATTTTTAAACTCGGGGCGTGACAGATTAGATGGTATCAGAGAATAGGAAGACGATGCCTAGGTTTGGTTAGGAACGAACCCTAGGATGACTTGTGTTCACGAGAGAGCGCAGGGTATTGGCATATTGGTTTGGAGCTCAGGTGTGTTTCACACAGTTGAGTCTCGTTGTTTTGGTTATTAGTCGTACGCACTCTGGTTTTGGGGATCGTTGTTAGTGCAGGGTTAGCCGCGGTTATGGTTGCGGCCGTGGGCTTGATTGTTTCAGTGGAGCCAGAGGGCTCAGATCAGTTACAGTACATGTGGTTGAAGGATTGACCACCGTTCTTGTCGTAATCGTCCAGCTGATGGCACAGCAGTAGATGACTGCTAATTTTGCACTGGCCTCACAGTTTGCCTAGAGGTTGAACAAGTTGTTGATCCTTCAGTGTCCCCGTGTCATAATTCAGTAGCCTATGGGCCCGATGGTAACCCTGTTTTGGGATGGATTCAAATTGGCCCCACCTTTTGCACAGATTTTGAGGACCGACGTGGACTCTCCTATGAGTTAGTCATGGTGATATTTATAACCACGAGGTGGTAGTAATCCTTGATAAAGGTTATGTCATTAGCACTGAGACTGTGTTGGGAGGTGTGATATACCTTCTGATGGGAGTTGTGTCCCCAACTAGATGTTGGCGACAGATCTATGGTATTTCGCTTTTTTTTGGTAAGCACGTTGGCTGCAGACAACGTACTGTCGAAAGAACTGAGGAAATACTCTGCCCTGTAATGGGGAGTATCAGATTGGGTCTAAATTAGTAGCCTTAGAGTTGTCGATACCTTGCGACTGATTTCGTAGCCCTCGAATAAACTATATGAGCATTCCCTAGGGTATGACTCTAGTTGTAAGCTCCGGGAATAAAACTTTTTTTTTAAGTTGTAAGTTTCAGGGACGAAACTTCTTTTAAGTTGTAAGTGATGTAGAAACTCAAAATATCTTATTTTTAATAAATAGATTAAAAGTGAATCTTGAGCTGGCTCTGAATTCAAAAGACCCTTGTTGACCGATTTGGCCAAGTGCCAGTGTGCAAGTTGCACTATTTACTAGGCAAAAAGGCTACTTTCCAATCCAGACATGATCTTGGAAATCTGAATTGACCGTTGCGATCGTCTCGTCGAACTGAGCGAGATTCATATTCAGCACTTTTCGATCTGACGGTCGGATCTTCAGAATTTAACGAAGAAACGATCAAATAGCCGCGACCAATACAACCGTGTCTGCGCACAGGTCACTTAAGTGAAGTTACTATAGATGAACAGTAACCCCAATTTTCGGGACCCCGACGAATGCGACGCTGACCAATTCACTGTCTGGAAGCCGAACATAGTGATCCAGGTAGTCGATTTGATCGGTTTCGTCGTTCTGAACGCACTGGCACTGACGAAATTTGCATTTGATGAGCCTAAAGCATCGTAAAGCATGTCGAACTGTATAATTTATAGTATAAGATGGAATTTAAAAATTATGGAGCTAAATTTTAGCGAACAAAAATTTTAAATTCCATCTTATACTATAAATTATACAGTTCGACATGCTTTACGATGCTTTAGGCTCATCAAATGCAAATTTCGTCAGTGCCAGTGCGTTCAGAACGACGAAACCGATCAAATCGACTACCTGGATCACTATGTTCGGCTTCCAGACAGTGAATTGGTCAGCGTCGCATTCGTCGGGGTCCCGAAAATTGGGGTTACTGTTCATCTATAGTAACTTCACTTAAGTGACCTGTGCGCAGACACGGTTGTATTGGTCGCGGCTATTTGATCGTTTCTTCGTTAAATTCTGAAGATCCGACCGTCAGATCGAAAAGTGCTGAATATGAATCTCGCTCAGTTCGACGAGACGATCGCAACGGTCAATTCAGATTTCCAAGATCATGTCTGGATTGGAAAGTAGCCTTTTTGCCTAGTAAATAGTGCAACTTGCACACTGGCACTTGGCCAAATCGGTCAACAAGGGTCTTTTGAATTCAGAGCCAGCTCAAGATTCACTTTTAATCTATTTATTAAAAATAAGATATTTTGAGTTTCTACAGTGCTGAATATGAATCTCGCTCAGTTTGACGAGACGATCGCAACGGTCAATTCGGATTTCCAAGATCAGGTCCGGATTGACAAATAGCCATTTTGCCTAGTAAATAGTGCAACTTGCACACTGGCGCTTGACCAAATAGGTCAACAAGGGTCTTTTGAATTCAAAACTAGATCAGAATTCACTTTTTAACCTATTTATTAAAAATAAGATATTTCGAGTTTCTACATTAATTATTGCTTGCATCGTGTGTAGAAGTACATCTTGTACACTGTGCTCCTAAAATTTATAATAAAAATTATAAAATTTATATATAATTTATTAAATATGTTTTATAATAATTTAAAATGTCTTTATATCATGTATTATAAAATTTAGATATTTTTTTAGTAAGTCGAGCAATGCTTATTTTTAGACCGTGATTTTTAGATTACTTGATCCAATTTATATGTTGTACCATTATACCTGGTAGGTAATTTTTTCTGTCACAATATTTGAAAAGATTATCTGATTTGTAAAGCAATAGATGAACAAAAGTATCCTCGAGATTAGTACGGATGAGTGCACAACCCGTTTAACCGGTCACTTCAAATATTTTGTATTGTTGGATTAAAGTATATAAGCCGTGGTGATAAGAGAGTGACATTAAAAGTGATGTATAAAAGCATCTCTCTTTATTATAATATATAATAAATAAAAATAATACTAAAATACAGGGCAATATCCGAAATATTTTTATCTACAGGCTCCTTTAGTTTACATTTTGAAAAGATAATTTATGCAGAATTAATTTTGATTTAGAGAATTGATTTTAATTAAAAGTTGTACATTGTTTGGCTGAATTTAAATGAAACGTGATTTTTCTGAAATAATTTTGTAAAACTGTTTACAAATAATAAAAAAAAAAATTTCTAAATTTTGCTTTAAAATAATTTAAATTTTAAATGTGCACAACAAACTTAAAATTTAAATTTTGAATTTTGAATTCTAACTTTTGATTTTCAATTTCAAAATTTTAAAAAAAAATTAAAACTTGAAAATTTATAATTTAAAATTTTCATTTTTATAATTTAAAACTTTAAAATTTAAAATTTAAAAATTCAAAATTAAATTTTAAATTTTAAATTTTAAAATTTTAAAATTTTAAAATTTGAATTTTAAAAATTCAGAATTTGTAATATGAAAATTAAAACTTATAATTTTAAATTTTAAATTTCAAATTTTTATTTTTAAATTTTAAAATTTAAAATTTTTAATTTTATCTTAAATTCTAAATTTAAAATTTAAAATTTTGAAATTTGAAATTTAAAATTTGAGATTTGAAATTTAATCTCTAAATTTAAAATTTAAAAATTTGAAATCTATAATTTAAAAGTTAAATTTTAAAATATAAAATATAAAATTAAAAATTTAAATTTCAAATTTTAAATCAAAATAAAAATTTAAAATTTGTGTTTAAAATCAGTATTAGGTTTTAAGAAGTACCTATTTAGTTGTTTTCTATTTTGGATTCTGAAAATAAAAAAAGTGATTCTAAAAATTTGAATAAAATACTCAAAAGTGGGCATATTTATGAGCCAAACATCCTATTAAGCCAAAAATCTCTTTTAAACCTAAAAATTACTTTTCAATAGCTACACCAAACATCCCCTATTTAAAAATAAAGTGGGTATATTAATGTGACTCACTTTATTTAATACAGTTTTGAATTATTAAATATTATCTAAAATAACAAACAAGATTCATAAATTTTTTGGATTAAATATTTCAAAAATAATTTTTTGACAAAATATTATTATTATTTTTTATCTTGTTTAGTTTCTAAAGAAAATAAAATTTTCTTAACATTTTTTTACAATTTTATTTGAAAATAGTTTTTTCATCTTTCAAATTATTTATTAGAAATATAAAAACTATTTTTTTTTCTTTTTTTTTGTATTTTGAAAGGTAGTTTTTCACCTTTCTTTTCCTGGGGAATCAAATAAAGCAGCTATACTCTATTGCTTTGCCATGCAAAAGTCTCCAAGATTCTAATCTCAGCTTCCTCCATATTAGATGACAGCATTCAAGAACTCATATATGCATTCCTCCTAAATTTTTCTTCTTTGCAAGCTGAATATCTCTTTCCTCTTTCTCCAATTTCTGTACTCCTGCAGGACTTTGATCCATTGCCTGAGTAGTGGTGAAGCAGCTGCACTTAGAGCTATCTGGAGGATTATGGCTTTAACTTTCATAGGCCAATCGGTGGCGTCGGCAATCATCGAGAATCTCGTTGACACATGCTCATCCTACCTCAAGACGTGCCCGGCAGCCAGCGGCATGCATGACGAGCTCGACCGGCTGCAATACGCCCTTCCGCAGGTCAAGGCAGTCTTGACTGCTGTTGAGGAGGGTGCGCCGGCCATGATGCAGAACGAGGGGCTGGGTATGTGGCTGTGGCAGCTCAGAGACGCCGTGGAGAATTCAGAGGACGTGCTCGACGAGCTGGAGTACTACGAGCTGGAGAAGATTATACGAGATCGAGATGACAAGGTGCGTGGCAATATTCTCTCTAAATGCAAAACAAAGATTGATAGTTTTATTAAAGGTATCTTTCCCGATGACACACTGGAGAGGTTGAAAGAGGCTGTCAAGGTGTTAAACAAGGTCATTGACCATATGGGGCCATTCCTTCAACTTGCTATTGGGTTTTATGGCCCTAGCGTTACGCGTCGGAAGCTCGAGGAAGTCAAGAATGCTCGCGACACTAGCTGCTTGTTAACCGAAAGTGAGGTGCTCGGACGAGACAAGGAGAGGGACACAATAGTTGAATGGCTTATCAAACCAGAAGATGGCGAGTCTGAAGGGCTCACTTTCAATGTCTCTGCTTATACCATTGTTGGTATGGGTGGGCTTGGGAAGACTACTCTTGCCCAACTAATCCATCAAGACGAAAGAGTGCAAAGGTACATCGATCCGATTATGTGGGTTTGCGTTTCTCAAGACTTCAATGCAGCTACGATAACGAGAAATATTGTAGAAGAAATAAATTATAAGAATTCTGTTCATATGCACAATCTAAATGCACTCCATAAGGATCTTAAAGAAAAACTTACGTCGAAGAGGTTTTTGCTTATACTGGATGATGTGTGGAACGATGATAATAGGACGGAGTGGGAGAAATTAGTTGCTCCTTTGACATTCGGACAGAGAGGAAGCAAGATCCTATTGACAACTCGAATGTGTTCAGTTGCGGATATGGTGGCAAAAGTGATGAAATGCAAACAAGAATCATTAAATCTAAATGAGTTGGAGGAGAGCGACCGTTTGTTGCTTTTCAATAAGCATGTATTTCTTGATGTGAACCCGGATGATTATAAAAACTTGCGGCCGATTGGTGAGCAGATAGCGAAGAAGCTTGGTGGATGCCCATTGGCAATAAAGGTTATAGGAGGGCTATTAAATTCTTATATGGATTATGACTACTGGAAAAGAATTTTAAAAGAAGACATTATAAAAGTACAGCAAGGAGAGAATAACATCATAACAGTTTTAAGATTAAGCTACGACCATTTACCCATATGCTTACAGGTTTTCTTTAGATATTGTAGTATATTTCCACAGGATTACGAGTTTAAGAGGAAAGAGTTGGTCTATATGTGGATGGGGTCAGGTCTAATATCACAGTCTATTAATGAAAGTTGAAGGCCAGAAGATATTGGAGAGGAGTATCTTAATCTTCTGATAAGAAAATCATTTTTTACTAACAAAATTAGTGAATTTTTTGTTATGCATGATCTACTGCATGACTTTGCAATATCTGTTTCTCAAGGGGAATGCATCAGAATAGAAGGTGATGTTGCAAGAATTACTATTCCACAGACATTTCGACATTTATGTGTTAGAAACATAAATCTTCTTTCCATCAGAGTGATCTCCAAACTTAAGAACTTGCAGACTCTTTTGATAGATGTTGAAAAGAATCATGAGCATAATACAGATCATTTACTTGTGTTTAATGAGGTTATAAAAGGATTTAAAAACTTACGCTTACTGAGCATGAGCGGGAGTTTTGACTTTTATAAAATGGGCGATGCACTTGATAGCTCTGTACACCTCCGCTACCTATCTCTTCGGCCAAGAGAGACAACGATTGGAAGTATCACGGAGTTCCTTCGTCTATCTGTTTATAATCTTTATCACCTACAATTCCTCAAGTTATTTGCTAGTAACATTACTAATCCTGTTGCTACTGATGTTATTGAATGGGATGGTTTGACTAACTTGGTCAACTTGCGTTTATTAAGTGTTCCTATGATAGAAAATGGTCCTAATGTTAGCAAACTACCCTTCATCTGCCAATTAAATGATTTTTTTGTTCGAGATAAGAGTGGTTACAAAATTAGTGAACTAAAGAACCTAAGTGATCTTCGTGATGACATGTGCATTAGAGGGCTTGAAAATGTGAGGACTTCTGAAGAAGCCATGGAGGCCAAGTTGAATGAGAAAGAATATCTTAAATCATTGACATTGAGATGGTCTAAAGGCCGCTCCAATAGTGTAGAGATGGATGAGCAGCTCCTTGATAACCTCTGTCCACATATCAATCTCAAGAGATTGTGTATTGAAGAATACCAAGGTGTTAATTCTCCGCGTTGGATGTCAGATTTGTCTCTCATCAACAATTTGACATCCATCGAATTGATGGCCTGTAAAGGATGGGAGCACCTCCCACCTCTTGGGTGGTTGCCATTCCTCAATCATCTTCACCTCAATGGACTACATGCAGTAAAGAAAATAGATTCTTCGTTCTTTGGGAGCAGTCGTGGGTGTGCCTTTCCATCATTGGAGGGCCTATACTTTGACGACTTGCCAAACTTGGAGGAGTGGATTGGAATAGATGATGGGTGCATGTTTCCTAAACTTCATAAAATGGAAATGACTAGATGCCCTAATTTGATGGGAATTCTTACCCTGCCTTGTAGTCTAAAGAAATTGAGAATTCATATTACCGGATTGACCGCTCTTCAAGTGATAAATCAAGATTGTCGAAACAACAACGTAAGTGCTATGCTTTATAAACTTCAAATTACCCACCCTGAGGTTTAGCTCATTTTCACTTTGCCCCCTGTGGTTGAAAAAGTTCCACTTTGTCACCCTGCGGTTTTGCTTATTTTCACTTTGCCACTCCGTGGTTCAAAATGTTTCACTTTGCTCCTGTCACGCCCCGAGTTTCAAAACAGCGGTAGAAATTTTTTTTTTTTTTTTTTTTTTCCTTTAAATCAGAGTTCAAACTTTAACTCAGGACGTGAACAGACCGCCACATGCATAGGAAATCCTCTGTCCACACGGACAGAGTCTCCCCTATACATGCTCGGCTAGGCAGATACAATAATGCAATCAGAGAGCAGTATAATTAACAACTAAACCAAATATAAAACTCTACAGCTAACACATCCACATCAACACATGACATAGTCCACAAATACTCTAACTAAGAAGAATACAAAAATATCTATGATCACGATACTGTAAACTGGAAATACTAGCACTGGGCCACTGCGGCCAATAGCAGGGGACAACTCTAGCGCAACAGCTCACTGGATCGTCCCAATCTCCCAGCACCCGACTGACCTGAAAAATGGTCACCCAGGGGGTGTGAGATACACTCTACATGTATCCCAGTGGGCACGACGGGCCGAGAAATAGCAAGTCGTACCTACCGGATACAATGATAAGCGGATAGCAAAAGCAGGATATAACTGAAAGCTGAATAACAAGATGTAGATATAAAATCTAAGCATGCTGAAGTGGACAACAGGGGTACTCATATAAAGACTAATCATGCAATAAACACAACTGGTAAGCAGAAACTGATCATGCTGATAAATCTGACGAGAAGATAATGATCATACAATAACAAAGCTGGTAACTAACAATGCTGCAAACTGGAAGTGCTGAAAGACAACAAATATAAATACCCAATCAATGCCACTATTGGTTCCAAGGACCTCAGGCTAAATGCCACTTTTGGTCTCACAGAACCTCAGGCTAAATACCACCTGTACACCAATCTGCTGTCATAACCCTCTGGGCTCACGGGTCGCCACTGCTGACCACTTTACCGGTAAAGTACACCACTGCGGGGGATCAACCCGCTAGTGTACGTGAAAGAACAGCTGGCTCTGTGGCGATCATAATGCTGATGCTCAAGCTCGTGGTCTAAAGACCACACAAACGGCAATAAGCTGAGAAATCCCTATCGGGATGCTGAAGGCTTGTAATAATCACAGATGCTATACAACTGAATCTGAACAACAGAAGCTGAATATCTGAACTGTAACTGAAACTAAATAGCAGAACTGTACACCTATTCTATCATGCATCATAGAACAGGAAATGCTGGCATAACTAGGCTGATAACCAAACAAACATGGTATATGTCAAGCTGTATAACCCTATACGTACTAAATGCTGAGAATGAAAGCATATAAAGAGCTCAACTGAAATATCTAGGCAACATAGCTGGAATAACTGAATGCTGGAATCGAAATAAACAGAAAGGCTCAAGCATAGGTTCAGGGCTACACCAAAAACAGGGGTCCAACCTACCACGGCACCCCATAGGGCCAACCTGATAAAGCCCGGACCGAAGATAAACCCACCTCAATGATCACGGTGGCTGCTGGATGGCTCGCAAGATGGCGGCTGGCTGCTGAGACCTGAATCATATGCACAAGTCAGAACATAGACTCTCACACATACCCAACCCACTGACCACTGTGTGCAGACAACTAAACAGGAAACTTCGCTGAAGTCCCGGAATCTTCCGACATTTTCGGAAATTTGCCGATAAACTGACACTTTTGCCAAATTGCGATCCGATAACCGATTTCCGCTCAACGAAAGCCGTTGGAATCCTAACGAAAAGCTTAGGAATCACCAACACACTGTTTTTAACTTTATACAATGCCATTTTGCATTTAGACCCCTAGGGTTTCCGGAAATCACACTTTTAGTGCCATTTGAGCACTGATTTCGCTCGTTCTTTCAACTGGAAACTCATTTTCACGATCCGTCACTTCCAGCAGGTGACAAATGACTTACTGAACACCGTGCTCACACATTTGCGACAGCACGAAACCCGAGGAAAACTTCGGGCCATAAAAATACCTTGCTAACATAGCCTAAATGAATTTTTGTTTCTCCGGCTCATCAAAACCAATTTTTAACGCGAGCATCGTGTCCAGTGACCCCAAATTAGCCAGGAGCTCACTGTCGCGGATTCGCAAACAGCCCGGAATAGACTTTGGGCCAAACAATTCACTTAGAGGTGATTACACTATAACTTAACTTTTATTAATCCAATCACAAATCTGCTTAAACATATGTTCAAAATGCCCTAAAAAGCACAGGGCTTGCCCTATTGGCAGCCCAGCCTTTGCTGGATCAACAGATACATGTCCTTGCTCTCTAACAAACCGACAATGCTCCAAATGTTAGTCCACACAGATCCAACTTGATATAAAGTGAGCATCAAGCTCATGGGACAATTTGGAACATCTTTCATATTTACATCAAGGCCAGATTCCATCAAAATCTTCATTGAAGCATTACCTCGAACACTTGGTGTGCACTTTTCACACAACACACACCCACCCAACCTTGAGTTGGTTCTCTGCAACCACAGCACCTGGAGCAATATTTCTTGGATAGAATTTATCTACTAAGTTACAGGAGTATTCCCATCAAGTTGGGTGCAAGTTTGCACCCACGGTTTAGCCGAGGTCCAAGGTTGAAGATGATGTCGAATGCTTCGAAAATTGTGGATACTTCAACCAAAGCATCTGGGATCCAACTACTTGGAAAATTTGATGCTACAACACATCCCAAACCTTCCTGAACCCATGCTTGGCGACGGGGTGCGGCGGCGGCGGCGGTGGAGCAAGCTCGGTTTGGAGCTTCTTCGCCTCTAATGGCGGATTTCCACCGAGGCTTCATGGTATCCATGCAAGGGCATGGCTGGGATCTACTTGATCCCAGGAAGCTTCTCGTCGACTCCCCGGCCGCCGCGAGACGGCCGGAACGCCGGCAACCGCACCCCGAACCCCACCTCGAGCCCATCTTGGCCGCGCACCATTCTTGCTGCATGGTGCCATGCAAATACATGGGTGGACTCCTACTCACACCCAGGAAGAGTTCTGGGTAGGTGGCCGACGCTGGGGAGGCTCGCCGGCGCCGGAGCAAGAAAACTCGGCCGAAGCTTCAAAACCCGAAAAACTAGGTTTTGATTTTCCTCCCTAAATACTCCACCATATTTTTCCAAACTTTTCAGAAATAATCCTTAGGTCATACAGTCCCTTTATACCAATTGTGAGCCATTTTGGTTCAATGGTTGCGGAGATCGGCCGCGGCGGAGCTTTCTTGGTTTCCGGCTGGGTGCAATTCCCCGCCGGCCACCAGGGGGCAATCCCGACTTCGGGGTTCGGCTGGAGGTTCACCAATAGGTGATGTACACACTCAGGAGGCCTAGGTAGCAAGAAAAATAAAGAACAAAAGACCTTACCTTGCCGTATCCGAGGAAGAAGGTGGCTCTCCCCCGCGGCGGCGCACGGCGGATCTGGGCACCGGGGTTCCTTGGCTGGGTCCCAACCTCACAAGGGCTTCACAGGAAATGCTTGGAGCAACCCAAAACCCTCCTCGGATAGCTTTCCTCCCAACAACACCAAAACCCGAGCCCCAACTCTTGGTTTTTCTTGGGTTTTTCCGGCGACTGGGAGGGACGGCCGAATGCGCGGAAAAGTTGCAGAGGAAGAGGAGAGTCGTGGGGGAGGCTACGGTTACAGAGGGACTGCGGCTAGGGTTTCTAAAGCAACCCTAAGTTGCTATTGTATAAAATGCAACAAAATGCTAGGTAGCCCTTCTACTCTTCATATTTTTACTTAAGTCCATTGCTGTAGAACACATTTGCTATAAGGACCCCTCCCTTACAAGTTTGGTACACTTTGACACATAAAATATAGCGCTTTTATGCAATTTACTATGATTTTTCACAGATTTCACGTTTTTCGAGACAACCGGTTGTCAAACTGAAAAATGGACACCGCCACGACGTCCGGCTCGACGAAACCTATCAGGTAGCGATTTGGTTCGCTAAAATTTAATTCCATAATTTTTAATTCCATCTTATACTGTAAATTATACAGTTTGCACGCTTTACAGGCTTAGGCTCGTCCAAATGCAAATTTCGTCAGCGCCACTGCGCTCAGAACGTCGAAAATAGCTAAGATTGATTACTCACACCCTTATGTTCAGGGTCAGACAGCGAAACGGCCGACGTCGATCGACGGGGGATTTAAAACAGGGGTTACTATTCACAACTTAAGTTGTTGGGGCCGCCCGGATCTTTGCTGATTTCTGGATAATCCACCGTTGGGATCGAAAACATATGTATATGAATCTTTTCATGTTTCGACAACGTACGCAATGTGATCTCGGATTTTCGAGATCAGGCCCCGATTAAAAGTCGATATTTTAGGGCCACAATTCACCACTAAAAGTTCAATTTTACTATTTAAATAACCCAACCCAAGGCATTATTTAAACTTAAGTTCAGATTTTCAAATTACGGTTACTCCAGCTCCTGCTGGTTTAGCGTAGTTGTTTATTTTGTCCATCCTATAAAGTTTTAAAACATTTTTACTTTGTCATCCTATTTTTCATATAGAAGTTTGTTGATGAAATAAAACATTAACTACAGAATGACAAAGTAAATTTTTTGGGCAAGGTTAGAATGACTAAACCATACAGGGACAATTTTAAGTTACCCTTATATTAAAACACCAATTTACATTTGCATTGCTGTAATTGTCCGAACTTAATATCATTAGATCTTTTCTTTTTGCACATCAAGAATATTTTAGGCTTTGGAAGTTTCGGGCATCCAACAAAATGTGAGAAGCTCGAATATGTTCCGCCAGAGTTCTTTTCGAAATCTAACCCCCTAGGATACCTTGTTATAATAAAGTGCCCGAGTTTGACAACGCGTCGGACTCAGACATCCAACTTCCCTCTACACTCATCATATCTCATTGGGTCATGCTGCGACCTTGAAGTGTGTTTGCTCTCGGTTATTACCAAATTCGACCTCTTTTAATGCTGCCAATCTGCGATTGTGCAAGCCTAGCAGCCTTCCGACAGCAACAAGTGTGTGCCCGGTGGACAATGCTTTACTATTATCATAAACAACTGTAAAGAATTGTCATCACTTGGGGGAATATGCAAGCTCTGATCCCTCCGTAGTTTAATAATGGAGGGGTTGTGACCAGCCTTTTGAAGTTTCCCTGCGTCATCCTCCGTTCTCAAATGATTCGTCCAAAAATGCGCGGACTGCTTTTTGAAGCTTGGTAGACTATCCATTGACCACC
>CM055076.1:17013561-17151694 GCA_029204045.2 Tillandsia leiboldiana
CGGTAGAAATTTTTTGTTTTTTGTTTGTTTTTTTCATTTAAATCAGAGTTTCAACTTTAACTCAGGACGTGAACAACCGCCACATGCTAGGAAATCCTCTGTCCACACGGACAGAGTTCCCCTAACAGTCGGCTAGGCAGATACAATAATGAATCAGAGAGCAGTATAATTAACAACTAAACCAATATAAAACTCTACAGCTAACACATCCACATCAACACATGACATAGTCCACAAATACTCTAACTAAGAAAATACAAAAATATCTACTGATCACGATACGTAAACTGGAAATACTAGCACTGGGCCACTGCGCCATAGCAGGGACAACTCTAGCGCACAGCTCACTGGATGTCCCAATCTCCCAGCACCCGACTGACCTGAAAAATGGTCACCCAGGGGTGTGAGATACACTCTTACATGTATCCCAGTGGCACGACGGGCCGAGAAATAGCAGTCGTACCTACCGGATACAATGATAAGCGGATAGCAAAAGCAGGATATAACTGAAAGCTGAATAACAAGATGTAGATAAAATCTAAGCATGCTGAAGTGGACAACAGGGGTACTCATATAAAGACTAATCATGCAATAAACACAACTGGTAAGCAGAAACTGATCATGCTGATAAATCTGACGAGAAGATAATGATCATACAATACAAAGCTGGTAACTAACAATGCTGCAAACTGGAAGTGCTGAAGACAACAAATATAAATACCCAATCAATGCCACTATTGGTTCCAAGGACCTCAGGCTAAATGCCACTTTTGGTCTCACAGAACCTCAGGCTAAATACCACCTGTACACCAATCTGCTGTCATAACCCTCTGGGCTCACGGTCGCCACTGCTGACCACTTTACCGTAAAGTACACCACTGCGGGGGATCAACCCGCTAGTGTACGTGAAAGAACAGCTGGCTCTGTGGCGATCATAATGCTGATGCTCAAGCTCGTGGTCTAAAGACCACCAAACGGCAATAAGCTGAGAAATCCCTATCGGGATGCTGAAGGCTGTAATAATCACAGATGCTATACAACTGAATCTGAACAACAGAAGCTGAATATCTGAACTGTAACTGAAACTAAATAGCAGAACTGTACACCTATTCTATCATGCATCATAGAACAGGAAATGCTGGCATAACTAGGCTGATAACCAAACAAACATGGTATATGTCAAGCTGTATAACCTATACGTACTAAATGCTGAGAATGAAAGCATATAAAGAGCTCAACTGAAATATAGGCAACATAGCTGGAATAACTGAATGCTGGAATCGAAATAAACAGAAAGGCTCAAGCATAGGTTCAGGGCTACACCAAAAACAGGGGTCCAACCTACCACGGCACCCCATAGGGCCAACCTGATAAAGCCCACCGAAGATAAACCCACCTCAATGATCACGGTGGCTGCTGGATGGCTCGCAAGATGGCGGCTGGCTGCTGAGACCTGAATCATATGCACAAGTCAGAACATAGACTCTCACACATACCCAACCCACTGACACACTGTGTGCAGACAACTAAACAGGAAACTTCGCTGAAGTCCCGGAATCTTCCGACATTTCGGAAATTTGCCGATAAACTGACACTTTGCCAAATTGCGATCCGATAACCGATTTCCGCTCAACGAAAGCCGTTGGAATCCTAACGAAAAGCTTAGGAATCACCAACACACTGTTTTTAACTTTATACAATGCCATTTTGCATTTAGACCCCTAGGGTTTCCGGAAATCACACTTTTAGTGCCATTTGAGCACTGATTTCGCTCGTTCTTTCAACTGGAACTCATTTTCACGATCCGTCACTTCCAGCAGGTGACAAATGACTTACTGAACACCGTGCTCACACATTTGCGACAGCACGAAACCCGAGGAAAACTTCGGGCCATAAAATACCTTGCTAACATAGCCTAAATGAATTTTTTGTTTCTCCGCTCATCAAAACCAATTTTTAACGCGAGCATCGTGTCCAGTGACCCAAATTAGCCAGGAGCTCACTGTCGCGGATTCGCAAACGCCCGGAATAGACTTTGGGCCAAACATTCACTTAGAGGTTGATTACACTATAACTTAACTTTTATTAATCCAATCAAAAATCTGCTTAAACATATGTTCAAAATGCCCTAAAAAGCACAGGGCTTGCCCTATTGGCAGCCCAGCCTTTGCTGGATCAACAGATACATGTCCTTGCTCTCTAACAAACCGACAATGCTCCAATGTTAGTCCACACAGATCCAACTTGATATAAAGTGAGCATCAAGCTCAGGGACAATTGGAACATCTTTCATATTTACATCAAGGCCAGATTCCATCAAAATCTTCATTGAAGCATTACCTCGAACACTTGGTGTGCACTTTTCACACAACACACACCACACCCAACCTTGAGTTGGTTCTCTGCAACCACAGCACCTGGAGCAATATTTCTTGGATAGAATTTATCTACTAAGTTACAGGAGTATTCCCATCAAGTTGGGTGCAAGTTTGCACCCACGGTTTAGCCGAGGTCCAAGGTTGAAGATGATGTCGAATGCTTCGAAAATTGTGATACTTCAACCAAAGCATCTGGGATCCAACTACTTGGAAAATTTGATGCTAAAACACATCCCAAACCTTCCTGAACCCATGCTTGGCGACGGGGTGCGGCGGCGGCGGCGGTGGAGCAAGCTCGGTTTGGAGCTTCTTCGCCTCTAATGGCGGATTTCCACCGAGGCTTCATGGTATCCATGCAAGGGCATGGCTGGGATCTACTTGATCCCAGGAAGCTTCTCGTCGACTCCCCGGCCGCCGGAGACGGCCGGAACGCCGGCAACCGCACCCCGAACCCACCTCGAGCCCATCTTGGCCGCGCACCATTCTTGCTGCATGTGCCATGCAAATACATGGGTGGACTCCTCTCACACCCAGGAAGAGTTCTGGGTAGTTGGCCGACGCTGGGGAGCTCGCCGGCGCCGGAGCAAGAAACTCGGCCGAAGCTTCAAAACCCGAAAAACTAGGGTTTTGATTTTCTCCCTAAATACTCCACCATATTTTTCCAAACTTTTCAGAAATAATCCTTAGGTCATACAGTCCTTTTATACCAATTTTGAGCCATTTTGGTTCAATGGTTGCGGAGATCGGCCGCGGCGGAGCTTTCTTGGTTTCCGGCGGGTGCAATTTCCCCGCCGGCCACCGGGGGCAATCCCGACTTCGGGGTTCGGCTGGGAGGTTCACCAATAGGTGATGTACACACTCAGGAGGCCTAGGTAGCAAGAAAAATAAAGAACAAAAGAACCTTACCTTGCCGGATCCGAGGAAGAAGGTGGCTCTCCCCCGCGGCGGCGCACGGCGGATCTGGGCACCGGGGTTCCTTGGCTGGGTCCCAACCTCACAAAGGGCTTCACAGGAAATGCTTGGAGCAACCCAAACCCTCCTCGGATAGCTTCCTCCCAACAACACCAAACCCGAGCCCCAACTCTTGGTTTTTCTTGGGTTTTTCCGGCGACTGGGAGGGACGGCCGATGCGCGGAAAAGTTGCAGAGGAAGAGGAGAGTCGTGGGGGAGGCTACGGTTACAGAGGGGACTGCGGCTAGGGTTTCTAAAGCAACCCTAAGTTGCTATTGTATAAAATGCAACAAAATGCTAGTTAGCCCTTCTACTCTTCATATTTTTACTTAAGTCCATTGCTGTAGAACACATTTGCTATAAGGACCCTCCCTTACAAGTTTGGTACACTTTGACACATAAAATATAGCGCTTTTATGCAATTTACTATAATTTTTCACAGATTTCACGTTTTTCGAGACAACCGGGTTGTCAAACTGAAAAATGGACACCGCCACGACGTCCGGCTCGACGAAACCTATCAGGTAGCGATTTTGGTTCGCTAAAATTTAATTCCATAATTTTTAAATTCCATCTTATACTGTAAATTATACAGTTTGGCACGCTTTACGAGGCTTTAGGCTCGTCAAATGCAAATTTCGTCAGCGCCACTGCGCTCAGAACGTCGAAAATAGCTAAGATTGATTACTCACACCCTTATGTTCAGGGTCTAGACAGCGAAACGGCCGACGTCGATCGACGGGGGATTTAAAACAGGGGTTACTATTCACAACTTAAGTTGTGGGGCCCGCCCGGATCTTTGCTGATTTCTGGATAATCCGACCGTTGGATCGAAAACATATGTATATGAATCTTTCATGTTTCGACGAGACGGTCGCAATGGTGATCTCGGATTTTCGAGATCAGGCCCCGATTAAAAGTCGATATTTTAGGGCCACAATTGCACCACTAAAAGTTCAATTTTACTATTTAATAACCCAGGCAATTATTTTAAACTTAAGTTTCAGATTTTAAAATTACGGTTACTACAGCTCCTGCGTGGTTTAGCGTATTTTTTATTTTGTCATCCTATAAATTTTTAAACATTTTTAATTTGTCATCCTATTTCATATAGAATTTTTTTGATGAAATAAAAATTAAACTACAGAATGACAAAGTGAAATTTTTTGGCAAGGTGTAAATGAGCTAAACCATACAGGGACAATTTGAAGTTTACCCTTATATTAAAACACCAATTTATATTTGAATGGCTGTAATTGTCCGGACTTAATATCATTATATCTTTTCTTTTTGCAACAGCAAGAATATTTTAAGGCTTTGGAAAGTTTAGGCATCCAACAATGTGAGAAGCTCGAATATGTTCCGCCAGAGTTCTTTTCGAAATCTAACCCCCTAAGATACCTGGTTATAAGAAAGTGCCCGAAGTTGACAACGCGTCGGATCTCAGACATCCAACTGCCCTCTACACTCCATCATATCTCTATTGGGTCATGCGGCGACCTTGAAGTGCTTTTGCTCCGGTTATTACCAAATTCGACCTCTTTTACTTGGCTGCCATTATGCGATTGTGCAAGCATAGCATCCCTTCCGACAGCACAAGTGTGTGCACGGTGGACAATGCTTTACTATTTATCAATAAACAACTGTAAAGAATTGTCATCACTTGGGGGAATACAAGCTCTCGAATCCCTCCGTAGGTTAATAATTGGAGGTTGTGACAAGCTTATTGAAGTTTCCCTGCGTCAGCCTCCGTTCTCAAATGATGTCGTCCAAAAGAATGCAGCGGACTGCTTTTTGAAGCTTGGTAGACTATCAATTGACCACCACGCGCTCCTGCTCATGGAGCCATTGAGAAGTCTCTCCTCCATCAGCAGTTTCACTATCTCTATTGCTTCGCGACTCACCTCCTTACCTGAGGAATGGCTACTGCAAAATCACTCTGCCCTCAAAGAATTACGCATAAGGAATGCGTGCTCCCTTCAGTCCCTGCCCCAGAGCATGACACAACTGTGCTCCCTAGAGAGTTTGGTAGTAGGTAATGCTAAACTCATCCAGTCACTTCCAGATCTGCCTACTTCACTGCGTACTCTATGGATCACTGGGTGTCACCCTGAGTTGAAGGAGCGATGCCAAGAGAATATAGGCCTTGATTGGCCCAAGATTGCCAACATCCCTAATGTGGTGATTCAATTAGAGGTGATGATTCACATTCTATATTCACTACACCACCCTTCATCTCTCCCATACTACCCTCTGCAATTAATGCAATTCATTTCGGTTTTAATTAAGTACATCTCATTCTATGTTTCTCATTTGTTACAGGATTAATAAGCCGTTTTTGGACAATGCGAGAGCAGCCAGGTTCAATTTTTAACTTAGCATTCTCAAAAGAATTTTTATTTTTATTTTTTACCCTTACTTTATGATTTTGGATACATAAAAGGAAATATATATATTGCTAATCGCCTCTTATGATTTTTTATTTCCTATGCTCTTGGTCAGGTATGAGTGAAAAAGGCTCTTATTGTACTCTATCAATTTCATTGCAGGAGCAAAGAATGGCTAAAGTCTTGCTGCTTTTGTTCTCCTATTTTATTAGTGCTGGAGCAATATATATATGACTCTCTATAAGTTGTCTATCAATCTATTTGTAGGAATTAAAAGGAAAAAAAAAAGACTAATGTCTTACTAAATGCTTGTGTTCTTCAGTTTTCTTGGTGCAGGATTAGAGTCAGATACCATGTATTCCTGTTTTTTTCTTCTTTTTTTTTTGACCTCTCTATAGCCAAAACAACATAAAATCTTTAAGAAAGAAATTGCCCTCTTTTGGGGCAGGGAGGAATTTTGTTTCTCCTCAATTTATTATAGTACGTCATATGTCCTTAAGATAATATAATGTTTAAATATTTCTGTATAAATAGCAAATCTCATAGCCTGGTCATATGCTTGTGATGATTGAATGAATTAATATTTAAAAAGGTGATGATGCACATTCTATGCTCACTTCACCACCCTTTATCTATCGGCCTTGCTACTCTCTGTAATTAATGCAATTCATTTCTGTCTTAATGAAGTACATATCTCATTTGATCTTAACATGGTTTTCTCATTTGTTACAGGATTCCAGTGATTAGTTATGGGATAATGCAAGGGCAGTCAGGTTTGTTTTTAATTAGCATCCTCAATAGAATTTTTAAATTTTGTACTCTTACTTTATGGTTTGGATTCATAATAACTAATAAGGGAATATAGCGCTTTAATTGCCCATTATAATACACGGTGCTCGCAGGACGGATTTGACTCATATAACAAACAATGTAATGAATATAATATACGCAGTATATGGATTGCTTTCGAAAGTTCTTTTAATTTCTTGGTGCAGGACTATAGTAATGGTATAACACTCCTATATATATATATATATAGTTCTCTCAACCCTTTCAGGTATATAACAAGAGTAAAGTTTTGATCTTCTATTTTCTTGGTGCAGGAAAGACTCCATGTATTGCATGTTTTTTTTACTATTGCCAAATTAATGTATAATCTTTATGAATGAAATTTACTGTTTGATTCCTGCACAAGTAGCAAATCTCATAGCCTGGTAAGCTTGTTTTGTTTCGTCTATTATCTGATGATCTTGGTAAGCCTAATTTAAACATTGCTTTCAAATGTGTTTCAACCCCCCCCCCCCCCCCCCCCCCCCCCCCCCCCCTTTTTTTTTTGTCAGCAGCATAACGAGCACCCTGATTAAGATTGTGAGCTTTTAAATTCAGAATCTTTATTAAAATTTTCTATCATGTACTATTTTTTTTTTCCCCCACAAGACTCTGTCGGACTATTGTTGTTTATCAATCTTTGCACTACACACTTTAGATTTATTTTCTTTTTTCAAAAAGCATCATTAAACATTCAATCCCTACATTATTATCATTAAATGTACTTCTTTAAATATATAGAAGCTTACAACTCTAATAAGAGGTACCGGCTAGATAGACAGGAAAAGCAGAATGAGTCTCCAAGATTGATTTATCAAAAGCTTCCATGCATCAAGTTATTTCAAATGTGTTTTTGGCTATTTTTATGTGTTTTCTTTTTTTTTTTCCTGTCAAAATAGGCCAAGTGTATGCTCTAGTATTTTCTATCAGTGTTTTCAAGCTTTGCAAGAATAGATGCAAGATATTTGATCAGAACTGCTGTCTAATTGATGGAAAGGTTATTTATAAAAATTGAATATTTCAAAGGTTATTTATAAAAATAGAGACTATTTGTACAATTATAGCAAGAATAAAAGAGAGAGGGGGAGAGAATGTGTGCGTGTGTGCGTGCGCGCACATGCTTTTTTCTTTTTTATTGTCTATAATCTAATGAAACATTTTTATCTTTTTTTGTCTGCTACAATCTAATGAAGTTGTTGAGCTTCTTTGAAGTAGCTAAAACTTCTCTGTAATTAATGCAATTCATTTCGGTCTTAATGAACTACATCTCATTTGTTTCAGGATTATTTACACTTTTTTTGGATGATGCTTGAGCAGTCAGGTTCAATTTTTAACTTAGCATCCTCAAAAGATTTTTTATTTTTTATTATTACCCTTACTTTATGATTTTGGATACATACAAGGAAATATATATAGTGTTTATAATCACCCCTTATAGTACATGGTGCTCCCCGGACTTACATTTGATTACCCCTATCCATCAATCGAACACTTAGCTTCCACATATGTATTAGAAATTAAATAAATTTTGGTTTTAGTAGCTCTTTGTCTTGGATTTCCTATGCTCTTGGTCAGGTATCATTTCTAGTTATTAGGCATGACATATCTTACTACATGTTTGTATTGTTCAATTTTCCGGGCGCAGGATTAGAGTCAGATTCCATATATTCCTTTTTATTTTTGCTCTCTCTATAGCCAAAACAATATTAAATCTTAAAGAAAGAAATTGCCCTCCTATGGGGCAAGGAGGTTAAATGCTTCGATTTTGTTTCTCCTCAGTTTATATTCATATATCCTAAAGATAATTTAGTGCTTGAATATTCCTGCATATATAGCAAATCTCATAGCCTACTCATTAGCTTGTTTACATTGTGTTTATCTGATGAAGTTGTTCAACATTGTGTTAAAATGTGTTTCAAATTATTATTGTTTTTTTCTGCAGTATTACAGACACTATACTACATTTGTGAACTCAATTTCAGCAGTATAAATCATACTTTAAATTTTGTTAAACTTTTTTTAGTTTTTAGTGCAGATTGTATCGACATTTGGAGTAAATTAGGTGAATGCTCCGACGATAAGACTTTATTGACTCATCGTAAAAGGAAAATGACTGCTACGCCGCAGCAGGCATCAACTTGCAACCAGATCCTGCAGTTTTTTACTTTTATTTCTATTTCCACCTTTTAACAACACTTCAGTTTCATTACATATTGAATATATGAAAAAACTGAAGTGTTACTGCTTATGCTCTATGTTTGGTGGTGTAAGAAACGAATTAAAGACTATCGATTTCTCTATAGGAACGTAACAAGACCAAAACAAACTGCATATGTATTCCTATTTTCATTTTGTTCTCGGTGATGTATGAATTAAAAAGACTCCTATTATTATAGTATATTGATTTCGTCCTTGTTACGAAGAATGGTTAAAGTTTTACTTCTTTGTGTACATTCTCCTATTTTTCTTGGTGCAGGATCGGAGTAAGACTACTACTTGTAGTCTATATATATATAAACATGATGTGTATTAGTGTCTTTAATGTAGCTTAATTTTACTGGTTATTTTTTTTTCTCTGCTTAATTGGTGTCTTTAATGCAAGCTGAAGGATATTTTGGGTGTCACAAATATTTGAGTGTAAGTAAGGATAATTACATTATAAATTTTGGAGACTGGGATTTGGAGATGTATGTTAAATTAGAGGTCAAAGAGTAAGATAGCAAGACATCACTGTAGTTTTGTTTCTCTCCACTTTATCTGCACAACTAGCAAATCTCTTTGCTTGATGAGCTTGTTTTATTTTATTTACTGTTTCCTATGATCTGATGAAGTTGTTGAGCTTCTTTGAAGTGGGCAGAGTATCTCATGTTTAAACATTGCTTCAAAATTCATTTTGAATTATTTTTTTTTCTTTACCAGCATAATGGGTATCCAGATTAAAGTTTTGAACTTAATCTCAGTGGTATAAATTAATTATACTTCAAATTTTGTTAAACTTTTTGAGTTAGTGCAGGCGGTATCGACTTTTGGAGTAAATTTGGTTGCTGCTCCATTGATATAGCAGGCATCAACTTTTTAATTTCTTTATAGTTTTCAAAAAGAAATTAAATTTCTATATCCATTGAAGACATAAAAGTAAATTCAAAATTGAAAAACAAATTCAGTTTTCAATCTATATGGCTCTGTTTGGTATGGGTACAAAGGGGGATATCCCCCCACTTTGTACCCAAACACTTTTGAACAAGGGGGGATTTCTTATCCCCCCTTTTGCCTTTTGTCCCGGTACAACTGACCCCTCTCACCCCCCACCCCCGAATTACACTAATTTCTCTCTCCTCTATTATACCCTTGCACACTTCCCCACTCCTCTTCTCCCATCTCCTCTCTCCTCTTCTCCCATCTCCTCCCCAAACCGAGGCCAAGCAACCCTGCCCTATTCGTCGTCGCCGCGTTTCTCGGTGCCTGATCTGTGCCGCCACGGCCCCTCGGTGCCTGATCTCTTTCGCCGCGGCCTCTCGGTGCCTGATCTCTGTCGCCGCGGCCTCTCGGTGCCCGATCTATGCCGCCGCGACCCGCGCGGCCTCTCGGTGCCTGATCTTTGTCGCCGCGGCCTCTCGGTGCCTCATCTTTGTCGCCACGGCCTCTCGGTGCCCGATTTGTGCCGCCGCGACCCGCGCGGCCTCTCGGTGCCTGATCTTTGTCGCCGCGGCCTCTCGGTGCCTCATCTCCGACCCGCGCGGCCTCTCGGTGCCTGATCTTTGTCGCCGCGGCCTTTCGGTGCCTCATCTCTGTCGCCGCGGCCTGTCGGTGCCCGATCTGTGCCGCCGCGACCCGCGCGGCCTCTCGGTGCCTGATCTTTGTCGCCGCGGCCTCTCGGTGCCTCATCTCCGACCCGCGCGGCCTCTCGGTGCCTGATCTTTGTCGCCGCGGCCTCTCGGTGCCTCATCTTTGTCGCCGCGGCCTCTCGGTGCCCGCTCTGAGCCGCCGCGACCCGCGCGGCCTCTCGGTGCCTGATCTTTGTCGCCGCGGCCTCTCGGTGCCTCATCTCCGACCCGCGCGGCCTCTCGGTGCCTGATCTTTGTCCGCGTGGCCTCTCGGTGCCTCATCTCTGTCGCCGCGGCCTCTCGGTGCCCGATCTGTGCCGCCGCGAGCCGCGCGGCCTCTCGGTGCCTGATCTTTGTCGCCGCGGCCTCTCGGTGCCTCATCTCTGTCGCCGCGGCCTCTCGGTGCTTGATCTGTGCCGCCGCGAGCCGCGCGGCCTCTCGGTGCCTGATCTGTGTCGCCGCGGCTTCTCTGTGCCTGATCTGTGCTGCCCCCACCCGCTTGTCCTTTGTTTCTCTTATCTGTTTGTAATAAACGCCGGCCCGTGCCCTGTAGCCTCGTCGCTGCAGCCGCCTCTGTGCCTGAGCTGTGCCCCCTCTGTGTGCTGTACCGACCCTCTCTGTGCCTGATCTGTGCCGGATCTCTTCTCTGTCTTGCCTCGAAGGTGCTATCCTAATACTCTGTCTCTGCTTGTCTATCGTTGCCTCGAATTTGGTTTACATGAGGTTGCCATAACTTCGATATCAAATATGTGCATAAATATGCGTTGATGCTTGTCTTGCATGATGAATTAGTATGTTATGTTATAACGTACCTTTTTATTGTCGGCTCCGGGATATGAAGGATACATCGGTAATGTTGGTTGATTCTTATAAATATCGGCGATGATGACGTTGCCATAGGCAATAGATGGATGGCATGGATGTATAATCCACTGCACCCCCTTGCTTGTTGGAAACCACTTGAGCCCGTGTACATAAAAAAAAAATTATTCCAATTATGTGCAAAACAAAAAAATTTGTCAGAATCGCATATCTCGTATGCCAGTATCGATAACTGTTTATGCCAATTAAGTGTTGCAATTATAAATGTTTAATCTGGCTTTTCCTATTTGACATATCCCTTAGCATACATCTCTTTATTTACTATATATGTGTAGGGAATTTCATATCATCTTGAATATGACACTATCGATAACTGATAATGCCAATTAAGTCTTGCAAATATCAATATTTTATCTGGCATCTCCTATTGGACATACCCCTTAGCATACATGTCTTTATTTATTATATGTTATGCAATTTGTTCTGTATCTTGAATATGCCAATATCACAAATTTTTAATGCCAATTATGATATGCATTTAAAAATTCCTTTTATATTGGATCCTCGATCTGTTTGACATACCCCTTACCATACATGTGTTTAAATTATTTAAATATGTAATTTGTAATATTGCCTTACTTCGCAAATTTTTCATACTACTTATCATACATGCTTTCATTTTCATTATGCAACTTATGCTATGCTCTTTTATATTTATTGAACAAACTTGAAATTCACGTTGCACATGATACATATATAAATGAGTACGTACATTACCTACAGATGCGTCCTTTTAAGAGAATTTTTAATCCCGGTCAAAGCAGTCGGGAGGACTTGGATAACCCCCAAGGCAACGTACGTCCAAGTGAAGGTGGAAGTGGATCACGCTCTCAAGCGTGGTCGCGTACACCAAACTGGACCGGGTCTTTGGATGCATGTCTGTTAGCGTTGTTGTGTGAGGAACATGCCTTAGGCAACAATGTAAATGGAACATTCACTATCCTTGCATGGGTTAGAATTGTTGGTGAGATCAATAGACGAAACAATTTAACCCTAACAAAGGATCAGGTGAAGAATCGTTTTAAAGTCTTGAAGCGCACATTCTCGTTGTACCATTCGTTGGTCAACAAAAGCGGTTGGGGATGGGATTTTAACCTCAACATACCCACGCCAGGCGATAGTGCTGACTGGGATGCGGTGATCGCGGTAACGTGAATTCTTTTCGCTTTAAACAATTTTTAACCGAATAGAATTCTTATTGCTATACTAATATAATTAACCTATGTCCAGGAAAATCCCGCTTATGCCAAATGTAGGGATAAGGCATTTCCTCCCTATAAGGATCTTGAGTTCCTTACGGAGAAGACCACCGCAAGCGGTAGATATGGCTTTTCTTCAGTCATGCCGCCCACCACCACTGTAGTTAGCTCGTCCTCATCATCCCCTAGTGAGGATGATACAATAATTGCTCCCAGATTGTCAGGTTTATATCTCTTACCGCCTCTATTTGAAGTAGGGTCATCTGGGCCACCTATGAATGAATTCATGCAAGGTGGACAACCCGAAACCTCACCTAGCCCTCACCATACCAACAAGAATACCAGTGGGTCGGGACACAGCTCTGCAGGCAAGAGGCCTCGTTCCCCACGACCCGAGCCTAGCCAACGAACTAATCGAACGTCGACCGGTGGACGTCGGAAGAAAACGGAAGGCATCTCTGAGGCCGTGTCAGAGATGGTTCAGTTAGGAAAAGATAAATTAGATTTAGTACGGTAAATGTATAATAGGGATTCTGAAGGCCGACGCCCTATTACTCCCATCGAGGATTGTATGATGCGCATATATTCTATGCAAGGGCTCACCAATCCACATATTTTGGCGGCCGACGACGCTTTGAAAGATCCGCAGAATCGTCAACTATTTATGACAATGAATGAGGATCTTGCTTTCAACTGGGTGGAACGGCAGATAGAGAAGGAAAATATGATGTATCGACTATTTTTCCCCGGGTTTTAGTGGACATAATTTTGATGTGTAATTTAAGTAGTGTAAATACAGGCATTGTAACATATAGTATCTTAACTTTCAGTACTAGAAAACCGTTCCAACTTGTAGTTTTAAAATTTGCACTGTTAGTACTCGGTTTGTAATATTTAGTAGGACAGTTTGGTTGCATTTAAGTATATATAACCTGAATGTTGGTATTTCATATCGATACATATTATATCATGTTTACTTATCATGATTGTTCGCTAATTTGGTACCATTTCGATGCAGATATTATGGATGCTTCATTTTATCAAACTGTATGTTATTCCAGTTTTCTTGCAATGATGTTGTCTATTTTAGATGATGATGATGATTATTGGGTGGAAGTTATAATCATGCTCATTGCCGAAGGATACATTTATTAATTTTCATGTAGTAATTTCTTCTGTAATTTGTTGTTGTATCCGGACAGATGAATGTTCGTGCTACATGATATAAATTTAGAACATTGTTTGCCTACGATCAACCTTGGCTAACTGCCTTAAATGTTGTTGCAGTTATAATGGATGGTTCAATGTATCGAAGTTTATTTTCGTCGACTTTTCATGCCGATTTGTACGCAATAATAGATGATGATGATGACTATTGGGTGCAAGTCGTAATCATGCTTATTGACGAAGGTTGTATAAATGAAACAAGTCCAATAACCATACAACCATGTCGTACCCGTCCATTTACTGGGCATCAGTTTATTTGTGATATACTTAATGGTCATCCAGAACGGGGGTACAATCATTTTAGAATGACGACAACTACATTCATTGCTCTCCGCGATGACCTTGTTGGAAAGGGTCTTTTAATTGGCACACGGAATATGACTGTTGACGAACAATTGGCGATTTTCCTATTTTGTATTGGACACGGTGTTGTAAATAGGGTGCTCGCGGAGACTTTTCAACATTCAGGGGAAACAATTAGTCGTCACTTTAACAATGTTCTAAGAGCCATTATTCAACTAAAAGATGAATACTTAACTCTGCCGCCAAGTAATATTGGAGTCCATCCAAGAATTAGTGAAAATCTAAATTTCCATCCGTTCAAGGTAAGGGACAATAACTTTAATTACCACTAAATTGTCCATTTCCATTGCTAAATTTGTAAATGTACTATGTTTTGACATTAACATTTGTAGAATGCAATTGGGGCGGTGGATGGTTCGCATATTCCAGTTATTGTAAAAAGGGAGAAACAACCCCGATTTCGGTGTCGCAAAGGATTTACATCACAAAATATGATGGCCGCTGTTTCCTTTGATCATATTTTCTTTTATGTATGCACCGGTTGGGAAGGATCTGCCGCTGATATGAGGGTACTCAGATGGGCATGTGAAAGTGGAGGTTTTACTGTTCCTGAATGTATAATTTAAGAAGAAATTATTTATATATTTTTTCATTATTATTGGTTTAAATTATTTATTACAAGTTGTATACACTTCTGTTATATATACAGGAAAATATTATCTCGTTGATTCCGGATACGCGAATACCGATAAATTTCTGGCGTCTTAAAGAGGCGAGCGTTACCATCTGAGTCAATTTGATAGTAACAGTCGTGGTCGTATACATCGTTCGCCGCGAGACTTGTATAATCATCGGCACGCCCAATTAAGAAATGTGGTAGAGAAGGCCTTTGGAATTTTAAAAAAGCGATTTAAAATTTTAACTATTGCTACACCGTTTCCTTATAGAGTGCAGTGTCACATTGCTATGGCATGTTGTGTGCTCCATAATTTTATTCGACGGCAACAAGGAAATGACAGATATTTTAACGAAGCGCAAAACTCAGAGCCTCCATAGGATGATGTGGAAGTGCCGACTACAATTTATACTACATCAGAGTCACGGCGGGGAGACGACATTCGCAGTCAGATTACGGAGGAGTTGTGGAATAATAGAAGTTAGAATTAATGTTGTAATATAATGTTAGTTAGCTTGTTTAATAGTTTATCTTGTTTATCTGTAATGTTAATTGGATTGTTAATTAAAAACTAGTGTTTCCCGTGTATGATGTAAGTTGAAAAATTAGTATGACGTGATATTTTGTTATCTACGTTAGTATAGTAATGTATTGAGCAACTTAGTTGTAGAAAAAATTTTATGAAATTTTAGTATTTAATTTTTAATTTTATAAATTTTGTATTGAATTTTAAAAATAATATCTTTTTACATAATGCTAATATTGTAATTATTGTAAAATATTATATAATTTTTAAATTTTAAATAATTTAGATGATGATGATGATTATGAAGATTTTTATGGAAAAAAATAGCATACAATATAACTCAAATTTTATATAGCATTTAATTTAATAATTTAGATATATTACAATGATTATTTAAATAACACAAATTAAATTATAAGTACTTATTATTATCTTCGTTGCCGACCCCGCCTCTTGCCCTCCCCTGTAGCTCCTCGTCGCCGCCGACTATAAAATCTCTCTCCCGTATCGCATCATCGTTCCCAACGCATAAAAAATAATTAATAAAAATTTTAGCAGAAAAAATAAATAACACTAATTTTAACAGTAATTAACACTAATTATTGATTTTTTAAAAATTTATATCTTACCAGGAAAAATTATTGTAATTTTTAGATAATATTAATCAATTTTTAAATATAAATAATGAACACTCATTTTATATACCATTTAATTTATTAATTAATAGATATTACAATAATTATTTTTAAAAAACAAAATAAATAATAAATACTTATTATTATCGTCTCCGCTGCCGCCTCTCGGCCTTCCCTGTAGCTATTCGTCGCCGCCGGCTAAAAAACCTCTCCCCCGTACCGCATCCTCATTCCCAACGCAAAAAAAAATAATTAATAAAAATTTTAGAAGCAAAAATAATTAACACTAATTTTAACACTAATTATTGATTTTGTAAAATTATATATCTTACCAGAAAAATTTATTATAATTTTTATATAATATTAATCATTTTTTACATATAAATAATTAACACTAATTTTATATATTATCTAATTAATTACATAATATATATTACAATTATTATATTTAAAAAGTTATAATACAATATTTATTTATCAATTTTTAATACATATAAAAAGGTAAGGGCATTTTCGTTTTTTACTCAAAAGTCAACTATTTATTCCTCTTATTCTTCAATCCCAACCAAATACTATTTTTCTTATACCTGGTACTAACCTAAATCCCAACCAAACACTATTTTCATTTATCTTATCTTATACTCAACTTTATACTTATACCTGATACTACTAATTCTCACTAATCCCCGAACCAAACGATACCTAAAAGTTTGGTTTCGATTTAGATTTTGCGAAAGATTCATTTCAGGTTTTTTTTTGGTCTACACTCCTCTCTGCAGTTCTTTATTTTTAAACAGGGTTTAAAGAGTCTTCTCTCTCTAAGAAGTCTTGAGAACTACTCACATTTCCAATAATCCCCTCAAATTTCACATTTCCCTTTTCTTTGGTTAAAATGTATGAACATGCAGTGAATCCTTTCTTTTTTTTCTTTTTTCTTTTCTTTTTTTTTTTTTTTTTTTGTGTCATTGCTAGCCCTGCAACTCTTTAAAGATTGTAATCTTATAATTTCCACCATCCAATGTCCACTATATTCCAACATTTTTTTTTTTACTATTAACCAAAAAAAAAAACGGTGAAGTAAACTCTAATAAGTGCTTGAATTGGGGGTGGTAAAAATTACAATCTTTAAAGATTTTAGACTTGGCATTTCTATTTTTTTATTTGATTTACATCCCTCAACTTACAAATCGTTTAATTTAGATTCCGTCATTAGCAAATTTAAAAATTGTTTTAGAATCACACACCCCCAAGAGATGCACGCAATAAAAAAAATTACTCGAGTTAAAAAGAGAAAGCAGAATTGCTCCACTCGTGCTTAATTTTTTTTTGTCTTTTTTTGAATCGTAGGATATGTACTTGCTTAATGCCCCTTCATTTTTTATCAATAACTTTTTTTTGCATTTAGCCTCATGTAATACACATAAATTTTAAATTAAAAATTTGAATAAAAATTTAAATTATGGAAATTCAAAAACTCAAATTTCGATGGTTTTCATATGAAAACATCCGTCTTTGTGTTCGGCACGACGGAATCATAAAAAAAAAACGTGCAAAACGGAGTTCGATTAAATCTTATCCTATTAGAGAATTTTCCGTATATCAACCGATTATTTAATGGTATAAGATTTTCGAAAAAAAAAGATCGTTATTAGAATAACGTCCTTGAATTGAATGAATTGAAGACGGTAGTGCAATCAAATATCAAATCCTGATTTTTCAGTTGAAGGGTTATTTTGAAAAATGCTATCACAGTTACACGCGAAAAATTCAGTGAAAAATCTGTAAAAAGCAGCCATTTTGAAACATTTCGACCTTATGACACGCTTTTCGAAAAAAAAAATTGGAGTTTAAAGTTGGAATTAGGGGATTTGGATTTGAAATGTTGAGTTTGGGGAAGTGGAGGGAATTTATTGAATTGTTAATAAAAGAGGGTTAGGATTTAACTTAAGCCTAATTCAACCCTAATCTCTCTTTTCCTAATTCCTCCTCCTCTCGGTCGCCAGCACATGTCCCTTCTTCTTCCCCTCCATCTGTAGTCGCCGTCGAAGCCGAGGAGGAGAAGATCAAGATTTCCGGCTCTTCCCCTCTAAATCGGAGTGCCCAGATCCCCGCCGCCGCCGCTGGCTAGTGCGTGCCCCCAGCCTCCTTCTCTCTCCTGGAAAACCCCCTGGACCCCTGCAGCCTTCCCGAGACGCAGCCATCCCTGTTGCTGCTGCTGCTGCTGCCGCTGCTGCCTTGTTGCTGCCCTCCTCTAACCAGCACGAAACTCTTCTACACCAGTACATGATCGTGCTTTTCAGCGAGATGCCCGCTTGGTGCTCGATAAAATGTCTTGTAGTTGATGTTGCTTTTCTGGCCAATCCGTTAGCCGGCGATCTGAATTCTTGGGAGCACGGTGATCCCTTGCTCTTCATCTACCTCGTGTTCATCTCGTTGGTGTGATTCGGACACTTAGTGAAGTCGCGGACCCGTGGTGTACCCGTGAACCCTCCGCGCGGCCGTTTCCTGTCTTTGGACCTTCGTCGTCGCATCGGTGCTGCTCCGCTGCAATCAGAGGAGCGTCGTTGACGCCTTTTCACAACTCTTTTTTCACAACTCTTTATTCAAAATGGAAAGATTTTATCGAAAATGCTTTCTAAAGAGGGTTCGGGACGTGATAGATTAAGATAGTATCAGAATCAGGTTAAACCACAGGTTTAGGATAACCCCTAGGATGACTTATTAGGGTATTTAGGCACGTGAGAGCGCAGGGTTACAGTATGGGATTAGGAGTCCCGGTATGGCATTTGAGTCGAGTCGATCATTGACCTTAACCCCGTTTTGTGTCTCAGGAGATGGTACGTCCCCTGTCTGGCAGGCGTGGTGGTGGGTGCATTCGCGCTAGTGAGTCTGATGTTTTGGACCGTGTTTAGCGCATCAAGGAACAGCTGACAGTGTTAGAGAGGTTGGTTCAGCAGATCGCACAACAACAGGTGACCGTTGGGACCAGCCAGGTTTTACCCTCTGTCCAGACTGCTAGGGGAGCTACTGACCCTCCTGCTGACGGTGTGTCACCTGTGGTGGCTGGTGTTGATTCTATTAGAGCGACTGGTGCTATACCTGTTGCCGCCGTGACGGCAAATCCGACGGTCATGGCCACTGGAGTGTCTTCTTTTCCGACCGGGCATGCAATCTCTGCAACCGGTGATGTTGCTTTAGCGGCAGAGCAGGCCCGAGTTAAGGCAAACTTGGTGGAATTCTTGGTGGAATTACTACTCCCCAATTTTTCGCCTTTTTTTTTCCTGGGGAATCAAATAAAGCAGTCATACTCTATTGGTTGACAGCATTCAAGAACTCATTCCTCCTCAATTTGTCTTCTTTGCGAGCTCAACCTAGATCTCTTTTCTCTTTCACTAATTTCTGCACTCCAGGAGTTTGATCAATTGCCTTTGTGGTGAAGTAGCTGCACTTAGAGCTATCTGGAGAATTATGGCTTTACCTGATTTGTAAGTCTTATCTATGAAACCTCCATGTCATTTCCTCCCCTCTTTTAAGAAGCATTCAAAAAAATTTCTTGGGGAATCAAATAAGGCAGCCATACTCTATTGCTTTGCCATGCAAAAGTCTCCAAGATTCTATTCTCAGGTTCCTCCATATTGGTTGGCAGCATTCAAGAGCTCATTCCTCCTAAATCTTTCGAAAGCATACTAGCCTAGCTCAATATATTAATACTCTTTGAAAATTTTATTATAGAGATATGCTTTAATACACTTGGCTTGTTTAGATCTAGCTGTTCATTTTTAAGGTTAAAATTAATTTTTATAAAGTAATTATTTGCTCAACAAGTTACACACACACACACACATATATATATATATATATATATATAAAAGTTAGGCTACTATACTATCGATAGCACCAAGCATTTGGTGCTATCAAATTTTTTACCGTTTGATCATTTTTATCCGTTAGATTTTACTATTTTTCCAACCACCCATTAAACCCAAGAGGTCCACTATAATCTCAACCACACATCTTTTAATTCAACGATTAAAAATTTAATAGCACCAATAACTTGGTGCTATTAATAGTATTCCAGCCTAATTACAAAATTTGATAACATCCAACAAATTTTTGTTTTCTTATTTAATTTTGTTTCTTACCAAATTAGATAGGGGGTAATTTGATAAGTAACAAACCTTCATACATTAAAATTTAAAATTTAACTGAAGTTTAAACTTTACATTTATAATATTATTAATTAAGTTCAAATTTAAATCTAAATTTAATTTTCAAAAAGAAAATATTTATATTTAAATTAATAATACATTTCAATTCAAATTGTTAATCCAATATTAAAATAACGTGAAAGTTCAAAAATATTAATCTATTTTAAATTTAAATTTAATTTATAATGTACTTATAAACCCAACTTTTATTATTTACTTAAATAGAAGGTTTCTATTTTTAAAATGAAATTTAAATTGTTAATTTAATATTGAAATAGCATTAATGTTCAAAAATATTTAAATTTATATTTAATTCATATTATAGTTAAAAAAAAAAATGTAACTTGAGATCCTTTATCGTAACTTCTTCAATCTGATTTCCTTATTACTAACTTGACAAAATCCAGGTGGAGGCTATTTGCTATAATGCGGCTTAATTATGAAATTGGATAGCAGCTAGTGTGTGATGCTCTAGTACCTGATGCCTGCAAGGTGTTTGGTTAATTGCACACTGATTGGCCGTCCCATTTGCTCCTGTCGGCTCGCTGTTTGATGCGTTGCCTTCGGTTCTTGCTTCCTGCGAGCTGCTGGTGGTGTGCTCTGTTGCCTTGTTGCCTTGTTGCCTTTGATTCTTGTGGTCTGCGAGCAGCAGGTATTGTGGCCTTGTGATCTTGTTTCCTGCGATCTGGTGGGTAGTTGTTTGTTGCCTTCGATTTATGGTTGTTGTGCTGCTTGTTGCTCTCGACTGGTTGTTGCCTGGGTGCCTTCGGTTTCTTGTTGCCTTCGAGCCCTCGGTTTTTTGTTGCCTGGTTGCCTTCGATTTCTTGTTGCCTCATGAGCTGGTTCTTGTGTTGCTGGTGGCTTTCGATTTTTCTTGTGGCCTTGTTGCCTTCGATTTCTGGTCGCCTGTGAGTTGGATCTTGTGCTGCTTGTAGCTATCGGTTTCTTGTTGCTTGTTGTTGCCTTCAATCTCTTGTGGCCCTCAAGTGTTTGTGGCTCTGATGTTGCCTTGTTGCCTTTAGCTCCTGATGCCTGATGTTGCCCTGTTGGTACATGATGGATGCGCTGATCTCTGGGACCATGCCGCTCTGATACCAAATGTAATACCCCGGACGATCTGCAGCCGCCTATGATGAAATTGCTCTGAGGCCGGCGAGGCGGAGAGGATGATGGTGGGTCTTACGGGGGAATTTGGGAGGAGTTAGAGAGAGGTATTGAGATAGAGAGAGTGAGAATTGGGAGAGAAGATAGTTGAGATTGAGAGAAAGAGAGAGACAGGAAAGGAGAGGGAGAGAGAGAGAGAGAGAGAGAGCTTGGGAAGGAAGTAGAAGCTTGTATTAAGTTCTTGATGCCTATTACATACTACATCGCTGCTGCATATATAGTCTCTCTACTAATTACTTTAGCTAATTAAGCTACTCTACTAAACTATAGCAAGTATCTTAGTTATAGTAATAAGTTTCTAAGTGTGCTGGTTGCTAATGTGGGCCTCGGGTTAGGCCCTTTCGGTTGGGCTTTTGCTGGTTGCTACTGTGGGCCTCGGGTTTAGCCTTTTCAGTTGGACTTCGTCAGTGGGCTTCAGCTGGAAAATAAAAAATTAATTTTACAATAAAAATTAATAATTTTTTTATTATTCTCTCGATTTAAAAAAATTCAATACTTTTTATTGTAGAGAGATTCAAGCAAGCTCCGCACCCATGCCCTCTCCAAACGGGCGGCACATGTTCGGAACTGCCGTTTCTCCGAGTGCGCAGCTTCTGCTCTGCACCATCCCTTCTCCAAATGCTTTTGCTCCTTCCGCTTCCGCTTTCGCCCCTTCCAATTCCGCTTCCGTCCTTTCCGCTTCATTTTTTTATTTGCTATTTTCATTTTTTTTTTTTATAATATTTTTATTTATATTTAGTATTATAATATTTTTATTTATATTTAGTAAATTGCTATTTTCAAAGATGAAATATATTTTATAAATTTGTTATTAAAAAATTAAATAAAATTTTTATTTGGTAATTCTTCTTAAGTTAATTAAATTTTGCTATTTTATAAAATTAAGATTAAGGATATAATTTAGAAAATAAAAAATATAAAAAAAAATTTAATCACTTTATATTAAATTATTTTTGAATTTAAATTTATTTAGGCTAAATTAAAAATGTGAGTTTATAATTTGTTTTTTAATTTGCTATTTAAATTCATATTCAAATTTATATTATAAAATAAAACTCTATATTCTTATGTATTTCCTTACCGGCAATGGGGGCTTTGTTTTCAGGGGTTTTTCGAGGGGCCCTGATGCCTTTGCCGGTCCCCTCCCGGCTTTTTTTCTCTTTCCTCTGGGCCACGCTCTTACTTCTTATGTCCTTCAAATAGGATGTTTTTCTTGTTTAATCAAAAAAAATTATGTACTTAAATTTAAATTATTTTTGAATTTGGATTTATTTAGCTTAAATTAAAAATATCAGTTTATAATTTATTTTTAAATTTATTATTTAAATTCAGATTCAAATTTATATTATAAAATAGAATTCTATATTCAAATTATGTACTTAAATTTAAATTAATTTTGAATTCATATTTAAGTTTCATTGAATAAACTAAAGTTATTATTATTTTTTTTTTTATAAATTTATTATTATAAAATTAAGAATATTATTGTGAAAATTGACTTAATATACTCTTTACATCATATTGACTAATATTCCCTCCACATCATTATTCATTATAGTATAATTGTGAAAGTTTTAAGTTTGATTTGAAATATAGTATTTTTAAAAAATTCAAATTACAAATTGATTGTATTACCACAAATAATTTATAATTGATTGTACAATTAAAACTTGAGTTCAAATTTGAATCAAATTATAAAACTTGAGTATATATTTAAATCAAATAAAATAAAGGGTATATTTGTAATTATACATGCTTACCAATAAAGAAATGGGATGAGATAAAATTATCAAACTTATTTGCTTATAATAATAAGAATATATATATATATATATATATATATATATATATATATATATATATATATATATAGTTCGGCTACGATAGTACCAAGTATTTGGTGTTATCAAATTTTTTACCTTTAGATCAATTTTTTTAATTATTTTCACCCTTTAAATTTTACTATTTTTCCAACCATCTATTAAACTCAAGGGATCTATTATCATCTCAACCATACATTTTTTAATTCAACAATTAAAAACTTAATAATACAAATTATTTGATATTATTAATAGTATTCCAGCTTAATTCTATATATATTATAAACTAGAGCTTTTTTGTGCTTGTACAAGTATATGAGCTCTCGTGCTTATAACTTTATAGATTTATATTTTTTCATGATTCGTGCATCACAAGTCAGAGTGAATAATGGAGAGGGCATTACTGGTACGTTCACGGGACTCTTTTTTTTTTATTTTTTTTTTATTATTGGCAGAGTGAGAGACCCCTCCCCCTCCCCCCTCCCCCCTCCCCCTCTCTCTCTCTCTCTCTCTCTCCATCTATTTTCTCTGACACCCCTCCCCTCCTCTCCCCTCCCCTCTGACACCCCTCCCCTCCCCTTCCACTCCCTCCTCTCTCTCTCTCTCTCTCTCTCTCTCTCTCTCTCTCTCTCTCTCTAAACTTCCGCCCACACCCTTTCCTATCCTCTCTCCTTCTCTCTGTGCTACAAAGTAAGCATATATTTTTATTTTATTTTTTTAAAAGTTTTTAAAATTTTAAATTTCATTTTTTTTTCTTACAGGGAGATCTAGCATAAATTTTTATTTTATTTTAATTTTTTAAATTTTATTTTTTTTCCTTCTCCGGAAAAGTATGTTTTTTTTAAAAAAAAAAAATTCAAAATTTTTAAATTTTTATTTTATTTTACTTTTTACATGGAAACTATGAATTTTTATTGTATATATTATTATAACTTGTGAAAAAAAACAATAAAAATTCGTGTTCATCTCATTGCACAATTCTCATGCTTAATTATCAAAATTGGAAGAGAAAAAGTAGATTTCTTTATATTTTAAAGTTTTACGAGATTATATAAAAGAAATCAAACTGTAGTGTGACTAGTAACTTTGATTGAGGAGAGGGGTAATTGAACAGTTGTCCAAATTTAAAAGACCAAATAACTTATTATATTTCATTGGTCTTTACACTGAATTTTAGATTTAATTTTGTTTTTCTACCGTATGCTTAATAAATATATTATTTTAGACAAAATCTAACATCTTATTAAGAGATAGTGGTTAAAAGATAAGGAAAAAAATAAAATGAATTCCCTAGTAGCTAGACTTATTGAAAGTTTATATTAAGTTATTTTTTATGCCAAAATGACACTTTTTACCAATATTTATTGACAATTTTTATACAAAATTATAAATTTATTTCTTATAGTGTAGAGATTGAATAAAAGAACAGTTGATTGGTGTATTTGAAAAAAACAAAAATAGTATAATATAGAAAGTAAAAATTAATCTGTAAAAAACAGTGTAGTGTTGTGTAATTAAGCCAAATAAAAAAATTCAAATGCCTGTTTATAAAAGAAGTAAAGTTCAAATGCTTTTTATACAATTTTTTTACTTTCTCAATCAAAAAGAGTGTGGAGTGGGGGTGTGAGGATGGATTCCTTTGTCGGCAATAATTGATCGAGTTTGCTTGACTCCTAATAAGTACTCTTATCTATGAAACCTCCCTTTCATTTCCTCCCCTATTTCTTTTATGAAGCATCCAAAAAATTACTACTCTCCAATTTTTGGCCTTTCTTTTCCTGGGGAATCAAATAAAGCAGTCATACTCTATTGGTTGACAGCATTCAACAACTCATTCCTCCTCAATTTGTCTTCTTTGCGAGCACAGCCTCTCTTTTCTCTTTCACTAATTTTTGCACTCCAGGAGTTTGATCAATTGACTTTGTGGTGAAGTAGCTGCACTTAGAGCTATCTGGAGGATTATGTCATTTCCTCCCCTCTTTTAAGAAGCATTCAAAAAAATTTCTATTCTCAGGTTCCTCCATATTGGCTGACAGCATTCAAGAACTCATTCCTCCTAAATCTTTTTTCTTTGCAAGCTGAACATCTCTTTCCTTTTTCTCCAATTTATGCACTCCAGGTGTTTGATCATTTGCATGCCCAAGCAGTGGTGAAGTAGTTGGAGTTAGAGCTATCTGGAGAATTATGGCTTTAACTTTCGTAACCGAATCGGTGGCGTCGTCGGATCATCGAGAATCTCGTTAGCACTAATTGAGTTTGCCTGGTAAGTCTTATCTATGAAACCTCTATTTCATTTCCCCCCTCGTTCAAAAATTATTCAAAAAATTGCTCCTCCCCCAACTTGAATATATATGCTCTATCTCTTTTAAACAATATTTATTATCAATTTTTGTACAAATTATAAGTTTATTTTCTTATAGTGTAGAGGCTGAAAAAAAAAAAAAAACCAAAGTTTTTTTTGAGAGAAAGATAGCAGACTACTCGCTTTATTAAAAGAAAAATGAACTAAGCTAAAAAAAAGTGAGACAACCTGGTCTCTAGACCAGGGCGACGAGCAGCACACACACACTCACACACACACTCACACACACACCAAAAAAAATAAAAAAACAGCAACAGTAGGGATACCCGACCCGAACTCGATCCCGATCCGAATCCGAATTAATTTTACGTTATATATATATATATATATATATATATATATAGTACCAAATAATTGGTGCTATCAAGTTTTCAGCCGTTGGATGAAAAGATATGCGGTTGGGATTATAGTGATTCCCTAAGATTTTTACTATTCAACCAACTACCTAGTAAACCCTAGGGGACCACTATAATCCCAACCACATATTTTTTCATCCAATGGCTAAAAACTTGATAGCACCAATGAATTGGTGTTATCGATAGTATTCTAGCCTAATTCTATACATATATATATATATATATATAATATTATATTTAAATTTATATTTTAAAATTTTAAATTTAATCTAATATATTTTGAAATTTTGTAAAAAGAAAAAAAAAATAATTATTTTAGATTTAGATTTTCGGGTCCAGATTCGGGTTCAGGTTTTGAATTGTTGGTCGGGTTCGGATATGAATATGAATTTTTAAAATTCGTCGGATTCGAATTCGGATTCGAATTTTTAAAAATCCGCCCCGAATCCGACCGTTGACATCCCTACTCCAGAGCGCCAACATGTTTCTAATCCAACTCGTCCCGAGCGCGCCAACATTATAAAAAAAATAAGAATAGTTGAATAATATATTTGAAAAAAAAGAGGGTAATGTAGAAAGTAAAAAAAAGTATGTACAGTATAGTGTAGTATTATTAAGACAAATAAAAAATTCAAATACCTGTTTATAAAAAAGCTAAAGTTCAAACATTCCTTGCACATTTTTTTCCGTAATCTATAGACCTCTATATGCAGACAATAAATTCTCCGTCAACAAAAGTGTGGAGTGGGGGCTGACGGACAGATCATTCTATCGCCAATAATTAAGTTTCGTTGACTGATTGTTAGTTTTCTTTATAAAATTTTCATTTCATTTTCACTCTTACCAGAAACATTCAAAAAATTACTCCTTTCCAATTTTTCTAGCCTGATGGAATTTAAATAATGTAAAATAATAATTATTTTTTAAAAGATTAAATTCTTAGGGCTCGTTTGGTAACGGAATAAGACAATACTAGTTATACCAGAGATAAATATAAAGTACAAAATTAATGTAAAAAAACGTTTGGAATGATTCCAGATATAAGAGATTTTATATTTGGTATGATAATGAGAAATAAGAGGAATAAAAAGTTTTAGTTGGGTTAAATAATCTTTTTGCCCTCAAATTTTATTATGTGATAAAGCTTGTTAAATTTTAATTTCTTCCTTTTAATTAATAGAATAAAGCCTTACAAAAAAAATGAGATAAAATCTAAATCAAAATCAAAATCAAATTATATTTCATAAAAATAATATTTAATTTAACATTTCATTTGATCTATTTTACAAAAAAAATAAATTATTCATCCTATTTTTATTCAAAAAAATAAATTATTCATTATATTATTCAAAAAAAAAAAAAGATAAAATCCAAATTGAATAAATAAGATAAAATCCAAATCAAGGGGAGAAGGAGATGTCGCCTCGGGAAGCGACGCAGGGGAGGAGCTGTGCCTCAGGAAGCGTGCTAGGGGTAATTTTAGAAAGGAAAATATAGTGAGAGTAATTTTGGAAAGAAAAAATAGTGGGGGGATAATTCTGAAAAGGAAAATATAGTAAGATTTTACTATAGGAACAGTAATTCTCACTTATACCAGAAGTACTGGAACAAGTTATTCTCGTAGTTTCTGGTATGTTTGGGGCGATAAGGGGATATCCTCCCCCAAGCTATCCCGATTCCAAACGTTTGGTTCGGGTACAAGCGAAAACTGGTTATTCCGGAGATAGATATAAGTTCAGGTATAAGCAAGAATTATAGTAATTTTGTGTTTTGGTTGAGTATAAGAGTTGTACCGGGATAAGAAAAGTTGTGTTTCGTAAGTTAAAGAGGAATAAGAATAATAGAAGGGATTAAAATTTATAAAATAAAATAAAAAAATTTTAAATTTTATAAATTTAAATATCTTATAATTTAAAAAATTTTAATTAAAAAAAAAAATAATAAGCAACAGGTGGAACAGCTATTCCACCTGTGGGGTGGAACTGCTGTTCCACCTTTATACCGGTATAACCTGGTATGGGGGGAACAGATATTCCCCCCACACCTAAATGTTGTTTGGGTATAAAGGGGGGATAACCCCCTTATCCCCCCTTATACCGGTTGCCAAACGCAACCTTAGCTTATGTTTAATCGGGGAACAGGAGGGGAAGGGGGATAAGGGTTATTCTCCTCTTATTTTTCAAACATAAAAAAAGAAAAAGATGGGATTAATGGCATTAAGGTGGGAACAAGTTATTTTCATTTATTTTTGGGTAAGAATAATTTTTTTCACCCATTTTTTTACTTTTTTTTTAAAAAAAAATTAAATTTTTTTTTTTTTTTAAAATTTTTAAAATTTTAAATTTAGAAAATTTGTAAATTTTATAAATGTTAAAATTTTTAATTTTAATTTTTAATAAATTTATAAATTTTTTAAATTTATTAATTTTAAAATTTTAAAATTTATATATATTTTTATATACAATTTTTAAAAATTTAAAATTTTTAAAAATTTAAAATTTTTTATTTTTTTTATAAATTAATTTTTTTATATATAAAAACTAAATTTAAATAATATAAATTATAATTAATTTTTTTTAAAATAATTTTTTAAAAGTATAATTTTCTTAATTAATTTTTTTTATTTCATTTTATCAAACTAAACATAAATTTTTTTATATATCGTACAATTCTAATATTCATTTAAATATAAATATAAAATTATATTAGTTACTACTTATTTATAAACTTATATTTATTTATAAAATAAATAATTTTTACTTATATCTGAACCAAATGTAATTCTAGTATAGTGAATTATTTCTTTCACAATACTTTTTAAAAAATTAGGTGATTTGTGGATGTATAGCTTAATATGGACGGGGCCACTTAACAATTTGTGAAATGACTTCTCACCACACTTCACTCATTGGATGAGTGGATTGCTATAGGGTGTACATTTTACATTCACCCATCTAAAAATGAGGGATCGCTTTATAATTTGTGAAGTGATTTCTCACTACACTCTATCAATTGTAAAATATATACTCTAAATGAGATATACAAAAAGTATTTTTCTTTTGAGAATGGTAAAAATTGATCAGTACCGCTCAATGTACCATATAATTTGTCACTATAAATATTTTGTACGTTTAGATTATAAAGTATATCAAACGACGGAGAGTGTCACTAAAAATAGTATATAAAAATATTTCTCTTTATTAAAATTAAAAATAATATAATAAACAAAATTAATACTAAAATACAGTATAGTATTGGAGGCGGTGGACATACCCTATTTATAAGGCCAGCTTTACTCAATAAAATTTTAAATTATTAAACATTATCTAAAGTAGTTTTTCACCCACCCTTCTATTGGCCGACAGCTTGCAAGAACTCAACACATAAATTCCTCCTAAAATTTTCTTCTTTGCAAACTGAATCTCTCTTTTTTCTTTCTCCAATTTCTGTACTCCAGGAGTTTGATCGATTGCCTAAGTAGTGGTGAAGCAGCTGCACTTGGAGCTATTTGGAGGATTATGGCTTTAACTTTCATAGGCCAGTCGGTGGCATCGGCGATCATCGAGAATCTCGTGGACACATGCTCATCCTACCTCAAGACGTGCCCGGCAGCCAGTGGCATGGAGGACGAGCTCGACCGGCTGCATTATGACCTTCCGCAGGTCAAGGCAGTCTTGACTGCGGTCGAGGAGGGTGCGCCGGCCATGATGGAGAACGAGGGGCTGCGTATGTGGCTGTGGCAGCTCAGAGACGCCGTGGAGAATGCAGAGGACGTACTCGACGAGCTGGAGTACTACGAGCTGGAGAAGAGAATACGAGATCGAGATGACAAGGTGCGTGGCAATATTCTTTCTAAATACAAAATAAAGATTGATAGTTTTATTAAAGGTATCTTTCCCGATGACACAATGGAGAGGTTGAAAGAGGCTGTCAAGGTGTTAAACAAGGTCATTGACCGTATGGGGCCATTCCTTCAACTTGCTATTGGGTTATATGGTCCCAGCGTTAAGCGTCAGAAGCTCGAGGAAGTCAAGAATGCTCGCGAGACTAGCTGTTTTTTAACCGAAATTGAGGTGCTCGGACGAGACAAGGAAAGGGACACGATAGTCGAATGGCTGATGAAACCGGAAGATGGGGAGTCTGGAGGGATCACTTTCAATGTCTCTGCTTATACCATTGTTGGTATGGGTGGGCTTGGGAAGACTACCCTTGCTCAACTAATCTATCACGACGAAAGAGTGCAAGGGTACTTCGACCTGATTATGTGGGTTTGCGTTTCTCAAGACTTCAATGCAGCTACGATAACGAGAAATATTGTAGAAGAAATAAATTATAAGAGTTCTGTTCATATGCACAATCTAAATGCACTCCATAAGGATCTTAAAGAAAAACTTACGTCGAAGAGGTTTTTGCTTATACTGGATGATGTTTGGAACGATGATAATAGGACGGAGTGGGAGAAATTAGTTGCTCCTTTGACATTCGGACAGCGAGGAAGCAAGATCCTGTTGACAACTCGAATGTGTTCGGTTGCGGATATGGCGGCAAAAGTGATGAAATGCAAACAAGAATCATTAAATCTAAATGAGTTGGAGGAGAGCGACCGTTTGTTGCTTTTCAATAAGCATGCATTTCTTGATGTGAACCCGGATGATTATAAAAACTTGCGGCCGATTGGTGAGCAGATAGCGAAGAAGCTTGGTGGATGCCCATTGGCAATAAAGGTTATAGGAGGGCTATTAAATTCCTACATGGATTATGATTACTGGAAAAGAATTTTAAAAGAAGACATTATAAAAGTACAGCAAGGAGAGAATGACATCATAACAGTTTTAAGATTAAGCTACGACCATTTACCCATATGCTTACAGGTTTGCTTTAGATATTGTAGTATATTTCCACAGGATTACGCGTTTAAGAGGAAAGAGTTGGTCTATATGTGGATGGCTTCAGATCTGATATCACAACCTATTTGCGGAGGGCAGAGGCCGGAGGATATCGGAAAAGAGTATTTAGATCTTCTGACAAGAAAATCATTCTTTACTTGCAAAACCATTTTTTCTCAGTCTAAACGTTATGTTATGCACGATCTGCTGCATGACCTAGCACAATCTGTTTCTCGAGGGGAATGCATCAGAATAGGAGGTGATGTTGCAGGAAATACTATTCCACGGACAATTCGACATTTATCTATTGAAATCACAAATTTTCTTTTCATCAAAGAGTTCTCCAATCTTAAGAACTTGCGTACTCTTGTCATATTGGTTAAAGAGGATCATAGACATAATGCAGATCATTTACTTGCGTTTAATGAGGTTATAAAAGGATTTAAAAACTTACGCCTATTGAGCTTAAGGGGGAATTTTAGATTAAATGATTTATTTAATGCACTTGATAGCTTGATACACCTCCGGTACCTATCTTTTTTGTCCCATTGTTTTACATATAAGGATTTCCTTCATCCGTATCTTAATAGACTTTATCACTTGGTAGTCATGAAGTTCCCAGACCATGATTCAAAGCGTCGCCATGGTTCATCAAGGCATCCTATGAATATTGAATATGATGGCTTTACTAACTTGGCCAACTTGCGTTCATTAGATGCTGATTATGTTGTGATGCAAAATATTCCTTATGTTAGCAAACTACCCTTCATCTGCGAATTAAAAGATTTTTTTGTCCGAGAGAAGAGTGGTTACAAAATCAGTGAACTAAAGAACCTCAGAAATCTTCGTCGCCTGTGCATTAGAGAACTTGAAAATGTGAGGAATTTTGAAGAAGCTATGGAGGCCAAGTTGGAGGAGAAAGAATATCTCAAATCATTAACATTGGGATGGTCTAAACGCCGCTTCAGTTGTGTAGAGGTGGATGAGCAGCTCCTCGATAACCTTTGTCCTCATATCAATCTGAAGAGATTGTGTATTGAAGAATACCAAGGTGCTAAATCTCCATGTTGGATGACAGATCTGTCTCTCATCAATTTGACATCCATCTGTCTGGAGGACTGTAAAAGATGGGAGCACCTCCCACCTCTTGGGCAGTTGTCTTCCCTCAATCATCTTCACCTCAGTGGACTACATGCAGTAAAGAAAATAGATTCCTCATTCTTTGGGAGTAGTGGTGGGTGTGCCTTTCCATTATTGAAGGACCTAGTCTTTGAGGAGCTGTCAAACTTGAAGGAGTTGATTGGAATAGACGATAGGTGCATGTTTCCTAAACTTCAAACTGTGGAAATTAATCGCTGCCCTAAATTGAGGGAAATTCCTACTCTGCTGCCTCGTAGTCTAAGAGAATTGAAAATTCATAAAGCCGGATTGACCGCTCTTTCAGTGATAAATCAACGTTGCGGAAACAACAATGTAAGTGCTATGTTTTATAAACTTCAAATTACCCACCCTGAGGTTTAGCTCATTTTCACTTTTCCCCCTATGGTTGAAAAAGTTTTGCTTTATTCCCTTGTGGTTTTGCTTATTTTCACTTTGTCATCCCGTGATTCAAAAAGTTTCATTTTGCCCCTGCGTGGTTTAACGCAATTTTCACTTTGCCATCTTGTGATTATTTTAACATTTTTAATTTGCATATAGAATTTTTTGGTGAAATAAAAATTGAACCACAGAAGGATAAAGTGAAACTTTTTGAATCATGGGGTGGCAAGGTGAAAATGAGCTAAAACACATGGGGGCAATTTGAAGTTTACCCTTATTATATTAAAACACCGATTCATATTTGCATGGCTGTAATTGCCCGGACTTAATATCTTTATATCTTTTCTTTTTGCAACAGCAAGAACATTTTAAAGCTTTAGAAAGCTTAAATATCAGTCATTGTGAGAAGCTCGAATATGTTTCACCAGAGTTTTTTCGGAAATCCAATCCCCTAAGAGACCTGAGGATAATTGAGTGCCCGAAGTTGACAACACGTGGGATCTCCGACATCCAACTGCCCTCTATACTCAATCATCTCACTATTTGGTCATGCGGCGACCTTGAAGTGCATTTGCTCCAGTTATTACCAAATTTAACATCTCTTACTTCGCTGGAATTATGCGATTGCGCAAGCATGACATCCCTTCCCCCAGCACAAGCGTGTGCACGGTGGACAATGCTTTCTCATTTAAAGATAACCAACTGTAAAGAATTGTCATCACTTGGTGGAATGCAAGCTCTCGTATCCCTTAGTTCTTTACAAATTTGTGGGTGTGACAAGCTAATTGAAGTTGCCCTGCTGGAGCCTCCGTTCCCAAACGATATCAGCCAAAATAATGCAGTGGACTGCTCTTTGAAGCTTGTTAGTCTATCAATTGACCACCACGCGCTCCTACTCCTGGAGCCATTGAGGAGTCTCACCTCCATCTGCAATTTGACTCTCCCTGATGCTCCGCAACCCACTTCCTTACCTAAGGAATGGGTACGGCAAAATCGCTACCTTACCTGAGATTTTACTTGTATATGATGCTGATCTCATCCAATCTGTTCCGGATCTGTCCGGATCTGCCTACTTCACTGCGTACTCTAAGCATCAGCGGGTGTCACCCTGAGTTGAAGGAGCGATGCAAAGAGAATATAGACCTTGATTGGCCCAAGATTGCCAACATCCCTCAAGTGAGGATTGCATGAATTGATATTTAAAAAGGTGATGATGCACATTCTATGCTCACTTCACAACCCTTTATCTATCGGCCATGCTACTCTCTGTAATTAATGCAATTCATTTCAGTCTTAATGAAGTACCTCTCATTTGATCTTAACATGGTTATCTCAATTGTTACAGGATTCCAATGATTAGTTATTGGGTAATGCAAGAGCAGCCAGGTTTGTTTTTAATTAGCATCTTCAATCAAATTTTTATATTTTGTACTCTATGATTTGGATACATAATAAGGGAATATATCACTACTAATTGCCCCTTATAATACTTGGTGCTCAATGGTCGTATTGGTCTTTTAAAACAAACAATGTAATGAATATAATATATGTAGCATATCAATTGCTCTCTAAAGTTATATATGACTAGTTGTCCAGTGATGAGTTAGAACATAAGAGATGCGCGACAAATGCTTTCTAGTTGTTTTAATCTCTTGGTGCAGGACTGTAGCAATGGTATAATAACACTCCTATATATATTTCTCTCAATTCTTTCAGTAATATAGCAAGAGTAAAGTTTTGTTCATCTATTTTGTTGGTGCAGGATTAGAGAAAGACTCCATTTATTGCATGTTTTTTTTTTTTTTTTTTTTCTATTGCCAAATTAATGTAAAATCGTTATGAATGAAATTATCCTAAAGATAATTTAGTGGTTGAATATTCCTGCACAAGTAGCAAATCTTATAGCCTAGTTTAAACATTGCTTTCAAATATGTTTCAAACCTTTTATTTTTTTTTTCTGTCAGCAGCATAACTAGGACCCTGATTAAGCTTGTGAACTTAATTTCAGTGGTATAATTATATTTTAATTTTGTTAATGTTTATATGTTTTTAATGCAGAGTGTATATATCAATTTGGGAGTAAATTTAGTAGGTACTCCCAAATTGTATCAACTAATTTGTGGCACATTATATCACTCTTGAATTAGCATTCTATATAGTACATATACTACAATACATATACTAAGGAAGAATAAATAGAAGGCTTTATTACACCTTTAATTTCTGCACTATACTTCAGAATCTTTTTTAAAATTTTCTGTCATGTACTATTTTTTCTTTGTTCGTTTGTTTTTTTGTCCATAATCTGATGAAGCTTTTTTTTTTTTTTTTTTGTCTACAATCTGATGAAGTTGTTGAGCTTCTTTTGAAGTAGCCAAAACATCTCTGTAATTAATGCAATTCATTTCGGTCTTAATGACTACATCTCATTCAAACTTAACAAGCTTTTCTCATTTGTTTCAGGATTATTTACACTTTTTTTGGATGATGCGAGAGCAGCCAGGTTCAATTTTTAACTTAGCATCCTCAAAAGATTCTTTATTTTTTATTTTTACCCTTACTTTATGATTTTGGATACATACAAGGAAATATATATAGTGCTTATAATCACCCCTTATAGTACATGGTGCTTCCAAGACTTATATTTGATTACCCCTATCCATCAATCGAACAGTTAGCTTCCACATCTGTATTCTTTAGTTTTCTTGGCGCAGGATTAAAATCAGATTCCATATATTCCTCTTTTCTTTCTTCTTTTTTTTTTTCTCTCTCTAAAGCCAAAACAATGTAAAATCTTTAAGAAAGAAATTGCCCTCTTTTGGGGCAAGGATGTTAAATGCTTCGATTTTGTTTATTCTCAATATATATATTCATATATCCTAAAGATAATTTAGTGTTTGAATATTATGGCATAAATAGCAAATCTCATATCCTGGTCATACGCTTGTTTACTTTTTGTCTATTATCCAATGAAGTTGTTAGACATTGCTTTAAAATGTGTTTCAAATTTTTGTTGTTTTTTTACAGCAGTATAACAGGCACCAAATTAAACTTGTGAACTCAATTTCAACAGTATAGATCATGCTTTAAATTTTGTTAAACTTTTTTTTGTTTTTAGTGCAGGTTGTATCGACATTTAGAGTAAATTTGGTGGATGCTCCGCCGATAAGACTCCGTTGACTCATCGTAAAAGGAAAATGATGGCTATGCTGCAGCAGGCATCAACTTGCAACTAGATCCTACAGCGCCTTACTCTTACTTTATTAATAGTTTTTAAAAACCATTCCGTTCAATTTCATATTGAATACAAAAAAAAAAAAAACTGAGGTGTTACCGCTTATGCTCTATGTTTGGTGGAGCGAGAACAAATTAAAGACTATCAATTTCTCTATGGGAATGTAATAGGACTAAATAATCTGCCTATGTATTTCTGTTTTCTTTTTGTTCTTGGTGCTGTATGAATTTAAAAGACTCCCATTATTATAGTCTATCGATTTCGTCCTTGTTACGAAGTATGGTTAAAGTTTTATTGCTTTGTGTATATTCTCCTAATTTTCTTGATACAGGATTGGAATAAGACTACTATATATATATATATATATATATATATATATATATATATATATAGAATTAGGCTAGAATACTATCGATAGCACCAAGCCATTGGTGCTATCAAGTTTTTAGCCGTTGGATGAAAAAATATGCGGTTGGGATTATAGTGGGCCCCTAGGGTTTACTAGGTGGTTGGTTGAATAGTAAAAATTTTACGGGACTACTATAATCCTAACCGCATATCTTTTCATCCAACGGCTGAAAACTTGATAGCACCAATTGTTTGGTGCTATCGATAGTATTCTAGCCGCACTCTCTCTCTCTCTCTCTCTCTCTCTATATATATATATATATATATGTGTGTGTGTGTGTGTGTGTGTGATTAGTGTCTTTGATGTAGCTTAATTTTACTGGTTATTCTGTTTTACTGCTTAATTAATCTTCCCTAGCATACCAGTTAGCATGCTGAAGGATATTTTGAGTGTAAGTACAAGCGGTGGGACTAATTTGATTTCTTAGTAGAGAGGACAATTTTAGTTGGTGCTTAAAGTGATGGCAGATGATGTGGTGGATGGTTGTTTAATTTTTAATTTTTAATTTATTTTATTTTGTGAGACTCTGCAACCTTTAAAGGTATATATGATATATAGTTAGATTTTACAAGGGTAAATTTGCTTTTGTCGGGAATCTAATGAGTTGCTTTAAAAGATTATTGCTCCTAGTTTTTTTTTAGAACAATGTAGCATGCTACCCCTTCATTTATTAGAAGTATGAACTTGGCTACAAACTGAGACAGCTAGGTCTCGATCCACCCGAGCGCGAAAGAAAAAAAAAAAAAAAAAAAAAAAACAAAGAACATCAAGTTGTGCAAAAAGAGATCCACGTATGCCTTAACAATTTGATTTCCAACATAACATACCTCGCCGTTTGCTTTTTCGAAACAAAAATTCTCCTATTCCTTTCGAGCCAAATGGCCCACCAAGAGGCTGCGACGGTCGCGAGTTCCGTATTCCCCAAAGTGCCGCCTTTGTTACTACGTACTTTCCTCCCACAGTTTGACCGGCGATGTACAAGTGCGTAGCATTGCCTTATTTGGAAGTACTCCGTACAATAGATCCTTCGAGAAAGGGCATGCCATGAAGAGATGGTCCGCCGTCTCACTTCCGTCCGTACAGAGTGTACAAACCCCCGCCCCGCACCATCCCCTTTTAGAGAGGTTGTCGGCTGTGAGGACCCTTTTTTTGAGGACCAACCAAACGAAGACTTTAACTTTTAGTGGGGTCCTGATCCTCCAGAGCTGTACAAAATGTCTATCAACTACTCCTCCGTTCTGCTGGAATGTATAAAGTGACTTGACGTTGAACCCACCTCCATTTAATCTTATCCCACCTCCATTTAATCTCATCCTTGTCGTTCCCAGTGGGGACCGCTTGGACCTCCGCTCTGATTTGTGTTGCCATCTCCCTTTCAGCTGGGGAATCAGGGTCAAACCCCATCAAAATTTTACGCCACTTCCATCCCCTAGTTCCCCGACAGTCTCGCACCCTGACGTTTTTGCTTCTCACTTTATCATATATGAGGGGATATACAGTTCGAAGGGGGGCCTGGCCGCACCAGATGTCGTTCCACCAATCGACTTTGTGGCCATCCCCGACAATGTAGTAAATGTCGCATTTGAATAAACCCTTCGTCGATAAGACACTTCTCCACCAGTACGAAAACGGTCTGAACGACTTCCCTTCCTTAAGCGGTTTCCTCCGTGCGTAATAAGTTCCGCTTATGAGTGGGCCCCAGAGGTTATTCTGTTCAGAGAGTAGTTTCCACCACCATTTGGCTAGGAGGGTTGCGTTCATACTTTCCAGATCCAAGACCCCCAATCCTCCGTCCGTTTTGCTCCTGCAAATTGTCTTCCACTGGACGAGGCACTGTCCCCCGTTAATCGTGGTCCCTCCTTTCCAAAAGAATGCTCTTCTCAAAACATCAATGCGTCGAAGGGCCCACTTGGGCGCTTTGAAAATCGATAGGTAGTTCAAAGGTATGTTAGAAAGCACGGAGTTCACAAGGGTTAGCCTACCTCCTTGTGATAGGAGATTGGCTTGCCAACCTTCTATACGTTTCTCGACCTTTTCGATCACGGTCCACCAATCCTCCTTCCGCGGCGGCCCAATCGTGAGAGGTAAACCTAGGTAGCAAATCGGCAGTTTCCCCATCTTGCAGCCCAAGATCGTCGCAAGTCTCTCTCCATGGCGTATGTCACGCCCCAAGTTTTAAAAATCCAATCTAAATTTTTATTTTTTATTTTTTATAAATCAGAGTTCGCAAACTGGGCGTAACAGACCGCCACACATATAAGAAATCCCCTATCCAAATGGACAGAATCTCCCCTATACATGCACGGCTAGGCAAGTACGATGTTCATCAATCAGAGATCAGATAATATCTTAACTACACCAACAACATAATCAACTTAAATACTCCAAAATGAAGCATGCTAAAGTAACTCTCTAACATCAGTTTAAATGTCAAAATAAAACAAGAACTGAAATACTACGATATGATAATCAACTACTAATCATCGAGATCTCAATCACAGATATATCATCAGGGGGACAGCTCTATCGTGACGGACTCACTCGAACGTCCCGACATCCCAGCACCCGACCGACCTGAAAAATGGTCACCCAGGGGGTGTGAGATACACTGTACATGTATCCCAATGGGCACGACGAGCCGAGAAATAGCTAATCGTACCTACTGGATACTAAAATCTGCGGATAGTAATAATCAATGGGTAAAGCTGAAATAAACAGGTAGTGTCTACTGATAATCAATAATCAATGGCTAAAGCTGGAATAAGCAGATAATGTCTACTGACAATCAATAGGTCAATGGATAAGCTGAAATAAGCAGACAATGTCTACTGACAATCAATAGGTCAATGGATAAGCTGAAATAAGCAGACAATGTCTACTGATAATCAATAAGTGTTGATAATCATGATATAACTGTAATAATCCAGCATAAAGGAACTGCAGATAAGTAATACTGGAAATCATGATGTAACTGAAATAATCAAGCATAAACTGAGCAGCGATGGTACAAGGTAAATGCCTACAAATGACAGTGCAAGCTAAAAATGATGCGTCAAAAATAGAAATCCAAGTATCCAATCATATGCCATTATTGGTCTCACAGAACCTCAGGCAATACCACCGATCCGCACCCCATCCGCTGACAATAACCCGGCACTCACAGATGCAATCGGGCTCACGGGTCCCATCTCTAGACCACTTTACCGGTAAAGAACATTATCCACGGGGAGCGACCCCGACAATGTTCGTGAAGTACAACAGTGCGTGGCAATCATAATGCTATGCTCAAGCTCACGGTCTAATGACCGGGTAGTCGGCAAACCTGCCGAGATCCCCTCAGGGAAGCAACTATCTGTCTGTATATCAATCATGGGTCGATCATGCATATCTGAATATATAAGCAAGTATCTCTGGATATAAATGCAGTATAACAAGTGGCATATATGATAGAAATCAACAGGCATGATCAGACCATGAAAATCTACTGTACTGGGATATAAAAGCTGACGAGCAGGTATACATGATATGTCTAAGGAGATCAATGTCTATCAGGAAAGATCATATGGCATACAGGCAAAATTATCAGGACTAAATCAAGAACAGGCAAAATCATCAGGACTAAATCAAGAACAGGAAAAATCATCAGGACTAAATCAAGAACAGGCAAAATCATCAGTACTAAATCAAGAACAGGCAAAATCATCAGGACTAAATCAAGAACAGGCAAAATCATCAGGACTAAATCAAGAACAGGTGTCCGACTGGACTAAAGCAACCAGAGGGCCGAAAAGATAAAACCCGGACCGAAGATAACCCACCTGAATGTAGGCAGATCCTCGTACTCCCGCTCGGCTACTGGGAGGCTGGTGCTGAACAACTAGGCCCTGAATAGAAACTGTAGTCAGTAACAGACTCACACATACCCATCCCGACAACACTACAGTAACGCAACGCCAACACGGGACAATAAAGCCGATTTACGGGACCAGATCCGATTCCCGATTAACAAGAGCTCTCGGAACTCTAACAAAATGCCCAGTAGGTGTGAAGGTATTGTCTGGGGACAGCCAGCGTGTCCAACTTACATTTAGGTCCATAGTAAATCTTAAATTGCATAAAAACACTAATTTAATTACTTGTTTCGATCCGTTCTTACAACCCGGGAACCCGAAAACAGCACTATAAATTCTGTCGCGTCCGTTTTGACGAGACAAAGCTCGTGCTCACAAGCTTGGGCTGACCCGGAACCCGATGGCAAAGTTGGCCCATAAACTATTTTGGCTCAATTTACAACTATGTTACATCTTAAGATTTACTTGACCAATTAAGGAAATAACTAGAGCATGGTACTGAGGGATGACCAAGGACAGTGATGCTCACCCGAGGCGCGCCGGAGGGTGGCCGGAGGAGTCGCCGGAGCAACAACACGAAATGCCAAGGCTCGGTTTGGCCAAGTCTAGATCCACTCCTGGTCAAACTGCAAATAGGGGTGAGCACCAGTTAGATGTGGGTCCCAGAAGGTGGTTGGTCCATGCCTGGTCAGGTGCCGGCGGCCGGAGGCGGCGGCGGCCGGAGACAAGCCCGGATTGGATCACTCGGGTGCAACCCTAGAGCTTAATTACTGGGGCCTCCTCGACCCAAAACAAAATGATGGGAAGCTTATAACAAGTATTTAGATCCTACCTGGGTAGGTAGCCGGAGCCCGGGGTGCCGGAGATGGCCGGAGGTCGAAGTCGGGCGCAACTCTGGTGCAACTGCAGGGATCAACAACCCGACGTTAAAACTTCCATGCAACACGATGGGAAGCTTTCTACGGCCATACAAGCTTACCTGGGTGGTTGTCCGGTGACGGGGAGCGTCGGCAACGCGCGGCGGCGGAGCTCGGCCAAGCTCGGGGATCTCTAATGGCGGATTCTGCTCTGGGGCTCGAGAGTCTCTTCAACTTGGATCAGAGGGCTCCCCGTGGTTCTGTGAAGCTCACCAGAGGTATGCCCGGCGGCTTCGGGCAGCGGCGGCGCCGGGCGGTGCGGTTCGGCCGTGAGGAAGACGACCCCCAAACTAGGGCACGCCCGATCGGGTTCGATCCTCAACCGATGGTCCTCCGACTTTGTGGAAGGGTTGTAGTCGATGAGAGGAGGGGGCCCAACGTGGCCGATCCTTGTTTCGACGGTCGAATGGAGGCGGCGCTCAAGATCGGCCAAAATCAACTATTCCGGCGACAGGAGCTCCCGCCGTCGATCGGGACGACGGCGATCACCCTCACTTCACAGAAGAGACCCATGCAACGTCAGGAACCCATTGGAGTGATCCTTGGGCCATTCAAAACCAAGAAATACCAAGAACTCACCTCGCCGGAAAACCGAAGGAAGAAAAAGAACGCTCCCGCGGCGGCGCACGGCGGCGGCTGTCGCCGGGTTCACCTCAGCTTGGTGTAACAGTCCCCGAGGAGCCTCTAGGTGATGTTTGGAACCACCCAAGGCTTCTGGGAGAACCTTCTCACCTTCCCAGCCGAGATGAAGGATAACTTGGTTCCCTTCTTCTCCGGCGACGAGGTGGCGGCGGCCGGTGCGCGACCTCCGTGGAGTGCGGCAGAGGAGGTGGGTGCAGTTGGGATGCGGCTGCGGGGCTTGAGCTGCGGGGGTTTAAAGAAGTTCCAATCCTCGTTTGAATTTTGAATGTGTGTGCGTGTGTGTGTGGCACAATTGTTTTCTAATCCCCCAACTCTTGATATTTTGAGCCCAGACCTTCCTAGCAAACTTATCTCGCACTTAGGTCCCTTTCCAAGGACCAGCACGCAATTCGAGGCATTTTAGCTGTCAGATCGAAAAACGGACTTCGCCACGACGTCCGGCTCGACGAATCCTATCATGGTAGCGATTTTTGTTTTTCGAGAAAACGCCCGGATAAATTTTGGGTCCATAATTACTGTATCAAAATATAGTTTATCGCGCTTTTCGAGACTCTAGGGTCGTCAAACGGAAATTCCGTCAGCGCCATTGCGTTCAAAACGACAAAACCGATCAAATCCACTACCTGAACTGCTATGATCGGAGTCCAGACAGCGAATTGGCTAACGTTGGCATTTAGGGGTTTCAAAAATAGGGATTACTATTCATCTACCGTTCATAGTCCCTAATCACTTTAGTCGCGGATCCCGCCCGCTTCTTCGCTGATTTCTGGAAGATTCGACCGTTGGATCTGAACTTGCTTAATATCATTTTCGATCAGTTCAACGAGACGGTCGCACTGGTGATCTCGGATTTTCGAGATTAGGCTCAGATTGAAAAGGCGACATTTCAGCCTCGTAAACTGTGCAATTTACATAGTGGTAAAAAGGTCAACTGCGCTCTTGTGCCAAAATCAACTTGACATTTCTTCTTTTCTTTTATTTATTTACAATAAAATTTCAAGTTTTTACAGCCTACCTGATTGCCCGTATAAATGAGCTATGTCTTGTTCCTATTTATTTTCAATCCAGATGCCCACTTAAAGATTTGCCACATGAACCTAAGGTTTCTCACCTGCCTTGTCTTGGCCTTACAGAAGAAAAATGTGTCGTCAGCATACTGGATAAGAGAAACTTTAGCCTGGTCAACCGGTCCGGCCCCTGAAACCAAATCGTTCTGTATCGCATTATCAGTTAGTCTCGCCAACCCTTCAGTTACTAGCAGGAAAATATACGGGGAAAGAGGATCTCCCTGCCGGAGCCCCCTTTGTGTTTTAATCCATTTCGTTGGTACTCCATTTACCAACACCGCTGCCTTGGCATTTACCAAGCATTGCTCAACCCATCCGCACCATTTCTGGTCCGCTCCTAGCCAACTCAAGACCTTTCGGATGAATACCCAGCTCACTCGATCATAGGCCTTTTCAAAGTCAGCTTTAATGCCAATACAATTATCCCCACTTTTGTAGCTCGAACTAATAATCTCACTCGCTGTAACAAAGGAATCGAGAATTGATCGTTTTTTGAGAAAAGCGGCCTGTGCGGGAGATATGATCTCGTCCATTATCCTTTCTAAACGATTAGTCAGCACTTTGGATAAAATCTTCTGCACACCGTTGATGAGGCATATCGGTCTGAAATCGTTTGCTGTCACTGCCCCTCTTTCTTCGGAATGAGACAAATGAAGGAATAGTCCATCGGTCCGGAGTTGAGATAACAACATGGCCATTTTTTACTCCTAGTTGATGGCCATTTTTTACTGTTCTCAACTTTTCTGATGATGCATAATTAACAACATGCAAGCTTATATCTTGCTTTGTATTTTAAAAGTTTCTTTTGAAGCTCACTACCCATGTGTTCAATAATTTGAGTATGCTGTGGGCTTTTCAGAATGCTGGCAAGAGTGGATGGTTTCTTCCTGCTGATGCTGATGAATCATTTGGCATGGCAAAAGAGGTTTCGAAAATATGTCTGGACAAAGTTATCTTAAAAGGTTTTACCTTTTTTGTAGCAATTTTTCTAATTATGGTTCTTTTTTTTTTCCTTTTTTTTTTGCACGCAGCTATTTAACATCTTCAAATGAGTTCTGCAACAACTGATGATTGTACTTTGGATATTATTTCAAGTATTATGCGTCGGTAAGGTCATTTTGAAGGATGTTCATGCTCCCCTACTTAACTCGTAGTTAATTGTGACGATCATTTCTACTTTCAATCTTAAATGGTTCTGCCTTTTGACCTCAAGAGTGTAACTGAAGAAAATACTAACGATTATAGTCTTTATCCAAATTACAATGAAAACCTCATGGTTTGTGATCACTGCTTGTGAAACGACATGCGCAAGAATTTAGGTAGAAATCTACTTTATAGAACATTGCCATCTTACATTTCGGAATGGGTAGAGAGTTGCCAATTCTTTTGGACATATATTGACAATCTTCTTGTAGCTTTCATCATTCTATTTTTTGGAGCTACAATCTTCTTGTAGCTTTCATCATTTTATTTTTTGGAGCTCTCCTCTCTTGGCAGAACAAAATGTGAAATAAAGAAGCCAAACAGAAGCCTGCTTGGCTGAAAAAGCTATTCTGAAAAAGTTATCTTTTATTGGTCGACGGTTTAATTCCTGTTGTTTGAACACACCTTCATAACTGCAACATCACAACAATAAAGTTCGGAGCATCATTTTGAATATCTGAATCAGATATAATGCCATTATTTCATTTAATGGACAAAAAATTTCTGAGTTAAAATCTCCAAGTAAAGGATAAATCAGTAGCACATATAGTTTCTGGACATCACAATATGATTGAGACTATGGATAGCCAAAATTTCTTCCTGCTTAGAGAAGTTTGGTGGTTTTTATATTTTCTAGTTCTTACTAGTACTATTCTTTCTACAATAGGAATATCTTTCTACTGGAGAGATTATAAATGGTCTATCTATATTGACAACAATATTCATATTAGTTATTGCCAATTTATACACACACAATCTGTTACAACTCGAGCCTATTTGAAAAGTGTTTTTCATGTTCAGTTCAGTCTTCAATCTGTATAAGTTTGGTTTTGATTCAGATTTCTTAAACAATGTATTTCAGTGTTCCTTTTTTGTCTATACTTACACCCCATTTAATAGCTCCTTATTTTTCTTTTTTTTTTCTTTTTTATTTAATTACACCCTCTTAACTATTTTTCGAGTTATTTTAGTTAGTTGAAGTGCAAATTTTGTCAAGTTTAATGGCTCTATTAGCTCTCGGTTGATTTAGTTTTATTTGCTAAAAGTTGATTAAAACCATTAAAGTCTTCTTTTTTTTTTTTTGCTATAATTTAATGTTTCAATAACAAAAAAATTAGTAGTTTTACCCATTTTGTGCAATGAGAAACAATTGCCTGAACCCAGTGTACACATACACTGTATGCACCGCACCTATATATGATTCCATATGTTTGATCTAAAATATCTAAAGAGCCTATATTAGAAAAATTATGAATTTTGAAAAACTTATTTTTATTTTGTCATCCTATCATTCGAAAAGTTATATCTAATTATTTCATGGTTTAGCGCATTGTTCACTTTGTGATCATGTAATTATTTTCAAATTATTTTACTTTGCCATCCGTTGGACATTAAATTTTTTGGTGAAATAAAAATTAAATGACAGAGAGCAAAGTAAACCATGGAGTGATTGTCACACCCTAATAGTTCAACATCGGATTAGAATAAAATTATGATTGAATATATAAGAGACCATAGACATTATTAATAATAACTGAATTTAAAAATTTTAGGCCAGTGGTTGGGACCATCGTCGGAGCTGAGCCAGGGAATACCTAAATGAGAGGAATTTGTCACATTCCAATATTCCTATATTGGATAAGAGATCATAGACATTATATTAATAATAACTGGACTTAAGTATTTGAGAATTAATCATAGAAAAAAGACAAAACTTTATTCGATTTATAAGAAATCGGCATCAAAACTTTTTTTTTTTTTTTTTTTTTTCTATACATAGGCCATTCAAATACAAAAGGTGTAGCCAATAATTAATTCCCTTATGCAAATAATTACTTCTACATAATTTTTCAATGAGTCGCTTTTTAAAATCCAAGCCCAATTCAACTAATGTAATCTACAACAGTAAAGGGACAATATATAAAAAAAAATTACAAGATTTTGAAAAAAAATTATTACTGTAATATCAAGTAAAATAAAAAATTAATAAATATTTGCCTTTTTATGTTTTCTTTCTAATTTTTAAAATTCTATATTTTTTCTCCTCCAAATTTCAAATTGATACACTTAGTCCGCATCGTAAGGGTCTATTTTTTTATAAATTATAACTGGACATACGGAATACACACTCAAAAATACTAAAAATATATTAAAACATTATTTTTGCACTCCATAATGAGCAACTGTACTTTTGTATTTTTACCCACTCCTTTAACATCCAAATTCTTTTACAAAGGAGTACTTGTATTTTTACCCACTCTAAATATAGATTTCTAAAATCATAAAAAAAGAAAAAAGAGAGAAGATGAATATTTACAAAAAAAAAAAAAAATTCTATATTTTAATCTAAATTTTAATATTAAACCTCTATTACAAAATTTTAGAAATATAGTATAGTACATATGATGTAATTATAGGCGGACAATAATTTCTCCCTCTAAAAGGGTGCGGATCGAGTCGGGAAGGACACATTGTAGACAATAATTTTTTTCTCTGAAACAGATTGTAGATAATAATTTCTACCCCTGAAAGAGTGTGGAGTGGAGGAGGACAGATTTCTCTAGCAATAATTCAGTTTTATTGATTTTACGTAAGGAGAACAAATAAATTTTTCGGGCTTTGACTTACAAGTCTTCTCGATGAAACTTTGATTTCATTTTCTTTCATCTTCCAAGAAGTGTTCCTCGGGCTTTGACTTACAAGTATTCTCGATGAAACTTTGATTTCATTTTCTTTCATCTTCCAAGAAGTGTTCAAAAAATTACTCTTTTTCAAATTTTCTTTGCTATGTACTATGTAATTATTAAAAATTGTGAAACAACCGATTATCCTTAAAAACTTAAATTGCTACAAAGAATGATATTTTTTAATTATTATATTCAATACTCCTTCTCACTGATTACTTCAAATCTTTTTTTATAAACATCTCTCTTTAATTGAAGTTACTAATTATGTATCCGGATTGATCTTTACCTGATGTATCTAGGTAGATCTAATGGCAGAAAACTTGATATCACCAAGTGTTTGGTGCTATCAACTGCATAGTAGTCGGACTCATATAGAACTATATTACCATGCTATTAATAGTACTAAGTCATTAGTGCTATTAAGTTTTTGGCTCTTAAATGAAGAAATTGCGTTTAGGATGATAGTGGATCCCTAGGTTTTAGTGGGTGGTTAGGGAACTAGAATGATCTAAGAGATCAAAATGATCACCAAGGACAGAAAACTTGATAGCATCATTTGTTCTTAAGACATAAAAATTATATAAAATAATTTTTTACAGATATAAATTGGATATTTTTTTCATCATTTGTTTTTAAAGCCTAAGTAGTAAAGTTTAAAATATCTACATAATTGTTGTGGATAATAAAAAAGTATTTAAACACGAGACGACAGTAATTTCTTCCTCAACATAGCAGTTGCGTGGGGCTAAAACTTTCTATGCTTTCACATCGCTATCTTCCAGAACTTGTGATCTTTTTGTGCAGTTTGTATTATATTTCCTGCCCTCTTCCAAGAAGCATACAAGAAATTATTTTTTCTGAAAATTTTTTTGACACTTACAACGGTATAGAATAATTAAAATTAGATAAAAAATTAATAAAAAATTTTATTTATCATAAAGAGCAATATCATTTCGATTTAAATTTTAATTTTTCTTTCCTTTTTATGAAATTTTTATTTTCTTTTTTTTATTTTATTTTGAGACTACTCGTTCATTAAACAAATAAAGTTAAAAAATTATAAAATTTGATTTCTAAATAGTTTCAGTACTGTAAATCAGATCTACCGAAGGCAATCACCGAATCGAATGTTCTATTAAAAAAAAAAAAAATTCAAAGTATATATAAATCTCTGTACTTTCGAAAACATACCTCAACAAAATAATACTTTTTAAAAATATTTATTATAATATAATAAATAATAATAATAATAAAATACAGTATAGCAGGGTGCAATTAAGTCTTACTTTCCTTAAATGCAAAAGAATCTCCGTTACTAAGCGGTGATCTTTGTCACTTTTTTTCTGCAATTTCCCAATGCATTCCCTCTATTTTTTTTACTCTTTTTTTTTTGTTTTTTATTTGGATATGAAGATTTCCAAGTGATTGATTAATCAATTGCTTAACTAGTGCTATTGAATGCAATAGTCAGTTATTTTTACTCTTTTTTCTTTGTTTTTTATTTGGATACGAAGATTTTCAAGTGATTGATTAATTAATTGCTTGACAAGTGCTATTGAATGCAATAGTCAGTTATTTTTTAAAAAATAAAGAGGGCATATTTGTGGGACCCATTTTACTTAATAAAATTTACAATGATAAAAGTTGATTAAGAGATTGTTTGGTTTTCTTATAAAATAGTTGATTCAGAGATTGTTTAGTTTTTTTTATAAAAATATTTTAAAAATAATTTTATGATTGAAAAAAAATTTGTTGTCCTGTTTAGTCTTTTTTAAAAAATAAAATGTTTTTTTTAAAATAAATTTAATCTAAAAATTGTATTTTCGGCTTTCCAAATATTACTAGAAATATAAAAATTATAATTTTTTATTTTTTGTTTTGTTTTTTGAAAGGTAATTTTTTTTTTTTTTTTTCTGAAAAATCATATAAAAACAATGCTATTCATACACCCTAATAAATTATATATTTTATATTTTATCTGTGTGACACGAACACGGGACACGACTCAGACACGGCGACTCGACAGATTTTAAGAAATAAGAATACGAACACGACGAGTATACGGCTGATAAAATATAATATTTTAGTATAACAATATATATTTATTATATATAATATATTAATTTTATAAAAAATATTATATTTTTATCATCAAATATTATCTACCAAACTTGATTTATTAGGATCATAAAAAAATAAATTCTAATTCAAAAAAATTATAACACTAATGCAAAAAAGAGATAGAAAAAATAATACCTTTGAGATTTTGCTGAAGGGGAACTTAGCATAGAAATAAGATAAAAAAATTTATTTAAATTTAGGACTATATTTTTTTAATAATTTTTTTTTAAATTAATTTTATAATATAATAAATTAAATTAATAAATTATAATATTATGTGGAACGATATGAACCAACTAATTAAATTAAAAATTTTATCAAATCCAACTTTCCATATATAAATAAATTAGTAAAATTACATATTAACTAATTAAATTACTATTTTTAATATTTTATCAAATTCAAAATCCTAACTTTGTGTGTAATAACTTCCTCCCTCGCGACGTCATCTATTTAATAGCTAACGACGTCATCTAGCAATTTCCTTTTATTAATTACTTGTAAACGACTCTCTCTTTAAAGCAGTCCTACTCTTTTGGCTAACAGCATTCAAAAGCTCCTTCCTCCTCGCTAATTTCTGCAGTACTCAATTTCCTGAGTAGTGGTGAAGCATCTGCGGATTATGGCTTTGCCGTTCATAGCCGAATTGGTGGAGTCGGCGATCATGGAGAATCTCGTTAACACTAATTAAGTCTGCCTTGATTTGTAAGTATTATCTATGAAACCTCCATTTCATTTTGTCTCCTCTTTCAAAAAGCATTCAAAAAAGTACTCCTCTTTCAATTTGAAAATATGCTCTATCTCTTTTAAACAATATTTATTATCAATCTTTTTACAAAATTATAAGTTTATTTTCTTATAGTATAGAGGCTGGAAAAAATAGAATAGTTGAGTAGTATAATTGAAAAAAAAAGAAAAAAGAAGAAGAAGCATATCATAGAAAGTAAAAAAAAATCTATAAAGTATGTATGATTAAGCCAAATAAAAAATTCAAATACATGTTTATAAAAAAATAAAAGTTCAAACACTCTTTGTACATGTTTTTCTTAATCTATAGACTTCTAATATTAGGTGTGCAGATAATAGTTTCTCTCTCAATTAACAAGAGTGTGGAGTGAGGGCAGACGGACGGATTTCTCTGTCGGCAATAATTGAGTTTGATTGACTCGTAAGTCTTCTATACGAAACTTTAATTTCATTCCTCTACTCTTCCAAGAAGCATTCAAAAAATTACTCCTCTACAATTTTTCTTCACTATCTACTATATACATGTTAAAAATTGCGAAATAGCCATTTGTCTGTAAAAACTTAAATTGCTATAGAATGGTGTTTTTTTTCAATAATCGAATTCAACATCCCTTCTTACGGTTGCACTAGAATTCTTTTTTTATACACCAAAACCATAAAGTTGAATTAAATAGGTGGAAATTATGAGACAAGGGTATGGAGAGATTTAAACTTAGGACCTCCTGTTCTGATATCATATTAAATAATGTGAAATAAAGATTATTCTCCGAAAACTTAAGTTATTAGAGAACGATATTATATTTGGGCTTAAGGATTTTTAATAGGTCCGATGTGGATATGATTAAAATAGGAGAAAATTAAGGGCATGTTTAGAAGTGAAATAAAATATTTAAGAATAACTTTTTTGGCATAATAATTTTCTTGTGTGATTGTAATGAAGGGGTTTTGATTTCTTTTCTCCTTGAAATGGTCTGATATTCGTGATTTAATAGTATAACAATTTCACCTAAAGTAGTATTCAATTTAAATATTTGATCACACTCTTATCTACCAAATATATAAACTTCTCTAGTATATCACCGAGATATACCGAATAATATATTCATGTATTCAGATAGGGCCTAAATGAACAATGGGGAAAAAAGGAGTTGAATGAAAAGTGTGTGGATAAATGGTTTTGTTTTTTCCGATAAGGCCTAAAAATTATATAAGATAATTCTTTACAGATACAAATCGAATATTTTTTTCATCATATTTTTTTGTTGCACATATCACTTAATCTCCAGTAGTATGTATGCAACCACGAACGGCCCGACCCTCGATGAGTGGCAATTCATGGTATAGATATGGTTAAATTTTATTTTGAAATTAGGTTTGTAGATTCATAATTTCCAGCAGACTTAAAAATCTGTTGTTAATCACCCTATACTCGTAGTGATAAGGGACTCTCGGTTAAGAGACCAAATGTAAATGCTGATAATAAAAGAAAACTGAAACATAAAGACAAAAGTCTTATTAATATAATTTGCTCCGACTTATTTATTTTCTCTTTTTTTCTATTAAGTTCAGAGTCCACACTGAAATCCTCAGTGCGCTCACCCTCAACGTCAAACCGCACCTTTTGGAGCCTTTCCTTTGAGAAATGTTTTTTCTTGATTTTCTCCAATAAGATTGCACTCTAAGTGTCATAAGTGTCGCTAGGGCGCCGGATGCTACCACCTCCTAATCGAATCACAACATTTACTTTTGAAGCAACGTTTGACCAGTGATCAACATAGCGAGATTCTCTACAATTTTTTTGACTTAATCCATCGGCCACCACATTTGCTTTTTACAGGTGGTATAAGATTGTGACATTATAATTCTTTAGCAATTTTAGTCATCGATGCTGCCTCAAGTTTAACTTCTTTGAGTAAATAGATAGTTGAGACTTTTGTGATATGTGTAGATCTCACAGTGCTCACCATATAAGTAATGCCACCACAGCTTTAAAGCAAATATTACTACGACCAATTCAAGATCATGGGTGGGGTAGTTCTTTTCATAATTTTTTAATTGTCGGGAGATGTAGGCTATAACCTTCCCTTCTTGCATCAAAACACACCCCAAACTACTTTCCAAAGCATCACTGTACACCATAAATCCTTTTCCCGCCGTGGGTAATGCAAGGATTGGAATCGATATCTACTTTTTCTTTAAGAGTTGGAAACTTTTGTTGCACTCATCGCTCCTAATGAATTTAACTCCCTTGTGTGTGAGGCCGGTAAGCGAAGTGGTAGAGATCCCTTCACGAACCGCCTTTGGTACCCCACAAACCCGACAAAGTTTCGAACTTCGGTGACAATTGTAGGTCGGGGACAGTTATTTATTGCCTCCTCTTTCTTAGGGTCCACTTAGGCCTCGCTTCTAAAATAGCATGCCCCAAGAATGTCATTTTTTGAAGCTAAAATGTGTATTTCCTTAACTTTACGAATAGCCTTTGCTTCCAAAGTACTTGAAATACTTGTCGAAGATGCTCCTCGTGCTCTATGTCACTTCGAGAGTTGACCAAAATGTTGTCAATGAAAACCACGACAAATCGGTCCAGTAATGATTGAAAGACGTGATTCATAAGATCCATGAATGCCGCCGAAGCACTGGTCAACCTAAATGACATTACAATAAACTCATAATGACTATAACACGTCTTGAAAGTCGTCTTGTGCACATCCTCCGGCTTTATTTTCAGTTGGTGGTATCCTAATTGAAGATCTATCCTCGATAATACCAGGGAATCCTGCAACTGATCAAATAGGTCATCGATCTGCGGCATTAGATACCGGTTCTTGATAGTAATTTTATAGCTAAATTACATAAAATCCCCCTGTAAATACCTATTTTTTCACTTTCCCTCCCTGACTTTCAAAAACCTATATTTTATCCCCTCAAAAATTCAAGTTGATGCATTTGGCCCCCCTCCGTCAGGGTTCTATCAATTTTTTATAATTTATACCGAAAATACCCTTGAAATGATAGAATACATTAAAATTTAAACTTTTTTCTTTATAGAACAAGCAAAGGCAATATGGTCATTTCACCATCTTCATTAACACCGTAACCTCCTGAAAATATTTTTTTTGATATTTCAAGAGAATAAAATATAGGTTTTTGAAAGTTAGGGGGGGAAGTGAAATAGCGGGTATTTACAAGGGGGTTTTCTGTGTTTTAGCCTAATTTCATTGAGCTCCCAATAATCCACGTACAACCACAAAAACTCGTCTTTCTTTCTCACAAATGGCACCGGAGCTTTCCACGGAGAGACACTAGGTTTGATAAAGCCTTTGTCCAATAAATCTTGTAATTGAGCCTTGAGCTCCTTTAATTTTATCTATGCCATCCTATAAGGTGCTTTAGAAACTAGCGCAGTTCCGGGATCCAAGTTTATGATGAACTCGATCTCCCGATCCTGTGACATACCCGGCATCTCCCCCGGAAATACATCTGGCTACTTTCTCACCACTGGCGAAGGACCCAAGCGCTAGATTCTCTCGAGCGGACGCAAATGCGCATCGAGAAAAGCAGCCAAGCACGCAACGCATGCCTTGACGCAGCAGTGGCCGCCGTCACAGCCTCAAATGACAAACTCCGATCGGCTGGGCCGTTGTTAGCCCAAAACGAAATGTACGACAGAGGTCTACCAGTACCTATATCCACTCGGCCACAGCCATTGCCGACACAATCGACCCCGATGGTGTCGGCAATAATGGCAGCGCAACCGCAAGGAGCGGTGCGACTAATGGCACCTATCTAGATGGCTCAACCGATGGAATCGACCCTGAACCAGACGGGGGCATGACCGATGGGGCAGAACATCGGCCAGCTACCAAATACCTATTGGGGGTAGAAACTGTTACGGCTTTTTGTATTGGCATATTTCGTGAGTTGAGTAGTTGAGTTGCTGAGTTGAGTCGGAGTCTTGAAGTGATCAAATTGTCAATCAGCAATCGAAGACTTAGAGAAGATTCAACAAGATCTCAAGTTGACACTCAGTGTTTTGAGTCTTGAAGATTGAAGTAGAAGAATTGTGGATCAATTACATCAATCTTAAGGAAAATGGATTCGGATTGATCAGGTACGTTTAACTAAATAATTTTGGTGATCCGAATACATTTGAGTGGTTTAGAAACACTTGGATAAGTTTTCATTGCTTAAAAATCAAAAACTGGACAAATTGGATGTTTCAGAATTCTGATCCTGAACCGATCCGGATCAGAATTCCGATCCGGATTCCGAACCTTGTTTTTTCAGGAATTGCTGAAAAAAGATGACGATCAGGATTGCCGTAAATCCGATCCGGATCGTCGTGCGGGAAAATTTCTGTTAAGTCAGTTTTTGATGCTTATCTCTTTCCAAAGGTTTCTAAACTATAAATAGACACTTAGGGTTTCTCAAGAACTACCGATTAATTAATTAAACACTTGAGAGCAACCCTAGAGGCTAGGTTTTTATCGTTCTTCTTTATAGCCTCTTTTAGGTCAATTCGACGGTTCTTTCAAGAACATATCTTTTGTCGAATTGATCTAGTCTTTGCTTAGAGATTTCTTCTACGGTTCTTCAATGATAATCTAAGCAAAGGATCACCATCGAAACCAATATTTCTATCGGCTAAGTTTGCGTCGTGGATTCGACGTGGCATCGTGGATTCGGTGTGTTAAAGGCGTTTCGTGGATTCGAAACGTGTGCTCGTGGATTCGAGTGGCGTTCGTGGATTCGAACGTGTGCAGTGGACGTGCAATCGGTGGAGCGCAAGGTCCGAAGAAGTTGAAGGAGGGGTCGAGTCCGTGGAGTCGGTAATCACCTTGTTATTCTTCTATTCTTAGTGGATTGTTATTGCGTGTTGGTCCCGTGGTTTTTCTCCTGGATTGGAGTTTCCACGTATATCACGGTGTGCTATTTTTATTTTCCGCATTGGTTTTTATTTTGCACTGAGATTGGTTTTATAAGTATTACACCTATTCACCCCCCCTCTAGTTGTTTGATAGTACCTATTTAGATCTTTGTGGATCCAAAAAACCAACAGAAACGGCAGGCAGGTCCCTATGCAGGGACCAGTTCAGGATCAGGCTGGCCATTATAGGCCGCCACTTCGGCGTGCATCGCCGGCGACCCCAGCAACTCAAGCCGGATCTGCTGCAAGGGCTGAGGGCATGAATGTTGAACAGGTCCTTCCTCAGGGACCTTTTCGACAACAGACTGGCCATTATGAGCCGCCACCTTCACCAATATAGATGGCGGTTCCGACACCACAAGTTGTGCTTGCCAAGAAGGCTGGGGGTAGGAACGGGGAACATGTCCTTCCTCAGGGACCTCCTCAACAATAGGCCGACCACTACTGGCCGCTACTTCCACTAGTAACGTCGGCGGCTTCGGTACCTCAGGCCAGACTTGCCGAGATGGCTGGGGGCGAGAATGATGGGCAAGTTCCTCCGCAGGGACTGCCCCAAAATCGGGACGGCCAATACGGGCCGCCTTCTTCACCGGCGCGGCCGGTGGCCTTAGTGCCTCCATCGGAGCTCGCCAATGGACAAGCCCGCTTGGGGGAAGTCATCCACAACACTGCCAGCACGGAGATCAAGCCAAAATGTCCATACCTCGCGCAGGTGAACATGGTAGACCCCCAAGTGAAGAAGCTGATACATGGGCCTAAAGCCCCTGCACAGAAGAAATCGGCTAACAATCTGTTTCGGCTTTGCATCCGATGCAAGGCTGAAATAACCGAGGAAGATTGGGATGCCTTACTCCTCGACGTCCGAGAGGAGGTGAAGAAATGAATCACCTTCATCAACCACGGTGAAGGCGTGAACCACCACGATCATCGGCTGAACTCGAGTTCGGCCAAAGGTTCCAGCAAGCGGTCCTCTAAAAAGAATGATAAGAAAGGAGAGCAAGACCTTCCTATCTGGAGGGTTTTGCGGGAGTTCTATGCCCGTGATAGGCCGAGGCCGGCCCGTGTTGGCCACGAGGGGTCACGAGCCCTACCAAGGCAGCGGAGCCCCCACCACGGTTACGAAGAAAGTCGGGTCCGGAGGGCATCTCGAAGATTCTTCAGCCAACAGGCCGAAGGGGGACCAACACGCGGGCCCTTGCAATGCCGAGGACAGATAGGGCCCCACTAGAGGCTAGGCCTGTTAACGACAAAGAGAGGCCCAACCGGCCACCCTTGGTAGGGGCCGACACCTCGACCTCCCTACCACAAGAGGCCGAGGGCAGGAGGAGGCTTTTCGACCCCCAATGCAGAATTTCCTTGGCTCACCGAGAGAAAAGTAAAGACCCTGGACATTCAGCGATGGCCCCGATATAGAATTTCCTTGTCTCATCGAGGGAAAAGTAGAGACCCCCCCTCTAGTTGTTTGATAGTACCTATTTAGATCTTTGTGGATCCAAAAAACCAACAAGTGGTATCAGAGCGGGTTTTAGGTTTATCTATCATGTCGGGTGAAAGTGGTAATATTTTTAGACCTCCTCTTTTTGATGGGACTAATTATGCTTATTGGAAAGTGCGGATGAGAGCTTTTCTCATCGCAATTGATGAGCGGGTATGGCAATCCGTGGAATACGGTTGGGTGCATCCTGTTGAGGAAGTAGGAAATTCTGCTACCCCAAAACCTCGCTCTAGATGGTCCAAAGAGGAAATTGAAAGATCTTCTTACAATGGGAAAGGTATGAACGCTTTATATAATTCTCTTTCCTCGACTGAATTTACACGGATTTCCGCGTGTGAAACCGCAAAGGAAATTTGGGATATTCTCAAAATTACACATGAGGGTACTAATCTTGTAAAAATTCAAAAGCTCCAGATGCTTACATGTCAATGTGACTCTATTCATATGGAAGAGCATGAATTGTTTACAGATTATTACACTAGACTTCAAGATGTAATCAATACTTGTGCTAATTTAGGAGAAAAGATCTCGGAGTCGAAAGTTGTAAGAAAGATACTTCGGACTCTTCCGGAACGGTTTAGGGCAAAGGTTACCGCCATTGAAACCGTTAGTCATCCGGATGAAATGAGTGTAGAGGAATTAGTAGGTGCTTTGCAAACTTATGAAATGACTTTTCCTACTAATCAAGTTTCTTCCAAGTCTTCTTCTAAGCTTACAGGTATTGCATTCAAATCAACAAAGGAAGAAGATGGCGAATCAAGTTCCGATGATGAAATCTCTTTTGCCGATTTTGAAGAACAATTGGCGCGGATCACAAAGAAATTTCGTCGAAAATTTTGGAAGAATCGAACCGATGGATCTTCATCCACGAAACCATCTAAAGGATCATCGGGTTCTAAATCCTCTAAACTCAAAGGCGTTGCAAAACCTTCTAAAGAAAAAGAAAAAGATGATTTCGAAGGGAAAATCCAATGCTATAGATGCAAAGGCTACGGCCATATTTCAACGGATTGTCCTTCTCCGAAATCATATAAAAAGAAGGCTTTGCAAGCGAAAACTTGGTACGATTCTACTTCTAATGAATCGACCTCAAGTAAAGAGGAAAAAGTTGTTGCCTTTCATGCCTCTCAAATTCCCTCTTCTAATTTTTGCTTATCATCTTTAGTTACTGACTCTACTCCTTTGATTTTGTATGAAACATCAACATCCGGCGGAGAGTCATCAAGTGAGGGGGAGTCGGACGAGGAAGAACTCGTTGAGGCATACCAACAACTTCTTGCGGAATCTAAGAAGATGGCCAAGCATATCAAGAAGTTGAGGAAGCAACGACTTGAAGTTCAAGACGAGAATCAAGCTTTAAAGATAAAACTTCATGATCTCGAGGAGGAACAAGGACGTTTATTGGATAACAATAAAATCCTCCAAGAAAAGCTAAACCAATCGGAGACAAACGCTAAATCATATATGGACAAGATTGGTTTTCTAGAAAAACAGTTTGAGGAGATTCGTGTCACCAACCAAGCATTGACCAAGCAAGTTCAAGAACTCAAATCCGACATACAAAGGCTTTCAACCGTTTCCAAGAAACTAGATTGTATGTGCGGATTAGGTCAAACAAGCAAGGTTGGTTTGGGATTTAAAAAGGATCAAACTGTGCATGCTTCAAGTCCCACATTCAAATTGAAAGAAAGAACGTGTCACCTTTGTGGACTTGAAAGACATTTGGTGAAGGATTGCCCGAAAAAGAGAAAGAAAAATTCTTCGGCAACTTCATCTACGGAGCGGACTCAACGGACTCAAAAGATACATCAAGTCAAAGGAGTTCACTCAACCCACCAAAGGTCCGAGCCACAACATCAATCATACAAGTGGATCATTGCGAGGCAAAGACCTAAGGTGGACCAACAGTCAAAGCTATTACCTCCGGGCCACAACGAATCAAGACAACCCAAGATCCGGCGATTTTGGATTCGGAAAGGTGATATCTTTCCTTGTCTTAAGTTCTAAATAGCTTATGACTGTATGTAATGCTTTGATTGGTTTTCCTTTCATATTTTTCTAAATCTCTGCATTACATGTTTTCAATGCTCTTCGTTTTTATGTTTTGTTTTTGAACAAAAGGGTTTTAACGAACAAGTGCATTGAATAAAAAGGGTTTCACTTTCAATCACTCCAATTTATTTTTATATGAATTATCAACTTTACTCCATAATCATAATTCTTGAAGATACTTCATTATAGGAGTTTTTGATAATTATATTCATCAAATTTTAGTAATCATGTGTGATCTTTAGATGCTTAACCTATCTCGGTTGTGTGAGTTCTTTGTGATAAACATGAGACAACCGATTGACTAAAATTTGGGATTTAATTCTTTCACATAAGAGATTGTATTTTCGTACAAGGGTAATGAAATGAATTGCAAAAGATGTGGAAAGAGTTACATCCGAAAGGAGTGTGAAAACTACCACCACATGTTGGAAAGAGCTGCCACCCCGGTCGTCCGGTTTGTGTGTGAAGCTACCACATGTTATGGATGCTTGGAAAATATTTTATGAGAATTTTTAGTTGAAGCATTCGGAGATTTATATTCAAAGTTCCTATTTTGAACAATCTCCTGGTTGGTATAAGGTGGGATAGTTAAAAAGATGCTCAAAGAGCCACCCTTAGGTATTTTAGTGCTTATCTCAAATTTGAAAGGGTAAAATTTAAAATTGATGTCATTTGGAAATCTCTGTAAGTCATCTTTGTAAATCCGTTACATCTTGATAGACTTTGGATCTCAAGATTATTTTTGATGACTTGTGTTTGACGTATATAATATGAAAAACGGTTTATAATGTCTTATCTTTGTTTTTCATGATTTCGGAGTAAATCTTTTTAATTTTTGTAAAATTAATTGGATTGAATGACATCTATGTGATCTCATATTATTTTCAAGCACTTAAATTATTTTCTTGATGGAATACAAATCGGTAATTCAAATATTTCAAAATCTGGATTTGTTTCAAGAAATTATTTGATTTTTGCTTTCGAGTACCGGTACGCAATCTATGTTTTTGTTATATACCGGAACTGAGCTTTTATCTCTCTTTCTCTATGAACTAATGCTGTTAGTGATTTCCTTTTGCCTATATTCACTGTTTGACAATTTGTGACAAAAAGGGGGAGAAGAGAAATGGGGGAGAAGAGATCATCGAGATAGGGGGAGACGGAGATGAGATCATCGAGATAGGGGGAGATGATGAAAAAGGAGCCGAAAAACAAAAAGAACTGTCACGCCCCGAGTTCAAAAATCAGTGTATAATTTTTTTTTTTTTTTATAAATCAGAGTTGCAAAATCACCAGGGCGCAACAGACCGCCACATATATAGAAGAGTCCCAATCCCCATGGGATTGAGCATTCTCTATATATGCACGGCTAGCTTGGCAACAACATCAGAGTACTAACTACGTACTACAACTATTAAAAATTACAATTTAATTATTACAACAACTCAACAAATGAATTACACATTTCTTTTAACTGATACAAATATATGTGCATTCGGCTGTCCAGGGTCAATCTCTATATCGATACCTCGCCAATTCGTCCCGACATCCCAACACCCGCGCGACCTGAAAAACAGTCACCCGAGGGTGTGAGACACACCGGAGTGTATCCCAGTGGGCACGACGAGCCGAGAAATAGCAGATCGTACCTACTGGTATACAATACTAGAGGATAGTAAAAGATCACTGTTAGGAAAAGCAATTATCATAAAGGAGCAGTGTTTACTCTAAGTAAAGTCATTATGAGTGAAGACAGATAAGAAATATCATTATGGGATAAACATAGAGATCAACAACTCTATTATAATGGAAGCAACGTGGAGATCAACAAGTATATCCTCATGAAAGTGTCATGGAGTGTCAGCAGATATGAAAGCACTGGTAGGATCAGCAACTCAATAATCATGATACTAAAAGTAAAGGCATCATATCAAATCTCGACATGTATAGGTGGATAATTGAAATCAAATCCAGGAATCAATGGATAATGAAGTAAACATATCAATCAGCAACTCATGCATCAATAGATGAAATACTAAAACCAACCCAATCTCAAGCCACCATATTGGTCATCAAGACCTCAGGGAAAACCTCGCCGAACCTGGCACCAACCTGGCTGACATACTCCGGCACCCTCGGGCACTAACCTGGGAGTCAACACTCCGGCACCCTTGGGCACTAACCTGGGAGTCACGGGTCATACACCAGACCACTTTACCGGTAAAGAACATCCACACGGGTCATGACTCCGCTGATGTTCGTGAAGTACAGCAGTGCGGGCGATAAATCATGCGAATGCTCAAGCTCACGGTCCTCTGACCGGGTAATCGGCAATAAGCCGGGAACTATCCCCCTTTGGGATTCAGCAATAATACCATATCAGAATATCATCTCAATCACATGCATGGACAACAGCAACTATAATGATCCAGGAACAATCAGGGGAACTGATATCTTAGATATCGCAATAATCACGAACAAGTACTAACATGGAAATCAACTACAAATCGATCATACAACTAAACACATGATGTTTTTGAGAAAACATTTTGAAAACAAGTTCTAGGTCCAAATCTCGCAGAGCTATGCCCTTGTCCTATCAAACAAGAACAGACTCAGGCTACCCTACGAAGCTCGGTAAAAACATTTATTTAATAAAATCATGTATTTAGCAGTATAACGGGTGAACAACAGGCCGAAACAATCCGATCAACGATGAAATGTCAGAATCAACTGAATCTCAACTCATATGCAGGAATAATTATCAACTAATCCAATCAAGGATGCAATATCAGAATCAACTGAATCTCAACTCATAGGCAGGAATAATTATCAACCACAACTAGAACATGAATCAGGATATAGATACTGATAATCAAGTATGAATGTGCAAACTAGGTAATGACCAATCAGGCAAAGCAACAAACAGTAATATAACTCAATCAAAGGCAGATAGGCTCAATTATATCCAGGTTAACCAAAAACAGGGGTCCAACCAATACCGTACACAGAGGGCCGAAATGATAATGCCCGGACCGAAGATAAACCCACCTGATATAACGCAGGCTGCTAGTCTGAACCAACTGTATGCTCAGCACACCAGATGCTACCGAATAACCCTGAATGTGAATTAAGGTTCAGGAATCAACTTATTAACCAGTAAATGACGTGACTTTTGCATCTAGACCCCTAGGGCTTTTAAATTTACACCTTTAGTGCCAGTTTGGGCACTGTTTTCGCTCGTTCTTTCAACTGGAGATTCATTTTAACGAACCGTCACTTCCAGCAGGTGACATTTATCTTGCTGAACACCGTGCTCACCAATTTGCGGCAGCACGGGACCCGAGGAAAACTTCGGGCCATAAAACACTCCTCTAACATAGCCATTTTGCATTTTTGTTTCTTCGAGTCGTCAAAACCTAAATCTAACGCGAGCATCGCGTCGAGTGACCCCAAAATAGCCAGGAGCTCACTGTTACAGTTTTTCAAATAGTCCAAAAACAGGACTTTGGCCAAACATTTAACCTAGAGCTTGTTTACATTAGAACTCAACATATACTTAACCAATATAAATTCTGTTTGAGAGGTATGCTTAAAATACCCTACAAATCACTGTGCTTGCCCTAGTGCAGCACAGAAATGGCTGGATCAAAAGATCCATCAACCTTGCTCACTAACATAAGCACAATGCTCCAAACATTAATCCACTCAGATCAAACTTGATATGAAGTGAGCATCAAGCTCAGGGAGTTATTTGGAGCAACTTTTATATTTACTGTGAAGCCTAATTCCATAGTTTTCTTCATTGAGGCATTTATACAAACAGTTGGTGTGCACAATTTCATACATACAACTTAGCCAATTTCAAGCTTGGGTTCTCAGCAACCATTGCACCTGGGGCAAAGATTCTTGGAGCAAAACATTCTACTAAGTATTTAGAGCATTTTCCCTCAATCTGGAACAACCAAAACCCCCAGGTTGGCCGCGGCAAGGTGGAAAAGATGAAGCTTAAACCTTGAAATTCGTGACCAATCAACCAAGGGATCTGGGACCAAACCTTTTGCACAGAACTTCCCCAAAACTCAAAGTGAAACTTTCTGGACCCGTGCCCGGCGATAGGACACGGCGGCGGCGCGGCGGAGCAAGCTCCATTTTCGAGCTCTTCCACCTCTAATGGCGAATTTCAACCAAGGCACTTGGAAGCTCTCTAACTTGGATGGAAATGTTCTTTGGGTCCACAGGAAGCTTCCCGACCAACCCTCCCCGGCCGGAGATGGTCGGAGCACCGGCGGCAGAGATTTGATCCCATTTCGAACCCATCTTGGCCGCGCTTCAACCGCGCTGCATGGTTGCCATGCAAATGCATGGATGGAGTCCCCTCGGTCCCTAGAAGAGTTCTGGGCAGGTGGCCGACGTCGGAGAATCTTTCCGGCGCCGGAGCACGAAGCTCGGCCAACATGCATAAAACTCAAAAACTAGGGCATCGATTTTCTTCCAAAATACTCAACCATCTTCTCTCAAAATTTTCAGAATTAATATATAGGTCCTACAGTCCTTGCATACCAATTTTACCCGTTTTGGTCCATTGGTTGAAGAGAACGACCGCGGCGAAGCTTATGCTAGGTTTCCGGCGAGACTTGCTCCCGCCGGCCATGCAACGTGCATGGGACCCTGGGGCTTGGCAGAGAGTAACCTAGGAACCTAAGGAGTCTACTTCTAGGAGTCTCGGGCTAAATCAAACCGGTGGTTAGAGCTCCTTACCTTCGCCGGACTCGGGGAAGATAGGAAGAAGCCGGAAATGGGTTCCTCTTCCACGCGCGGCCTTGGCAGCTACCAGCAAGGTCCAGAGGCACCAAGGAATTCCTCAGAGAACTCCAACTCCACCTTGGAAGAGTTTTGGTCCAACTTCTTCTTTCTCTCTCTATCTCTTGGGTAGCAACAATGGGAGGGGTGACCCCTCGGCCATCCCAACACCTGGGTTATGAAAGAAATAACTCCTGGGAGTTATGAAATCTCAAGAGTCACCTCGTGTAACTCCCACATGAGTAGCCCAAGAGACATCTCACATAAATGCAAGATTCTTTTGCAAAAACCTTAAACCCGGTTCAGACCTAACCCTAACCTCCGGGGTCTTCACAGTAGGTACAAAATGCACCCAACACCCCATGGTTTAAGCCCCAATAGCTTAGGCCCAAGAAACATTAAGTTTCTTGCAAAACAATTGATCCTTTTGGCACTTTTCGCGTATTACGAGACAACCTGATCGTTGAATTGCGAAATGGACTTCGCCACGACGTCCGGCTCGTCGAGACCTGTCAGGTAGCGTGTTTGTTTGGTTCGTTCGACGCTCGGATTAAAAGTCGTTCCATAAAGTTCGTCGAATTATCGCGCGCGGCACGCACTTCGATGCACCCGGGTCGCCAAACGCGAAATCCGTCAGTGCCATTGCGCTCAGAATGTCGAAATTAGCTAGGATCCATTACTCATACTCCTATTTTATATTTTAAAACAGCGAATCAGCCTTTAGCGATCTAAGGTGAATTAAAATAACGGGTTTACTATTCACTTAAGTTGTGGGGCCTGCCCGCTTCTTTTCTGATTTCTGGAAGATCCGACCGTCGGATCGAAAATATATGAATATGAAACTTCTATGTTTCGACGAGACGATCGCAATGGTGATCTCGGATTTTCCATATCAGACCCCGATCAAAAGTCAACATTTCTGGGCCACTATTGACCCACTAATTGCCTATTTAAATAATTCTGGAAATTATTTAAGCTTAGATTTTTGGATTTTAAAATCATGGTTACTACAAGAACCAAAAGGACGAATCAAATGACTAACGTTTGATTTACATTTAATTTCTAACGACTAACGTTTGATTTTGTTTGGAGTTTTGTTTTGCAGGAATTACATCACTTTAAGACTCCAAGTCCTAAGTCATAGAGTTTGTTCTAAGACTGGTTCAAATGTAATTTTTGTTTATTGGATCTTTCACGCAAAGAAAGTCAATGTTTTGGTGATGACATTGAGTTTTGATTTTTTTTGGTTTAAGATGAGTGTCTTGAGCGTTTTATGTATTTTTGGGTTTTGTCACGAAGTTGCCAAAGGGGGAGATTGTTACGGCTTTTTGTATTGGCATATTTCGTGAGTTGAGTAGTTGAGTTGTTGAGTTGAGTCGGAGTCTTGAAGTGATCAAATTGTCAATCAGCAATCGAAGACTTAGAGAAGATTCAACAAGATCTCAAGTTGACACTGTGACGCCCCACTTCCCAGGAGGTCACCCATCCTAGAACTACTCTAGCTCTAGCACGCTTAACTCTCATGTTCCTCTTGGATCTTGCTACCATCCAAAATGCTATAGCCGGGTTAGAGATTTAGTCCTATTATATCATTTATATAGAGGACTAATCCAAATTTCGGGGGTGTTACATTCTTCCCCCCTTTAAGCCCTGACGTCCACGTCAGGCTCAAGCACACTCACAAGCACCAGGCGATGTGAGACTCGTCTCGCTAGCCTTAGCCGACCTTGTGAGGAGCTGCACTCCACTCACAACGGTCATTAGCCGGGGAGCCTCGCTCTACCCGCTATATAACCCTGGCTCAGCCGAGACTCATCTCACATTTCCGGCTGGTGAATGGCTCTGATACCAACTGTGACGCCCCACTTCCCAGGGGGTCACCCATCCTAGAACTACTCTAGCTCTAGCACGCTTAACTCTCATGTTCCTCTTAGATCTTGCTACCATCCAAAATGCTATAGCCGGGTTAGAGATTTAGTCCTATTATATCATTTATATAGAGGACTAATCCAAATTCCGGGGGTGTTACAGACACTCAGTGTTTTGAGTCTTGAAGATTGAAGTAGAAGAATTGTGGATCAATTACATCAATCTTAAGGAAAATGGATTCGGATTGATCAGGTACGTTTAACTAAATAATTTTGGTGATCCGAATACATTTGAGTGGTTTAGAAACACTTGGATAAGTTTTCATTGCTTAAAAATCAAAAACTGGACAAATTGGATGTTTCAGAATTTCTGATCCTGAACCGATCCGGATAAGAATTCCGATCCGGATCAGAATTCCGATCCGGATCCCGAACCTTGTTTTTTCAGGAATTGCTGAAAAAAGACGACGATCAGGATCGCCGTAAATCCGATCCGGATCGTCGTGCGGGAAAATTTCTGTTAAGTCAGTTTTTGATGCTTATCTCTTTCCAAAGGTTTCTAAACTATAAATAGACACTTAGGGTTTCTCAAGAACTACCGATTAATTAATTAAACACTTGAGAGCAACCCTAGAGGCTAGGTTTTTATCGTTCTTCTTTATAGCCTCTTTTAGGTCAATTCGACGGTTCTTTCAAGAACATATCTTTTGTCGAATTGATCTAGTCTTTGCTTAGAGATTTCTTCTACGGTTCTTCAATGATAATCTAAGCAAAGGATCACCATCGAAACCAATATTTCTATCGGCTAAGTTTGCGTCGTGGATTCGACGTGGCATCGTGGATTCGGTGTGTTAAAGGCGTTTCGTGGATTCGAAACGTGTGCTCGTGGATTCGAGTGGCGTTCATGGATTCGAACGTGTGCAGTGGACGTGCAATCGGTGGAGCGCAAGGTCCGAAGAAGTTGAAGGAGGGGTCGAGTCCGTGGAGTCGGTAATCACCTTGTTATTCTTCTATTCTTAGTGGATTGTTATTGCGTGTTGGTCCCGTGGTTTTTCTCCTGGATTGGAGTTTCCACGTATATCTCGGTGTGCTATTTTTATTTTCCGCATTGGTTTTTATTTTGCACTGAGATTGGTTTTATAAGTATTACACCTATTCACCCCCCCTCTAGTTGTTTGATAGTACCTATTTAGATATTTGTGGATCCAAAAAACCAACAGAAACGGCAGGCAGGTCCCTATGCAGGGACCAGTTCAGGATCAGGCTGGCCATTATAGGCCGCCACTTCGGCGTGCATCGCCGGCGACCCCAGCAACTCAAGCCGGATCTGCTGCAAGGGCTGAGGGCATGAATGTTGAACAGGTCCTTCCTCAGGGACCTTTTCGACAACAGACTGGCCATTATGAGCCGCCACCTTCACCAATATAGATGGCGGTTCCGACACCACAAGTTGTGCTTGCCAAGAAGGCTGGGGGTAGGAACGGGGAACATGTCCTTCCTCAGGGACCTCCTCAACAATAGGCCGACCACTACTGGCCGCTACTTCCACTAGTAACGTCGGCGGCTTCGGTACCTCAGGCCAGACTTGCCGAGATGGCTGGGGGCGAGAATGATGGGCAAGTTCCTCCGCAGGGACTGCCCCAAAATCGGGACGGCCAATACGGGCCGCCTTCTTCACCGGCGCGGCCGGTGGCCTTAGTGCCTCCATCGGAGCTCGCCAATGGACAAGCCCGCTTGGGGGAAGTCATCCACAACACTGCCAGCACGGAGATCAAGCCAAAATGTCCATACCTCGCGCAGGTGAACATGGTAGACCCCCAAGTGAAGAAGCTGATACATGGGCCTAAAGCCCCTGCACAGAAGAAATCGGCTAACAATCTGTTTCGGCTTTGCATCCGATGCAAGGCTGAAATAACCGAGGAAGATTGGGATGCCTTACTCCTCGACGTCCGAGAGGAGGTGAAGAAATGAATCACCTTCATCAACCACGGTGAAGGCGTGAACCACCACGATCATCGGCTGAACTCGAGTTCGGCCAAAGGTTCCAGCAAGCGGTCCTCTAAAAAGAATGATAAGAAAGGAGAGCAAGACCTTCCTATCTGGAGGGTTTTGCGGGAGTTCTATGCCCGTGATAGGCCGAGGCCGGCCCGTGTTGGCCACGAGGGGTCACGAGCCCTACCAAGGCAGCGGAGCCCCCACCACGGTTACGAAGAAAGTCGGGTCCGGAGGGCATCTCGAAGATTCTTCAGCCAACAGGCCGAAGGGGGACCAACACGCGGGCCCTTGCAATGCCGAGGACAGATAGGGCCCCACTAGAGGCTAGGCCTGTTAACGACAAAGAGAGGCCCAACCGGCCACCCTTGGTAGGGGCCGACACCTCGACCTCCCTACCACAAGAGGCCGAGGGCAGGAGGAGGCTTTTCGACCCCCAATGCAGAATTTCCTTGGCTCACCGAGAGAAAAGTAAAGACCCTGGACATTCAGCGATGGCCCCGATATAGAATTTCCTTGTCTCATCGAGGGAAAAGTAGAGACCCCCCCTCTAGTTGTTTGATAGTACCTATTTAGATCTTTGTGGATCCAAAAAACCAACAAGTGGTATCAGAGCGGGTTTTAGGTTTATCTATCATGTCGGGTGAAAGTGGTAATATTTTTAGACCTCCTCTTTTTGATGGGACTAATTATGCTTATTGGAAAGTGCGGATGAGAGCTTTTCTCATCGCAATTGATGAGCGGGTATGGCAATCCGTGGAATACGGTTGGGTGCATCCTGTTGAGGAAGTAGGAAATTCTGCTACCCCAAAACCTCGCTCTAGATGGTCCAAAGAGGAAATTGAAAGATCTTCTTACAATGGGAAAGGTATGAACGCTTTATATAATTCTCTTTCCTCGACTGAATTTACACGGATTTCCGCGTGTGAAACCGCAAAGGAAATTTGGGATATTCTCAAAATTACACATGAGGGTACTAATCTTGTAAAAATTCAAAAGCTCCAGATGCTTACATGTCAATGTGACTCTATTCATATGGAAGAGCATGAATTGTTTACAGATTATTACACTAGACTTCAAGATGTAATCAATACTTGTGCTAATTTAGGAGAAAAGATCCCGGAGTCGAAAGTTGTAAGAAAGATACTTCGGACTCTTCGGGAACGGTTTAGGGCAAAGGTTACCGCCATTGAAACCGTTAGTCATCCGGATGAAATGAGTGTAGAGGAATTAGTAGGTGCTTTGCAAACTTATGAAATGACTTTTCCTACTAATCAAGTTTCTTCCAAGTCTTCTTCTAAGCTTACAGGTATTGCATTCAAATCAACAAAGGAAGAAGATGGCGAATCAAGTTCCGATGATGAAATCTCTTTTGCCGATTTTGAAGAACAATTGGCGCGGATCACAAAGAAATTTCGTCGAAAATTTTGGAAGAATCGAACCGATGGATCTTCATCCACGAAACCATCTAAAGGATCATCGGGTTCTAAATCCTCTAAACTCAAAGGCGTTGCAAAACCTTCTAAAGAAAAAGAAAAAGATGATTTCGAAGGGAAAATCCAATGCTATAGATGCAAAGGCTACGGCCATATTTCAACGGATTGTCCTTCTCCGAAATCATATAAAAAGAAGGCTTTGCAAGCGAAAACTTGGTACGATTCTACTTCTAATGAATCGACCTCAAGTAAAGAGGAAAAAGTTGTTGCCTTTCATGCCTCTCAAATTCCCTCTTCTAATTTTTGCTTATCATCTTTAGTTACTGACTCTACTCCTTTGATTTTGTATGAAACATCAACATCCGGCGGAGAGTCATCAAGTGAGGGGGAGTCGGACGAGGAAGAACTCGTTGAGGCATACCAACAACTTCTTGCGGAATCTAAGAAGATGGCCAAGCATATCAAGAAGTTGAGGAAGCAACGACTTGAAGTTCAAGACGAGAATCAAGCTTTAAAGATAAAACTTCATGATCTCGAGGAGGAACAAGGACGTTTATTGGATAACAATAAAATCCTCCAAGAAAAGCTAAACCAATCGGAGACAAACGCTAAATCATATATGGACAAGATTGGTTTTCTAGAAAAACAGTTTGAGGAGATTCGTGTCACCAACCAAGCATTGACCAAGCAAGTTCAAGAACTCAAATCCGACATACAAAGGCTTTCAACCGTTTCCAAGAAACTAGATTGTATGTGCGGATTAGGTCAAACAAGCAAGGTTGGTTTGGGATTTAAAAAGGATCAAACTGTGCATGCTTCAAGTCCCACATTCAAATTGAAAGAAAGAACGTGTCACCTTTGTGGACTTGAAAGACATTTGGTGAAGGATTGCCCGAAAAAGAGAAAGAAAAATTCTTCGGCAACTTCATCTACGGAGCGGACTCAACGGACTCAAAAGATACATCAAGTCAAAGGAGTTCACTCAACCCACCAAAGGTCCGAGCCACAACATCAATCATACAAGTGGATCATTGCGAGGCAAAGACCTAAGGTGGACCAACAGTCAAAGCTATTACCTCCGGGCCACAACGAATCAAGACAACCCAAGATCCGGCGATTTTGGATTCGGAAAGGTGATATCTTTCCTTGTCTTAAGTTCTAAATAGCTTATGACTGTATGTAATGCTTTGATTGGTTTTCCTTTCATATTTTTCTAAATCTCTGCATTACATGTTTTCAATGCTCTTCGTTTTTATGTTTTGTTTTTGAACAAAAGGGTTTTAACGAACAAGTGCATTGAATAAAAAGGGTTTCACTTTCAATCACTCCAATTTATTTTTATATGAATTATCAACTTTACTCCATAATCATAATTCTTGAAGATACTTCATTATAGGAGTTTTTGATAATTATATTCATCAAATTTTAGTAATCATGTGTGATCTTTAGATGCTTAACCTATCTCGGTTGTGTGAGTTCTTTGTGATAAACATGAGACAACCGATTGACTAAAATTTGGGATTTAATTCTTTCACATAAGAGATTGTATTTTCGTACAAGGGTAATGAAATGAATTGCAAAAGATGTGGAAAGAGTTACATCCGAAAGGAGTGTGAAAACTACCACCACATGTTGGAAAGAGCTGCCACCCCCGGTCGTCCGGTTTGTGTGTGAAGCTACCACATGTTATGGATGCTTGGAAAATATTTTATGAGAATTTTTAGTTGAAGCATTCGGAGATTTATATTCAAAGTTCCTATTTTGAACAATCTCCTGGTTGGTATAAGGTGGGATAGTTAAAAAGATGCTCAAAGAGCCACCCTTAGGTATTTTAGTGCTTATCTCAAATTTGAAAGGGTAAAATTTAAAATTGATGTCATTTGGAAATCTCTGTAAGTCATCTTTGTAAATCCGTTACATCTTGATAGACTTTGGATCTCAAGATTATTTTTGATGACTTGTGTTTGACGTATATAATATGAAAAACGGTTTATAATGTCTTATCTTTGTTTTTCATGATTTCGGAGTAAATCTTTTTAATTTTTGTAAAATTAATTGGATTGAATGACATCTATGTGATCTCATATTATTTTCAAGCACTTAAATTATTTTCTTGATGGAATACAAATCGGTAATTCAAATATTTCAAAATCTGGATTTGTTTCAAGAAATTATTTGATTTTTGCTTTCGAGTACCGGTACGCAATCTATGTTTTTGTTATATACCGGAACTGAGCTTTTATCTCTCTTTCTCTATGAACTAATGCTGTTAGTGATTTCCTTTTGCCTATATTCACTGTTTGACAATTTGTGACAAAAAGGGGGAGAAGAGAAATGGGGGAGAAGAGATCATCGAGATAGGGGGAGACGGAGATGAGATCATCGAGATAGGGGGAGATGATGAAAAAGGAGCCGAAAAACAAAAAGAACTGTCACGCCCCGAGTTCAAAAATCAGTGTATAATTTTTTTTTTTTTTTTATAAATCAGAGTTGCAAAATCACCAGGGCGCAACAGACCGCCACATATATAGAAGAGTCCCAATCCCCATGGGATTGAGCATTCTCTATATATGCACGGCTAGCTTGGCAACAACATCAGAGTACTAACTACGTACTACAACTATTAAAAATTACAATTTAATTATTACAACAACTCAACAAATGAATTACACATTTCTTTTAACTGATACAAATATATGTGCATTCGGCTGTCCAGGGTCAATCTCTATATCGATACCTCGCCAATTCGTCCCGACATCCCAACACCCGCGCGACCTGAAAAACAGTCACCCGAGGGTGTGAGACACACCGGAGTGTATCCCAGTGGGCACGACGAGCCGAGAAATAGCAGATCGTACCTACTGGTATACAATACTAGAGGATAGTAAAAGATCACTGTTAGGAAAAGCAATTATCATAAAGGAGCAGTGTTTACTCTAAGTAAAGTCATTATGAGTGAAGACAGATAAGAAATATCATTATGGGATAAACATAGAGATCAACAACTCTATTATAATGGAAGCAACGTGGAGATCAACAAGTATATCCTCATGAAAGTGTCATGGAGTGTCAGCAGATATGAAAGCACTGGTAGGATCAGCAACTCAATAATCATGATACTAAAAGTAAAGGCATCATATCAAATCTCGACATGTATAGGTGGATAATTGAAATCAAATCCAGGAATCAATGGATAATGAAGTAAACATATCAATCAGCAACTCATGCATCAATAGATGAAATACTAAAACCAACCCAATCTCAAGCCACCATATTGGTCATCAAGACCTCAGGGAAAACCTCGCCGAACCTGGCACCAACCTGGCTGACATACTCCGGCACCCTCGGGCACTAACCTGGGAGTCAACACTCCGGCACCCTTGGGCACTAACCTGGGAGTCACGGGTCATACACCAGACCACTTTACCGGTAAAGAACATCCACACGGGTCATGACTCCGCTGATGTTCGTGAAGTACAGCAGTGCGGGCGATAAATCATGCGAATGCTCAAGCTCACGGTCCTCTGACCGGGTAATCGGCAATAAGCCGGGAACTATCCCCCTTTGGGATTCAGCAATAATACCATATCAGAATATCATCTCAATCACATGCATGGACAACAGCAACTATAATGATCCAGGAACAATCAGGGGAACTGATATCTTAGATATCGCAATAATCACGAACAAGTACTAACATGGAAATCAACTACAAATCGATCATACAACTAAACACATGATGTTTTTGAGAAAACATTTTGAAAACAAGTTCTAGGTCCAAATCTCGCAGAGCTATGCCCTTGTCCTATCAAACAAGAACAGACTCAGGCTACCCTACGAAGCTCGGTAAAAACATTTATTTAATAAAATCATGTATTTAGCAGTATAACGGGTGAACAACAGGCCGAAACAATCCGATCAACGATGAAATGTCAGAATCAACTGAATCTCAACTCATATGCAGGAATAATTATCAACTAATCCAATCAAGGATGCAATATCAGAATCAACTGAATCTCAACTCATAGGCAGGAATAATTATCAACCACAACTAGAACATGAATCAGGATATAGATACTGATAATCAAGTATGAATGTGCAAACTAGGTAATGACCAATCAGGCAAAGCAACAAACAGTAATATAACTCAATCAAAGGCAGATAGGCTCAATTATATCCAGGTTAACCAAAAACAGGGGTCCAACCAATACCGTACACAGAGGGCCGAAATGATAATGCCCGGACCGAAGATAAACCCACCTGATATAACGCAGGCTGCTAGTCTGAACCAACTGTATGCTCAGCACACCAGATGCTACCGAATAACCCTGAATGTGAATTAAGGTTCAGGAATCAACTTATTAACCAGTAAATGACGTGACTTTTGCATCTAGACCCCTAGGGCTTTTAAATTTACACCTTTAGTGCCAGTTTGGGCACTGTTTTCGCTCGTTCTTTCAACTGGAGATTCATTTTAACGAACCGTCACTTCCAGCAGGTGACATTTATCTTGCTGAACACCGTGCTCACCAATTTGCGGCAGCACGGGACCCGAGGAAAACTTCGGGCCATAAAACACTCCTCTAACATAGCCATTTTGCATTTTTGTTTCTTCGAGTCGTCAAAACCTAAATCTAACGCGAGCATCGCGTCGAGTGACCCCAAAATAGCCAGGAGCTCACTGTTACAGTTTTTCAAATAGTCCAAAAACAGGACTTTGGCCAAACATTTAACCTAGAGCTTGTTTACATTAGAACTCAACATATACTTAACCAATATAAATTCTGTTTGAGAGGTATGCTTAAAATACCCTACAAATCACTGTGCTTGCCCTAGTGCAGCACAGAAATGGCTGGATCAAAAGATCCATCAACCTTGCTCACTAACATAAGCACAATGCTCCAAACATTAATCCACTCAGATCAAACTTGATATGAAGTGAGCATCAAGCTCAGGGAGTTATTTGGAGCAACTTTTATATTTACTGTGAAGCCTAATTCCATAGTTTTCTTCATTGAGGCATTTATACAAACAGTTGGTGTGCACAATTTCATACATACAACTTAGCCAATTTCAAGCTTGGGTTCTCAGCAACCATTGCACCTGGGGCAAAGATTCTTGGAGCAAAACATTCTACTAAGTATTTAGAGCATTTTCCCTCAATCTGGAACAACCAAAACCCCCAGGTTGGCCGCGGCAAGGTGGAAAAGATGAAGCTTAAACCTTGAAATTCGTGACCAATCAACCAAGGGATCTGGGACCAAACCTTTTGCACAGAACTTCCCCAAAACTCAAAGTGAAACTTTCTGGACCCGTGCCCGGCGATAGGACACGGCGGCGGCGCGGCGGAGCAAGCTCCATTTTCGAGCTCTTCCACCTCTAATGGCGAATTTCAACCAAGGCACTTGGAAGCTCTCTAACTTGGATGGAAATGTTCTTTGGGTCCACAGGAAGCTTCCCGACCAACCCTCCCCGGCCGGAGATGGTCGGAGCACCGGCGGCAGAGATTTGATCCCATTTCGAACCCATCTTGGCCGCGCTTCAACCGCGCTGCATGGTTGCCATGCAAATGCATGGATGGAGTCCCCTCGGTCCCTAGAAGAGTTCTGGGCAGGTGGCCGACGTCGGAGAATCTTTCCGGCGCCGGAGCACGAAGCTCGGCCAACATGCATAAAACTCAAAAACTAGGGCATCGATTTTCTTCCAAAATACTCAACCATCTTCTCTCAAAATTTTCAGAATTAATATATAGGTCCTACAGTCCTTGCATACCAATTTTTACCCGTTTTGGTCCATTGGTTGAAGAGAACGACCGCGGCGAAGCTTATGCTAGGTTTCCGGCGAGACTTGCTCCCGCCGGCCATGCAACGTGCATGGGACCCTGGGGCTTGGCAGAGAGTAACCTAGGAACCTAAGGAGTCTACTTCTAGGAGTCTCGGGCTAAATCAAACCGGTGGTTAGAGCTCCTTACCTTCGCCGGACTCGGGGAAGATAGGAAGAAGCCAGAAATGGGTTCCTCTTCCACGCGCGGCCTTGGCAGCTACCAGCAAGGTCCAGAGGCACCAAGGAATTCCTCAGAGAACTCCAACTCCACCTTGGAAGAGTTTTGGTCCAACTTCTTCTTTCTCTCTCTATCTCTTGGGTAGCAACAATGGGAGGGGTGACCCCTCGGCCATCCCAACACCTGGGTCCCATCTTGGATCAGGTGTCATGCATAGGCCAATAAACGAGGCTACATCAAGGCCTCAAAGAAATGGGCCGGCACAAGAATCCGGCAGACTCGGCCCTTATGTCTCAGGTCGAGGAAACCAGTGGGTGAGGCCACATTGAGGCCTCAAGAGAGCGAGCTGGCACAAGGAGCCGGCAGATTCGATCATTGCAATACAGGCCGAGGACTCGACCGAGAAGGCCTAGGAGAAGGAGACGACTTCGGGGATGCGCCGGTCAAGAACGGTGGGGTATAAGATCCCCTAGTTGAAGCCTGATTACGCGGGAAGTGGTCCCCAAACGGGGAGGGTCATTTCAAATCAGCTGAGTAGTCAAAGAAGCCCCTACTGCTCGAAAACTCTAGAAAGATCGGAAAGCAATAAACCGATCAATGCAAAGCACCTTAAACATTATCATACATCGGTCTGGGAGAATGTGGGGTAAAAAATAGAAGGAAACTTCACATTTATTGAACCAATACATATAAGAGTCAAGACAAGAGCAAATACAAAAATATTTCAGAAAAGAAAAAATCGTGGTCGAAGGATCCGATTAGAGGTCAAAATACAGGACCGAAGGGGTAGGATCAAGCACTGCCTCTTGGAAATAGAGACACCGGACCACTATCGAACTGACATGAGTGGGAACGTCATCAACTCTTCGAGTCATCGCGGTCGGCAAGGGAAGATCACGTGGTCCCTCCTGGAGAAGAAGGCACCCGACCCCGCAGAAGGGTCGGTCGAAGCGTGATAACACCTTTCCCCGGCGGAGAACACCATACGCTGAGCGGCTCGAACTTCTCCAGCTCCTAGGAAGGGAGACAAGAGTCGTTTCTTCCCCAAGAAGGGTCGTCTTAGTGGGTGTGCCCATATATGCAAACAGACGAAACTCGGCTGGACCACCAGACATGAGATCCCCGATCGGTAGGTCACACATAGGGGTTGTCCCATAGGAAACCCCATTAGAAATCCAAGATGGGAAGACACCTTCATTGGCTGGCGTCAGAACACCGCCGAGTCAAATTGAGAAGCCACCTCAAGAATACTCTTAGGGGCGAGAATGCTACGACCAAGGCACTGGCGAAGCAACGGTATGGGAACCTCCATAAGGATGAGAGGATATGCAAAGAAAGCTACAAGAAAGTGGCCCTTTTATATGCCGGCGAGAAGGAGCGAATTGATAATAGTTGCCCCTCGGAAAGCAGCAGCATTCAATGAAGAAATGGCGAATAACAGATTTGCCGAGGACCAAGGGAGATCAACACCCTTTCCCAAGTCCCTCGGGAAGTGAGCAGAAATCATGCCAAGGTACGGGGACAATCGCGAGCATCTTGTTGTACGCCAAGTATTTCGACTCAACTTCGACTATCGCCCAATCGGCACATCAGGCGATTGCCGAGGAGGCATTATTGAGTCCAAAATTTTCGCCATTCGAGGAAGCGACACGTGGCGTATACCATCGGCTAAAGACATCAGCCGATGGGAGAATGAGCTAATAAAGAAGAACTTGCGTCTCGATTAAGACCGGTCTCAATCGCGTAAGAGTACTGCATGCGTCATGCGCCATCGGCTAGAAGGCATCAGCTGATAAGAGAAGTAGCCGACGAGAAGACTACCACTCCATCTAGGACCAACTTTGACTGAAGACGAACACCAGACCACTCCAGTCGAACGAAGCCAGAGTTAGCTTTCGGTTGCTCGAGCCGAAAGAGAAAAGACTTTGAAAGGAAGGGGTGTGAAGTTTAAGAACGAATCTTATAACTGACTCCGAAACTGCAAGCGGCGTCCAGCATTGGAAAGTGCCGAAGATCGCGCGTCGGCGCGATAATAAGGGGATGAACCTGGACGGAAGAACGACTATTATCCTAGTTGAGGAGGTTTCGACTCAAAAGGAAGTAGTTGCGGATTTCACGATAGCTTTCCCCAAATCGCGCTAATAATTCAAATCGGCGCCAGTAGGTATGGTTTGAAAAGTGTATAAATACCCGAATTATCGAAGAGAAAGGGGTCCTGCAACCTCATAAGCCAGGACCACCCCATGCTTTTCAATATCTTTCATATCTACATTTATCGTTTTCCTAGATAAGTTTACCGTATTTTCTAGGAGTAGATTAATTTGTAATCGGTTTTCAGTTACTCTTGTAACCCCACTCAACTCAATACAAACCATACAATCGGCTCCTTAGCCGGTTGTTTTTCCACACTATGCCTCCATATTCCAGTTCGGCCATTCTAGGCTGAACTCTTTATTCCTCGTCACCTAGATTCGGCTTATCTAAGCCGGACGGTCGTAAGAGTTGATTAAGAAAAACCCAGCCAAGCGGATCCCTCATCGGCCCGATCGCTTGATCCATTTGGCATGCAGTGTTAAGGATTTTGTTTTGGCGCATTTCGTGAAAGTGTTAAGTCTTGAAGATTGAAGATGAATGAAGTTTGGATCATATACCTCAATCTCAAGAAAGAAGAATTCAAAAGGATCAGGTAAGTTTAACTAAATATTTTTGGTGATCCGAATACTTCTTGTAGTTTAGAAACACTTGGAAGAATTTCTTATTGCATAAAAATTAAGAACTGAACATGAGACTTGTTCAGGATCCGGATCAGATTGTTCAATCCGGATCCCGAAGGTGGTTCGTTCATACACCAGTTCAATCCGGATCGTAGCCTCCCTTGATCCGGATCCCGAACATTGAGTTTACCATTTTCCTTGAACGATCCGGATCAGGCTTCGCAATCCGGATCCCGAACGTTGATGTTTGGTGAACTGTATGAACGATCCGGATCAAGCACTTCGATCCGGATCCCGAACCTTCGTTTTTCTGGAATTGTCTGACTCGTTACGACGATCCGGATCACAGCTAATCCGATCCGGATCGCCGTCGTGAAAATTTCCAGAAACGGACAGTTTTTTATCCTTATCTTCTTCCTAGGGTTTCTAACCTATAAATAGACCCTATGATTCTTTTTCTAGGGTTAATCCAGGAATCCAGAAAATCCACATAGAGCCGTCATAATCAAATATCATCTTATACGGCTCTAGATCCACATATAGAGAAGAAAGGAAATCATTAGATATTACTCTATGTTTCTTCATCTATATTGATTAGTTTGATTCTAGGTTTTCATACTCACATCTTGAGTTGAATCAAACTAATGAATACTTAGATGGTATTTCCTATCTATCTTTGATCTAAGTATTCGGCGGATCATCACCACCCAAAAACAACGATTTACCCCAAAATCGGCGCGTGGACTCGCGTGGCCTTGTGGATTCAAGGTGCAACCGCTCTCGTGGATTCGGAGCGAGGTACGTTCGTGGATTCGAAGCGTGCTACTGGGTGAAGACCGTGGATTCGGTCGGACGTCGTGGACTCGACGTTGGACGCCGTGGATTCGGCGTTGGACGCAGATCGTGGATTCGAGACGCGTTGCGGAGCGAGCGGAGAAGATCAACTAGGAGCGTATGGAAAAGGTTGAGTCGTCTGTGAGTACGGTATATCACCTTGTACGTGTTTAATTCTAGTGGATTTCACCGTGTTATCGGTCCCGTGGTTTTTTTTACTCCGGTTTGGAGTTTTCCACGTAAAAATCTTGCGTGTTCATTTATATTTCCGCATTGGGTTTTTATTGCGCAATGATTTTTTGAGTGTTTATTGTTTACACCTATTCACCCCCCTCTAGGTGTTTTTTCCCCTATTTAGATCTATTATTACATATAACCCAACACGCAGCGCATCACATCAAGAGGGTCACCCCCGCAGGGCCGATCGCAGACCGCTATTTTCGACCCCAACACCGCCCAAGGCGTTATAACCTATACCATTCGAGATGTTCCAACTAGAAACCTAATTCATACAAAGATTGAGAAAGAAAAGTACCGAAAATATAACACAACTAATCTATTACACACATTTGTCACAAACACATTACATTTATATTTTTCTTTTCCTTTTCTTTTACAATCCAAAATATTATTACATTATTTTGTTCTTTCATTTCTACACCCTTAACTAACCTAACAAGGGTACTTCTATCTGGGTCACAACTTGGTAGGGCGATATCTATAGAGCTACGCCTTTACCTCACGCTGCCGCGCTGCTCATGGAAGGACCTATAAAATATGGAGGTGAGAACTATAAAAATAGTTTCCAGTGAGTACAACCACCAAAACGAGAAGTTCGACCGACCATATCCAAAGGAGACAACAAAAGCATATAGTAATAATCTGCAAGAATGTAAATCTATACTATATACAATATAAATCATATGCTATGCCTCAAGTAAATACAATAATGAAACATATGCAAGTTGGTACTATACATCTACCTCCATTTCACTATCCATTTCTAGTCCACATATAGCCTATGGTTTCTTTACCTTAGCAAAGTTCTCGACTCGGTCTTGAATCAATCAATAATGGAATATCGCTTCCATCTCGGCATTGGGCATGGAATACTCCTACACGCACCCTAGCCGCAATCCTGACCGACAAGCGGAGTACATCGCACGCACCTTCGACAACACTATATCCGACAGAGGAAAAATGCATACATGCTCTCTCGGATACTCACCCTACGCTTGGCAGGAATCTACTACACGTGCCAGCCATAGGGTACCCAATAGGCAGGGATTCACCACATGTACCCTCGGGTCCTGTCATCTAGTGGGAGGGGATCCACCACATGCACCCACGGATAAAAGTTAGGGATTCTGGAATCGTCTCTCTCAAGGTCTCAGAGGTCCAATGTTAACCCTATTTGCCAACCCTTTATAGGTTCGTTGTCACTCTAGTTCTCGAGGTTATCTCTTTGCTATATATACAACACATACATGCAAGTCTAAATCTTGGTTTTTCCTTTTTTATTTATTTAAGGCTAAACCCTAAAACTAGTCTCATACACTAAACATGCATCTCATACACATGAATACCCCTCAAACCCTCTATTACTCACGAATCATACTTCTAGATCATAGAAAAACAAAGGAGCAAGAGAGATCACCATTTTCAGTGATATTCCCCACTTCTTGAAGCTCTTTCCTTCAAATAAAAGGCTTGATTTCTTATAGCCTCAAGGAAAAACATAAAAATAATTTAAAAATCATTAGAGGTCTCAAAAATCTTTTTCAAAATTCAAAAACTCAAAACTCTAAAAATGCCCAACTCATATCTCTCTTGCTTTTTGCTAAAATGTGGGAGAGAAAAGCTATTTCCTCTTTCTAGAGCTTCACCTTAGAGCTCCATACCTTCTTCTTGCTTTGGAGGAGATCGAAACCCATCCTTGGGGCTCCTCCAAGCCGTGATCTTCTTATTCAGTCTAGAGAGAGAAAGAGAAAAAAGTGTCACGCCCCGTCTCGCTTTCCAAATAGGAATGTCTCGCGAGCACGTGCCCAGACCCGCCGAACGGACAAAATACCTCCTATCCGCCTATGGCGTCACAACCAGCACAATTCGAGATATTCAAATCAGGAACCGAATTTATACAAAAATTGTGAAAAGAAAATATAGAAAATATAAAACAGCTACTCGATTACACACATTCGTCACATATACATTACATTTACATTTTTTTTCCTTTCACAATCCAAAATAATATTAAATTTTTTCTTTTACATTTTTAATACCATTAACTACACGTTGACGAGGGTACTTTATCTCAGTCTCAAAATAGGAGGGCACGCCCATTCCTCGTGTCGTCGCGCCACTCATGAAAGGACATGAAAAAAGTAGGGTGAGAACTATAAAAATAATTTCCAGTAGGTACGATCGCCCAAGTGAGAAGCTCAACCCACCAGGTCCAAAGGATTCAAAACGAGCATATAGAAGATAATAATCTGCTGAAATGTAAATCTACACTATATGCTACATGATCATATAATATGCCTCAAGCAAATGTGATAATAAAATCCATGCAAGTAGGAACTATGCATCTACTTCTATTTCACTACCCATTTCTATTCATCCCAGCATAGGGTTCTTTAACCTTAGCCAAGTACCCGACTTAGTCTTGAGTCAATCCTAGGTAGTACTACCGACGAGTCAGGAGCATGCCGTACACTCTCGGTCCAATAGACCATCCATCAAGAGAGGAACATGACGTGCACCTGTGGTTTGTCGGTCACCAGCTGGGAGAGGAGTCAGTCATACACCCTCGGTTGAGGAATTCTCGATGGGAGAGGAAACTATCATACACCCGTGATCGAGAATCCTCTATTGGGCAAGGAACAAGTCGTACACCCACAGTCACAAATCCTAGGATTCTAGAATCACCTTTGTTTAGGTCTTAAGGGTTCACTATTAAACCTATATTATTGACCTCTCTAGGTCCTCGGTCTTTGTGGCACTCTAACCATTAGATGTCCGACTTATGTTTCAAGACACTAGGTCCAATGTCTTTCCACCTAAGTTCACAATACTTTAGGTTATATGTTCAACTTGTCCAGGTGGTCTACCTTCCACTATGTTTCCAACATATGTTCAAACGACACTATATTCACTAGTTTATTGTTGAGTTCTCTAATTCTTAGAGTATGTCAACCTACTTTACTGGTCCACTACATAGGTCTACAAACCTGTCTCTATCTTGGAATACATATATATCCCTATATATTTTTCTATGCCTATATTCCATATCCGCTAATAGTTAATTTATTCCAAGTAGTATACATCTTATACCTACTTAATTTACTAATTAACCTACCATTACTTGCATCAATAAAATAATATTAAATATATCGACTTTTCTCTCAAGACATAAGAGGTGATCTTATCTCTTCGATAGAGCACAACCAACCTTGTTATGCTCCCGACTGTTTGCAGACACTTACTATCGGGCTCCCACGGCAAAACGCACATCAGCTCGAGGAGCACGTATGGCCTTTTTCGCCCGATTTGGTTCATTACGCGAAATTGCTTGCCGACGCTCAGCACTTTTCAAATTAAAGTTGTTTACGGCTCTTCTCTAACCTTCAATTAGAGAATAGCACAATCAATTTGGGTCTAAAACCCCCAAAACCCAAAAACCCCCAACCTAAGCCAAAAATCCATTTTCCTAAATCCGAAATTTTCAAAAAAAATCAATCAAATAGGTGTATAAGCCTCGATGGAGCATTAGGATATCAATTTTAATAGATTTATCAAAATCCAATCTCGACACCCAAAACCCTTACCATGACCGTAAAGCTCATCGAGCTCCCACGCACGCCGAAAGCTCGATCCGATGCTCCTATGCTATCCCCGAGCTCAAACTCCCTCATGGCGTCGAGTTTTAGAGAGAGAAAAGGAAAGCGGTAGCGGGAGAAGGATAGGGCTATACCATCTTTCTCTATCTGTGTGTGGGTATCGTGGGCGTGAGCGTACAGAAAAGGAAAGGAGAAGGGTTCCCTTTAAAGGCCCACCCTATTTGAAATTATAGAAATGTCCTTTCTGGGCATTTCTGTCATAGATGATTCGGGCCGTGTTCCACGGTCCGGCCCCCGAAGGTCACCCCACGGACCATGTGCTAACGGACCGATCTGGGATTTCACGGTCTGGTCCCCGAACCCAAAACTCTTAGGATTTGCAAGGAAGGTATGGACTCTCCCTCAGGGTCTCATCTTCACAGGCTAAGGTCCGGTCCTTTCTACTCACGACCGAACCCCGAACCATTCTCGACTCCGATTCGCTCCGTCAAAATTTTTTAAATTTTGCTCCTTGAAAATCCAACTCTCTTCTAATCGTTCAGAAATACTTGGAACCCAACATGGACTTATCCACAATTACCTCTTGACTATTTTCAGTCAATTGGTCAACGTCCAATATTTTCAAATTTTATTTTCGCGTCGAGCCCTAGCCGAAAATGCTCTAAATAGCTTGAAACTTCACTTGGATCATAAGAATAGTACTCCAAGCAAGTTTTCACTAGAACTTCTCTATTTGTAGAAGTTCAGGTCATTACATTCTCCTCCCCTTAAAAGAGTTTCATTTATGAAACTCAAATCATACCTTATTTCAATTTCTCGAATCCCATATGGTGATGCTTCTACACTGAACCTTCAATTTGTCGGGTAACTCACGATCTATGTGATTACCCCCGTTGAACCTCGGTTTATGAAATTTTATAATTTTCGCAATCCTTTTTTCATAACAAGGCTGCATCCCATGCACACCTTATTGACCATATTTTCCTGCACTTCAATTACTCATATTGGAGGGCAATGATCAAACCACGCACATCCCAATCTCATTGCGGACTTCCACCGACTTCAGTGGCCGCACAAGTCAGTGCATTGGCGTCCTAATGCGATCTTCTACTTTTCCTGAGCTTCGGTCTCGGGGGATTTAGTTTGCCCTGAACCTCATCTATTTAACTCATTTCTCGATGATACCTTCAAGAGTATAAGGTCGCCCACCACGAGCCTCGAAACTCACTGGCATTGACCCACACAGTGTTTCCTTGTCAGGCTCGCTTATCCATAATTGTCATCATTAGACGACAAACCTCACTAACTTTGCTGAGTACCACACTCTTCGAGAGTCCATTAGGTCCATTCACTGACATTGCCTAAAGGCAATTACCTATTCGGTACCTTCGTTCAATCACATATGGGTCACCCCATAAGGAAACTTCCAATCGTATTTCGAGATGGCCTAGTCCGGCACATCCATCGATAAGTACAAACTTTGGAGCACTGTTCTCCTTCTACCTGCAGCTTATACTAACTCAACGTCTCGTAAGGAGCACGTTGCTAGGTTTTCATAGCCCATGGCTAACCTAATGTTGCACCGACGATGGATCTATACGAACACTTAGTTCACAAATCCAATTTTGTCACCACGACGACATTCAATATTGCGGTCAATCAGGCAAACAGCATGACTTAGCCTCTGCTCCTTGGTCACCACCCTCGATTTTTTCCTACATAATACTAAAGCTTTCATCACGAGAGCCCTCAGCTCACTGTTTGTCTCAGATTGCTATAAGAGGTCCACAAACCCATGATCCGACCTACGCTTTTTGTTTAATATCCGACTCAACACCGTGCAACAACCGTCGCACACTTGCAGACCAAACCACTACACAATACGATCCTTACTCCAGATTAGGAGTGAGAGAGTCCCAATCGTATCTGACCTTACAATTTGGGTCGTACTATACCCTTTGGTGCATTAACACCCTAACACGTGATATTCCACATCCCCGGATCATAGCTGGGACTACCGCCCCGACCATAAGTCCCTGCAGAGGCCTATCCTCAGGTCTCAGGCCACTGTCACACAGCTGACTGCGCCTTGCTCCAAGGTTGCCGACTCCACAGTCGATGCATGGTTCGGGCACGAATCGTCCCTAAGCAACACCCGCTAACCGTCATCCTATGGCCAACCGCACTACTGAGCGACACATAACTCTAACGACTCATAAGATCTCGGCTAATGCCACTATCCCCTGAGCAATTCTTGGCTCGCTTCACACTTAGCAACTGCTTAAGTACTGCTGCCAACAAACCCTCTCGGCTAAATGTAACCTATGCTCTATGAGCACCTATACTCAAGCATCCTACTCTCCTAACCTATCTGCGTTAACCATAAGAGTTAAGCAACCTGGCTTAAGCTCGACCACTACACAAATTGTACTCCCTTACCTCGACAGAGATACTACAAAACAAACTCACCTAATATTGGCGATTATCGCACTAACTCAACGGTAGTGGTTTCACCCCTACTACCATTACATCGAAGCCTCATCTAGAAATTCCCGAACTATCAAGATACTCTCAAATGTTGAAACCTCGTCTTGCACTACTAACATCATTGCTAAGTAGCGTTACAGCCATACTTGATCGGTATTCACCGAATGCAGCGCGGTCACTACAACCACCAAAAGCGAAATCCCACGTTCTCGGCACATGAGTTTGTCTCACTCTAGACCTTAGGACTTCACGACTCAGCCTCCGGACTAACCATTGCGCAAGGCTAGAGTCACACCGTCCCTCACCACTACGTCTACGCTAACTTCTGCTCCACACCAGCAATTTGTCGGCACGATCTATTCGCCTATACCTACCGACAGTCGATTCACACTCTTACAACACGAGCATGCTCGTGTACTTATACCCGCTCGACCCAAATAGTCCCTACCCTCATCTACCTATGAGTAATAACAGGCAACCAATTAATAATAGATGCAATGCTCTTGTGTCAATTTATGCTCTATATGTATGATTGTATAATTTAAACCATACCTACAGCAGTGTCATTGGCAATAGTGGATTCCTTCTCCTGGGTCGCAAACCCACAGCCACTTAGCACCTGTCGCGAACCTTCCGGTCATCTTGACCTTTGTGCATGTCCTATCGACCTTGTCGCAGGTGGCATACCGACAGGTTGTCCTGGAGAGAAAAATGTCATTGAGATCGGTGGGGCCTGGCTATCCCCCAAGGGACAATCATACTTCGTGTGACCCAGCTACCAACACCTGACACACCTACCCTCTCGTAGCGCACATCGCCGAGCCTAATGGGATCCGCCACAAATAACACACCCCATCAAGGACCAAGCAGCGGATACCTCCGGGGTCTTGGATTGAGACTACGAGTGCCTCGGGGGTCATCTAATGTTCAATTGACCACCCATAGCACCTGGCTGTTTCCTTACTTCTCTATCCAAGTCATAGGACTCGCGCTCCTCCTACGCTGTTACATTACCTTGCTCCACCCACAAGGCCCGATCCAGAACCTCGACTAAGGTTTGTAATTTGATGACATGCACAACCTTGAAGATTTCAGACCAAAGTCCCCTCTCGAAGCAATCGGTCTTGTCTTTGTGTAGTACAACCGACGAGTGAGAAGCATGCCGTATACTCTCGGTCCAATAGACAATCCACCATGAGAGGAACATGCCGTGCACCTATGGATTATTAGTCACCGGCTGGGAGAGGAGTCTGTCGTACACCCGCATTCTATAAATTACTTGTTAGGAGAGAAACATTTCGTACTCCCTCGATTGAGAAATTCTTAACGAGAGAGGAACCTGTCGTACTCCCGTGATTGAGAATCCTCTACTGAGCGAGGAACAAGCCGTACACCCACAGTCACAAATCCTAGGATTTCGGAATCACCTTTGTATAGGTCTCAGGGATTCACTATTAACCCTATATTATTGACCTCTCTAGGTCCACGATCTCTGTTGCAATCCAAACGCTAGATGTCTGACCTATGTTTCAAGACACATGGTCCAATGTCTTTCCCACCTAAGTTCACACGACTTTAGGTTCTATATTCAACTTGTCCAAGTGGTCTACCTTCCACTATGTTGTTTCCAACCTATGTTCACTTGGCACTATGTTCACTAGTTCATTGTTGAGTTCTCTAATTCCTAGAGTATGTCAACCTACTTTACTGGTCCACTACATAGGTATACAAATCTGTCTCTATCTTGGCATACATATGTATCCCTATATATTTTTCTATGCCTATATTTCATGTCCACTAATAGTTAATTTATTCCAAGTAGTATACATCCTATACCTACTTACTTTACCAATTAACCTATCATTACTCACATTAATAAAATAATAATAAATTTATCAACTTTTCTCTCAAGACATGAGAGGTGATCTTATCTCTTCGGTAGAGCACAACCCACCTTGTTATGCTCCCGATTGTTTGCAGACACTTACTATTGAGCTCCCATGGCAAAACGCGCACCCGAGGAGTATGTATGGCTGCTGCCCGATTTGGTTCGTTACACAAAATTGCTCGCCGACGCTCATCGCTTTTCAAATTAAAGTTGCATAGGGCTCTTCTCTAACATTCAATTAAAGGATAACATAATCAATTTGGATCTAAAACCCCAAAACCCTAAAAGCCCCAAACCTAACCCTAAAATTCATTTTCCCAAAAATCCTACTTAAGTTTCAGAGAATCTACGATCAAATAGGCGTAGAAGCCTCTAGGAAATACTAGAATCTAAATTTAAAAGATTTACCAAAATCTAAACTCGAGACTTGAAACCCTTACCGTGGTTGTGAAGTTTACCGAGCTACCACACGTGCCGAAAGCTCGATCCAACACTCCCACACGATCCTTGAGCTCAAACTCCCCTAAAGCGTCAAGTTTTACAGAGAGAGAGGAAGAGCGAAAGTAGGAGAGGAAGAGGGCTCCACCCTCTTTCTCTCTATGTGAGTGGGCGTCGTGGGTGTGGGCCTACAGAGAAGGAAAGAAGAAGGGTCCTCTTTAAAGGCCCACCCCATTTGAAATTATAAAAATGCCCTTACTTGGCATTTCAACCACGGACAGTCCGGATAGTGTTCTACGATCCTGTAATGTACCAGATTTGGTATATGAATAAATGTAAATAAAAATGGTACGAGATACTATTTTTATTGAAATTAGAAAAGGATGATCTGGGAGCGAATTGGGCCGAAATCGGATTAATATGAGAAAGTGGGCCCAGATTTTTAGCAGAAAATTCACAGTGTCGGAAAATTCCGAGAAAATTACAGGAGCTCCGTAAATATGTTTTAAGGCCACAGTATAAGTTTCGCGTTGATCGGATGCCCGGATAGTGAGAACGGGGCCCGCCAGCGATTGTGATTATAGTGAGACTTTTGGCAACCCAAAAAGGGTCCAAATTGAAAGTTTAAAGTACCTGGTGATAAATTAAGTTAAACTGTGGCTGCCTGTGAAATTTGAGCGAAAACGGGCGAGAAACGGGTGAAAACGGACGAAAACGGGCAAAACCGGACTTGGGCCCAACTTTCGGGCGCCCGAAAGTTGGTTCCGGGCGCCCGGAACCAACTGTAGCAGTCCCGGTTTTGGGGCTGCAACGAACCGGGCTGCACTGTAGCGAACCCGGTTCACTGTAGCAACCCAGTTCGGGCTCGGGCAAGCGCCCGAAAGTTAATGTAGCGCGCCCGAATTCCGAGGTGGCACGGATCCCGAGGCAAGGGCACGGATCCCGAGGTAGTTGGCACGGATCCCGAGGCACGGGCGTGAATCCCATGGCATGGCAAGCGCGTGCGGCGCGCGGGGTAGGTGGGGGACGCCACGTGGCGTCTCCCCATTGGACGCGGCGGCCGAGGGCGCAGGCGCGCGTCGGGAAGGCGCCTGGGCCCTGGCGCGGTGTCAGTGGGGCAGGCCACGTGTCGGCCTCCCGTTCGCGGGTCAGCGTGACGCGACGCATGACGCGATGGGTCGCTGCGCCGCGTTGACGCGCGAGGCGCGGGTACAGGACACGTGGCGGCCACCTATTGGGCCACGTCGGTGGGTGCAGGCGCGTGCGCCCGTGGACCGCTGGTGCAGGGGCACTGTAGCCGCCCGAAACCGGGATTCGGGCACCCGAAAGTTGCGCCCGAATCCTGGGAAAACTGGCCATATAAGCCCGGATTGTCCCATTTCATCCCTTTTCTCCATTTTGCTCGCACCGAGAGGCTAAGGGGAGGAAGAGGGCGATTCGTGGGGGGGTTTTGGGGTGTCGCGAGCACGTCGATGACCCCGTGGAGCACGCAAGGTGTTCCAAGAAGTCTGATGGACGCATGTACACGCGTTGGACGGCGCGATGGTGTCGAGGTAGGTCTCGTATGTTGTTTTTGCGGTGTTTTTGGCACAGTTTTGAGTTTTCCTCTTTGGATTTGAATTTGACCCCATGCCTTTGCGCATGTTAGGGACCGAGTTTTACTGTGCTATCTTACTACACGAAGTGCCGCCGGGCGTGTCGGGGTGCACCGTTTTGCGTGCAAGCTTAAGGAAGACATGCATCGTTTTGCGTGCGGACTCGACGAACATGCACCGTTTTGCTCGCGGACTCGAAGAACGTGCACCGTTTGGCGTGCAACCTTAAAGAAAAGCATGCACCGTTTTGCGTGCAAATTTGAGGTACGTGCACCGTTTTGCGTGCAGGTTGAATCGACGCGCACCGTTTTGCGTATAGTTTCTAATGGTGTGCACCGTTTTGCATGCAGGATTGGAAGAGCGTTCATCGTTTTGCGTGCAACCTTAAAGAAAAGCGTGCACCGTTTTGCGTGCAAATTTGAGGTACCTGCACCGTTTTGCGTGCAGGTTGAATCGACGCGCACCATTTTGCATGCAGGATTGGAAGAACGTGCACCGTTTTGTGTGCAACCTTAAAGAAAGGCGTGCACCGTTTTGTATGCAAATTTGAGGTACGTGCTCCGTTTTGCGTGCAGTTCGAATTGATGTGCATCGTTTTGCGTGTAGTCCCTAACATTGTGCGCCGTTTTGCGTGCAGGTTTAGAAAAGCGTGCACCGTTTTGCGTGCAACCTTGAAGAGGAGCATGCACCGTTTTGCGTGCAAACTCGAGGTACGTGCATCGTTTTGCGTGCTGGTTGAGATGATGCGCATCGTTTTGCGTGCGGTCTCTAATGATGTGCACCGTTTTGCGTGTAGGTTCGGAGGACATGCACCGTTTTTCGTGCGGGTTTGAGGGACTTGCATCGTTCTGAGTGCAAGCTCGAGGAAGCAAGAAAAATCGCGTGGAGACCAATTGCAAGTGTCTACAAGCAATTGGGTACACCACAAGGTGGGGGATTCTGTCGAAATTGGGTGACCTCTCCCCTTACTCCTTTGCTTTTGGATCTAGAAGCATGATAGTAGCCTGTTAGAGGCGTTAGGAAATCATGATAAATTTGCATGTTCAAGTGAGCATAGAGGAAAATGCAATTTGATTTATCTAATAGATGATAAATTTTATTTATGATCGAGATGGAAATAATTGCCGCGTATAGGTGGTCATTTACTTTATGATTATGATCATGTTAGGGTACCTGTATAACCCTAGGAATCATGTGAAAGCATAAGGAAAAGAACATGTTGGTAGTAAGACTAGGAGAAAACCTAGATTCAGAGTTTAATGAGTGACATCAAAATTAGGAGTTGATCCTAGGAAACGAGTGGCATTGTCTTAGGAGATAACCTAAGGACATTGGATAGAGTGATCAACAAAGAGTCAAGGAACTCTAGGTTAAACATGATATAAGACTTAGGTAAAGGAAACCTAAGGTGAGCTAGTGGGTTGAGAATATACTATTTAACATAGAGTCAGGGAACTCTAGGTTAAACATGATATGAAACTTAGGTAAGGAAACCTAAGGTGAGCTAGTGGAGTTTAAACTCACAGAAAATGAATTAGAGTCAAGGTAACTCTAAATGCAAAGTGGAACAGGTAAATAGAGTTAATGTAACTCCAGGTTCAACAGGGAAAAAGGAAAAAGAGTATGTGGCTACAAAGTTTAAAGAATTAAACTGATAGCAAAGTGATTAATTTAGAGTCAAACTCTAAGGACAAGTATGTGTGATCACAAAGTTAAAAAGCCAAATAATACAACCCTAGACTGGGTCATGGGGTGTCTGGGCAAATGGACAAACACTTTAACTTCAATTTGAGTTAAATGAATGAAAGAGAAATGATAAGAGTCCAAGAGACTCTCTAGTTATCCTTATGGCGAGACCTAGGATAAGAGGTAAATTAAAGCAAAAGGCAAAGTTTAAAAGCAAGCTAAAAGTAGGTAAAGAGCTAAGAAAAATTGCCAAGTGGCAAGATTAAGTGTAAAAACAAATGAACAAGAGGTTCAAATCTAAATTGGTGTTAGAGACACCCAAGCTATCCTAGAGTAAAGAACTTAGGATAAAAGAGAAAAGTAAAAGAGGAAGCATTAAGGCATAACGCTAACGGGAGGGTTGAGCATATGTCACTCCCGGGTAGATGAGTGCCAAGGTGCTTTAAACTCATCTGAAACCAAAGTGTAAAGAAAATGCTTAAAGAGCAAAAAAGCTAAAGGCTTAATTGAAAAAGAGAAGATAATGCTTAAAGAAAGGTAAAAAGGAAAAATAATGTACATTGGGCCGAGCACTACGGGAGGCGGTGCTACAACCTGTTCTTGTTTGATTGGGGTTGTAGGCATCCGTCTTTTGGAACCCTCGCACTCGGTAAATGTAAGCTGTAAAAAGAAAAAGTCTTAAATGGCTATTGGGAGGGTTGAGCATATGTCACTCCCAAGTGAATTAAAGAATTAAAGGCAAGTTGCCACTGGGAGGGTTGAGCATATTTCACTTCCATGGGGAAGTGTGTGAGCAAGACTCAGCTTCCCAAAGGTAAGGCCATGTAAAGTGCTAAAGTAAAAGTAAAAGAAAAGAAAGAAAAGATAAAGATAAAACGGGCGTAGCTTCGGGGGTGAAACGTAGCCCTTGTTGGAGTTATGGGCAGTGTCCCTCTCCAGGGCAGTGACCCGTCTGGCACGTTTCTCCCGTAGGACGGGGTAACACTTGCGGGTGTTATCGGCAACCTTAGAAATCTTGTCTTGTGGCAGTGACTGCCGGGCTGGGGCCCGTTGGATAAGAATTTCTAAGGGTTAACTTTAACTAAAGCACCAGAATGTAAAGAATAAAGAGAAAATAGAGTGGCCAAGGTGGCCGGGTTAGTTTAACACTGTATACATCGGCATAGTGGCCGGACCCCGAATCCTTCTCGATTCCGATTCGCCTTGCTGGAAAATTTTTAATTTTGCTCCTTTAGAATCCAACTCTATTCTCATCGTTCTGAAACCCTTGGAACCCAACTTAGACTTATCCATAATTACCTCTTAACTATTTTCAGTCAATTGGTCAACGTCCAATGTTTTCAAATTCCATTTTCGCACTAAGCCCGCGTCGAAAATGCTCCAAATAGCTTGAAACTTCACATCGACCATAGGAATAGTCCTCCAAACCAGTTTTCACAATAACTCCGCCATTTACAGAAGTTTAGGTCATTACGGAGAGAGTGGGAAAGAAGGAAATGAGAGGGAGTGTGCGTGTTCAACTAATAGTGAATTGGTGGTTTATTTTGGTTGCAAAAAATGCAACTTAGCCCAAAATCTCTTCTATTTACACTCAGAGCATCCTGTCAGTCAACGACACTTTCAGGTGCTTGCAAAAGATTTCGAGCGTCCGAAACTTTGGAGTTACTATGCGTTCGCGGCTTTTCAGGCACTCGCAGGACATTTTGATCCGTCGGAGGAGGAGGCAATGTCGCAGCGCCTCCCCTATGGATATCTGAAACCCGGATGAGAGAAAAAAGAAGACGAAGAATATATTTGTAGGTGGAAGAGTTTTCTATTTTTACTCTCTAACTGGGAATGAATTTACAAGAGCCAATAGACCCCTATTTATAGCCCTTAGGCTTACAAAAGATAAGAAACAATAACAATTTTATTCTTAACCAAATTGGCTTTATCCAATTTGGTTTAACAACCCGATCCATCTAAAACTATCTCGATCCTTATCCTAACCGAAGTAGTTGTAACTGTCTCCGCCTTATCCTCAATGGTTGAGACTTATCCGGAGTAGTTGTAACCGCCTTCGCCTTATCCTTAATGGTTGAGACTTATCCGGAGTAGTTGTAACCGCCTCTCCCTATTCTCAATGGTTGAAACTTATCCAGAATTTAGATCGTCCCGGATCATGGCTCCCCAAATTTTGAGAGGAACCAGCACCTGCTGGATCTAGAACTGCAAGCTAGGAAATTGGGTTTCTCCAGCTTCCCTTGTGAACCACTTAGCGGCACTTGGCTTTTGACCTTTCCGTCCAATACGGAAGGCTTCACCTCACCTTCGCGTGTCGTTGTGACCTTGCGTTCCAGAATAGTATCATTAGCTAGCTGCTCTTCACGTTCTACCACGAGATCCTCCATGGGTGGCAGTACTTCTCCGGGCTCATCGTCTAGCATTGACGGCTCGAAGGACTTTAGATTTTCGATATTGACGATCGAATACATGTTCATGTATGCGGGCAGCTCTAGTTGACACGCATTCTCACCAATCTTGCGCACGATCTTGAAAGGTTCATAGCGGATGGGCTTAAGCTTTTTACCCTCGCCTTTCACGCGCTCTTTGCTGAGATGGAGCCAGACTAGATCACCCTCTTGGAAGTCGCCTTTCACCCGATGTCGGTCATGTCTTGAATGCGGTCTTCCAGGTGTCATTCTCTCGGACTCGAACCTGATGATAGCCTGACTTCAGGTCCAGTTTGGTGAAGTAGCGAGCATGCTTCAATTGGTCCAAGAGATCATCGATCTGCGGCAAGGGGTACCGATTCTTGATGGTGATTTTGTTGAGGGCGCGGTAGTCGATACATATTCGCCACTCGCCATCTTTCTTTGGCACCAACACGATCGGGGAGCCACAGGGGGAGCTACTCGGTTTGATAGCACCACTCTCGAGTAACTCGGTCACCTGTCGCTTTATCTCCTCATTCTCCATTACCGAGTTTCGGTACATGCCGAGATTCGGTAACGGAGCGTCGCTGATCAATTGGATCTCATGTTCCACGGTTCGCTTTGGTGGCAGTCCCTGGACTTCTTGGAACAGATCCTGATGCTCGCCTATTAGCCTGGCGACGTCGTCCGTTCTCTCTTTGCATGCTAGGCTCAATACCTTGCTATTTGCCTTCTCCGATTCAACTGGCCGAATGACCAGTAAGGCAAACTTTTGACAGGCATTGATCATCCTCTTGGCCTGGCAAGCACTTACCAGGTCTACAGTTGTTGTTGTTGACAGTGGCTCTGTGATGAACAAAAACTTTTGTCCATCCTTAATGAATTGATATTGCTGAGGACGACGGAAGAAGATAGCGTCGCGGTCCCATAGGTAGGGACTGCCGTAGATGATGTTGCAAATGTTCAGCGGCACAACCTCGCACACCATTTCATCGATATAGATGCCAGTCACTGCAAACTTCACCTTGCACTGGCGATCGATCTTCATCTCGATATTGCTGTTGATCCACCCCAATGGATATGGGTGTGGGTGTGGTGTAGCCGACAAACCCAGTTTTTGAACTAGGTTCTCTGAGATCAAGTTCTTTTGGCTGCCGGGATCGATAATAGCATCGATCACCTCATTCTTGACTTGAACTCGGAAAGTGAACAACTCCTCTCTTTTATCAGTCGGATATGACGGGCACAGGCTTGTCTCCTTCGGCACAGCCATCAGAGACAAACTAGTGTCCGCTTGATCAATCCGTCCGATTAAGGTAGGAGCATCACTTGTCGATGCTGCCATCGTTGTTGTCGTTGCTGTTGTGCGTCTGCCACGATCGTCCTTCTTCTTCGGTTTCAACTCTGGATGGAGCTTCCAACATTGATCCTTGACATGTCCTGTGATTTTACAATGATCACAGTACAAATCAGGATCAGATGGGCCCTTCTTTTTGGTCTTTTTGAAGTCCTCGGCAGACTCCCTAGATGGCTTTTCCCCGCGAGACAGTTTATTCTTCCGCTCGATCGCCATGGCTGTTTGGCTTGCCGAGGCGATATCACGAACACCGAAGAGGCGGAGCTCATCATTGATACGCTCCTGTAGGCCGGCAGTGAATTTGCGAAAAATCTGTGGATCGTCAAGGGAGATGCCAAGCGCCAATGCTTGGCGCCGGAAGTCGGTGGTGTAATCCTGCACAGTCTGGTCACGCCTTTGGCGCAGGACATGCCAGCGCTTCCATCGCTCTTCTTCATACCCTATAGGGTAGAATTCCTGGCGGATCAATCGTTTAAACTGACTCCAGGTAAAATCCTCATTGGTGGAAGTTTGGAGAATTGCCTTCCACCAAGTCAATGCATGACCTACAAGTTTTAGTTTTGCGAAAATTACCTTGTTCGCGGTACTATAGTTGTAGAGGTCGAAGTATGTCTCCAGTTGGTCGAGCCAAGCGTCCAATTTTTCAGCGTCGACAGTGCCGTCGTAGTTGGGGATCTCGATCTTGGCCTCAACCTTGAACGGTTGTGGCCTTCCTTCTGCAAGCGACGGAGCGATGCTTCCGTCATCATCAGAGTCGTCGTCGTCTCGCGCACCCGAGGTACCCTCGGCAGCGCCCTTCATCGGCGTCACATGTGCCTTTGGAGAAGTTCCTGCGAGTCGACCGCTCTTCTCCACCGGTATTGCCGATGGTGCTGCAGATTGGGCCTTGATCCAATCTAAGACGGTCTTCATGTCGTCAGACAATGTCGCAACTTTGGCGGCAAGGTCGGCCAGTGTCGCTATCTGCTCGTCTGCGGACATGGTAGGCGGGCTCTTCGTTTTCTTCGTCGATGGCCTGCGGAAGATGTCGAGGACGGAGAGTTGTTCGCTAGTAGTTTTGTATACGCTTCTGGTTCGCACCATACGCCAGGATCTGGCTCTCTGATACCACTTGATCCGTCGGAGGAGGAGGCAATGTCGCAGCGCCTCCCCGATGGATATCTGAAACCCGGATGAGAGAAAAAAGAAGACGAAGAATATATTTGTAGGTGGAAGAGTTTTCTATTTTTACTCTCTAACTGGGAATGAATTTACAAGAGCCAATAGACCCCTATTTATAGCCCTTAGGCTTACAAAAGATAAGAAACAATAACAATTTTATTCTTAACCAAATTGGCTTTATCCAATTTGGTTTAACAACCCGATCCATCTAAAACTATCTCGATCCTTATCCTAACCGAAGTAGTTGTAACTGTCTCCGCCTTATCCTCAATGGTTGAGACTTATCCGGAGTAGCTGTAACCGCCTCTGCCTTATCCTTAATGGTTGAAACTTATCCGGAGTAGTTGTAACCGCCTCCGCCTTATCCTTAATGGTTGAGACTTATCCGGAGTAGTTGTAACCGCCTCTCCCTATTCTCAATGGTTGAAACTTATCCAGAATTTAGATCGTCCCGGATCACATTTCAAGCGTTTGAATCCTCCCGATAGCTCGTGAGCCTGTGCTCGGGTTGAGCGCCTGCAAAATTGCTCAAGGCGCCCGCTAGGGCTTCCGAATTGTGTTTCGGGTCCGAAAACTCTAGAGCTCCACACTCCCCCGCTTTCAGGTTGAGCACCCACTTTCTCTTCCGAGCACCCTCCCCCGATTTCGAAAACACATCAAGGCGCCAGATACATGTTCCGGGCGCCGGGAACTGGTCTGAAGCTCAGACTTTAGCTTTTTAGACTCTATTTCGATCTGAACTTGTTTCAATTCAGTCCAAGCTCACTCTAAGCTCTCTTAATAGCATCTAAAACATGTCTAGCATGTTTTAATTCGTACTTTGTCACTTTAGTCAAAGCCGGTACTCTATGGCTTGCATAATATTTCATTCCCTCTTCTAAGAAGAATACAAGAAACTACTCTTTCTATATCTTTCTTTGACACTTGCTATTATATCTACTTAACGGTGTACGGTGTAGAGTAATTCAAATTAGATAATATTTTAATAAAACATTCTATTTATTATGAAGAGCAATATCAGTCCTTCCGATTTAAACTTTAAGTTTTCTATCACTTTTTTTTTTTTAATGAGATTTTTATTTTTCGCTATTTATTTTAAGACTACTCATTTACTAGACAAATAAAATTTAAAAATTATAAAATTTAGTTTCTAAATAGTTCAAATACTGTAAATCATGTTTACTGAAGTCGATCACCGAATCAAATGTCTCATTGTAGAAAATAACTTGAAAACACATAGGCCTCCGGCCCTCCGTGCTTTCGAAAGCATACTAGTCTAGCTCAATATATTAATACTCTTTGAAAATTTTATTATAGAGAAATGCTTCAAAACACCGGATTGTTTAAGTCTAGCTGTTCATTTTTTTAGGTTAAAATTAATTTTTACAAAATAATAACGTACTCAATAGGTTACCTATTATTCTATTAAGATTGATTGTAAGAGTGATGTTGGAAAACACGTATATATACTACCTAATTTAACTTGAGTTTAAAATTTAACTTGAGTTTAAACTTTACATATATAATAATGTAAATTAAGTTCATATTAATTTAAATCTAAATTTAATTGTCAAAAAGAAAAGATTTATATTAAAATCAATAATACATTTCAATTCAAATTATTAATCCAATATTAAAATAACATGAAAGTTAAAAAATATTAATCTATTTTAAATTTGAATTTAATTTATACTGTACTTATAAACCCAACTTTTATTACTTATTTAAATAGAAGGTTTCTATTTTTTAAATGAAATTTAAATTGTTAATTCAATAACGAAACATCATTAAAGTTCAAAAATATTTAAATTTAGATTTAATTCATATTATAGTTAAGAAAGCAAATTTTAGTAACTATTTAAACATAAAGTTTATATGTTTGAAAATTAACTTCAAATTATAAATTTGAATTAAATTTTATCTATTATTACTTCAAATTATCTTTAAAATGACTTTTTCCCTTGTTAAATAACACATTAAGTCAATCTAAATTGGACCATAGGCTCACCGTGCATGGGTCATTTGGGATTTAATTTTTAATTTTGGACTTCTCTCAAAATAATTATATTTACGTATAAATAAATAAAGGTACAATCTTCACCTATACCTATTAGATCAATTTGGCTTGAATAATTTATATCTAAATACAAGTTAACTTTGGTCATAATATATTAAATCTAAAAAATTTTGGATAATTTTTTAGCTTCATTTTTGAATTATAATTTTTAGACAAAACAAGTTGGAATTGCGGATTGCGTTAGAAAAATGGCGATGATTCAAAATGGGTCCAATTGATGGGTTACTACATTAATTGGGAGAATTGTATGGTTTAGTAAACTAAAAATTAAATCACAAGAGCGCGAAGAAAATTTTTTGACCAACGGAATGATAAAGTAAAAATAAGTTAAATCATGTAATTTAAAGTTTAGCTTTTATTTAATTAGATGAATTGATTGATCACGTCACTATTACACTGATTGACCTATCCAATTGAATACACCATAACTCAAATGGGTCAATTTTGAGTTGACTATCTATGTTCAAAAAGTTAAAATAATAATAAATTGTATTCTTTCTAATTGAATTTTAGTTTTGATTATTCAATTTCAATTTATTAAGGTTTTAATTTGTCCCGAACTTTGCAGTTGATGATATAAGTACATCTTATACACCCTGCTCTTAATTTTATAATAAAAATTATAAAATTAAAATATAATTTATTGAATATGTTTTATAATAATTTAAAATTTTTTTATATGAACTATTGCAAAATTTAAATATTTTTTTAATAAATCAAAAAATACTTATATTTAGACGGTGTATTTTGAGATTACTTAATCTCAAAATATTTCGTACCATTAGATTAAAATATATCATCAGCAGTAGTTAAAAAGTGGCATTAAAAATAATATATAAGAGCATTTCTCTTCATTAATATAATATAATAAATAAAAGTAACACTAAAATACTGCAGAGGCACTTTTATCCATTTAAAAATAAAATAGGCATATTTATGAGGCACACTTTGCTTAATAAAATTTTAAATTATTAAATGATATCTAAAATAACAAACAATAATTGCCTCCACCAATTATAAGAGTTGACTTAGAGATTCTTTGAGTTTCTAAAAAAAATATTTTAAAATTATTTTTTTGATGAAAAAAATATTTTTGATCCTATTTTGTTTCTAAAAAAACAATTTTTTGTAAAAAAAAATTTAATTTTTTTTCAGTGAATAGTATTTTTGTCTTTCAGATTATTTATTGGAAATATAAAAACTAAAATTTTTTGTTGTTTTTTTTTGTTTCGAAAAGTAGTTTTTCACCTTTCTATTGGCCGACAGCTTTCAAGAACTCATATATGCATTCCTCCTAAATCTTTCTTCTTTGCAAGCTGAACGTCTCTTTCCTCTTTCTTCAATTTCTGTACTCTTGCAGGAGTTTGGTCGATTGCCGGAGTAGTGGTGAAGCAGCTGCATGCACTTAGAGCTATCTGGAGGATTATGGCTTTAACTTTCATAGGCCAATCGGTGGCGTCGGCAATCATTGATAATCTCGTTGACACTTGCTCATCCTACCTCAAGGCGTGCCCGGCGGCTAGTGGCATGCAGGATGAGCTCGAACGGCTGCAGGACGCCCTTTCGCAGGTCGAAGCAGTCTTGACTGCAGTCGAGGAGGGTGCGCCAGCCATGATGTAGAACAAAGGGCTGGATAAGTGGCTGTGGCAGCTCAGAGACGCCGTGGAGAACGCGGAGGACGTGCTCGACGAGCTGGAGTACTACGAGCTGGAGAAGATTACACGAGATCGAGATGACAAGGTGCGTGGCAATATTCTCTCTAAATGCAAAACAAAGATTGATAGTTTTATTAAAGGTATCTTTCCCGATGACACACTGGAGAGGTTGAAAGAGGCTGTCAAGGTGTTAAACAACGTCATTGACCGTATGGGGCCATTCCTTCAACTTGCTATTGGGTTTTATGGCCCTAGCGTTAAGCGTCGGAAGCTCGAGGAAGTCAAGAATGCTCGCGACACTAGTTGCTTGTTAACCGAAAGTGAGGTGCTCGAACGAGACAAGGAAAGGGACACGATAGTCGAATGGCTGATCAAACCGGTAGATGGCGAGTCTGAAGGGCTCACTTTCAATGTCTCTGCTTATACCATTGTTGGTATGGGTGGGCTTGGGAAGACTACTCTTGCCCAACTAATCCATCAAGATGGAAGAGTGCAAAGGTACTTCGACCCGATTATGTGGGTTTGCGTTTCTCAAGACTTCAATGCAGCTACGATAACAAAAAATATTGTAGAAGAAATAAATCATAGAGGTTCTGATCATATGCAGAGTCTAAATGCACTCCATAAGGAACTTAAAGAAAAACTTACGCCGAAGAGGTTTTTGCTTGTACTGGATGATGTTTGGAATGATAGTAATATGTCACAGTGGGAGAAATTGGTTGCTCCTTTGAAATTTGGACAGAGAGGAAGTAAGATTCTTTTGACAACTCGAATGGGTTCAGTTGCTGATATGGCTGCAACTGTGATGCAATGCCAAAGGGAATCATTAAATCTAAATGAGTTGGAGGAGAGCGACTATATGTCGCTTTTCAATAGGCATGCGTTCCTTGGTGTGAGCCCTGATGATTATAAAAGATTGCAACCGATTGGTGAGCAGATAGCGAAGAAGCTTGGAGGATGCCCATTGGTAATAAAGGTCATGGGAAGACTACTAAATTCCAACATGGATTATGACTACTGGAAAAGAATTTTGAAAGAACACATCATGAAAGTACAGCAAGGAGAGAATGACATCATGTCAGTTTTAAGATTAAGCTACGACTGCTTACCCACAAACTTACAACTCTGCTTTAGATATTGTAGTATATTTCCACAGGATTACGAGTTTGAGAGGAAAGAGTTGGTCTATATGTGGATGGGGTCAGGTCTAATATCACAGTCTATTAATGAAAGTCGAAGGCCAGAAGATATTGGAGAGGAGTATCTTAATCTTCTGATAAGAAAATCATTCTTTACTAACAAAACCAGTGATAATAGGGATGGAATTTCTAATATTTTTGTTATCCATGATCTATTGCACGACCTTGCAAAATCTGTTTCTCAAGGGGAATGCATCAGAATAGAAGGTGATGTTGCAGGAATTAGTATTTTACAGATAGTTCGACATTTATATGTTAAAAACAAAAATCTTCTTTCCATCGGAGTGATCTCCAAACTTAAGAACTTGCAGACTCTTTTCATAAAAGTTGAAGAGAATCATGAGCATAATACAGATCATTTACTTGTGTTTAATGAGGTTATAAAAGGATTTAAAAACTTACGCTTACTGAGCATGAGCGGGAGTTTTGACTTTTATAAAATGGGCGATGCACTTGATAGCTCTGTACACCTCCGCTACCTATCTCTTCATTCAATAGAGACAACGATTGGAAGTATCACGGAGTTCCTTTGTCTATCTGTTTATAGGCTTTATCACCTACAATTCCTCAAGTTATCTGCTAGTAAAATTACCAATCCTGCTGCTACTGATATTATTGAATATGATGGTTTGACTAACTTGGTCAACTTGCGTTCATTAAGTGTTCCTTATAATATAAGAAGAAAAATTCCTTATGTTAGCAAACTATCCTTCATCTGCCAATTAGATGATTTTTTTGTTCGAGATAAGAGTGGTTACAAAATTAGTGAACTAAAGAACCTAAGTGATCTTCGTGATTACCTGTGCATTAGAGGGCTTGAAAATGTGAGGACTTCTGAAAAAGCCATGGAGGCCAAGTTGAATAAGAAAGAATATCTCGAATCATTGACATTGAGATGGTCTGAAGGCCGCTCTAATAGTGTAGAGATGGATGAGCAGCTCCTTGATAACCTCTGTCCACATATCAATCTCAAGACATTGTGTATTGAAGAATACCAAGGTGTTAATTCTCCGCGTTGGATGTCAGATTTGTCTCTCATCAACAATTTGAGAGCCATCAAATTGATGGGCTGTAAAGGATGGGAGCACCTCCCATCTCTTGGGCGGTTGCCATTCCTCAATTATCTTCACCTCAATGGACTACATGCAGTAAAGAAAATAGATTCTTCGTTCTTTGGGAGCAGTCGTGGGTGTGCCTTTCCATCATTGAAGGAGCTAGTCTTTGATGACCTGTCAAACTTGGAGGAGTTGATTGGAATAGATTATGGGTGCATGTTTCCTAAACTTCATACTATGACAATTACTGATTCCCCTAATTTGATGGGAATTCTTACTCTGCCTTGTAGTCTAAGAGAATTGAGCATTTATAATGCCGGATTGACCGCTCTTCAAGTGATAAATCAAGATTGCCGAAACAACAATGTAAGTGCTATGTTTTATAAACTTCAAATTACCCACCCTGAGGTTTAGCTCATTTTCACTTTGCCCCCTGTGGTTGAAAAAGTTCCACTTTGTCACCCTGTGGTTTTGCTTATTTTCACTTTGCCACTCCGTGGTTCAAAAAGTTCCACTTTGCTCCTGCGTGGTTTAGTGCATTTTTTATTTTGTCATCCTATAAATTTTTAAATATTTTTAATTTGCCACCCTATTTCATATAGAATTTTTTTGATGAAATAAAAATTAAACTACGGAATGACAAAGTGAAATTTTTTGGCAAGGTGAAAATGAGCTGAACCATACAGGGACAATTTGAAGTTTACCCTTATATTAAAACACCAATTCATATTTGAATGGCTGTAATTGTCCGAACTTAATATCATTATATTTTTTCTTTTTGAAACAGCAAGAATATTTTAAGGCTTTGGAAAGTTTAGGCATCCAACAATGTGAGAAGCTCGAATATGTTCCACTAGAGTTCTTTTGGAAATCCAACCCCCTAAAAAACCTGGTTATAATTGGGTGCCCGAAGTTGACAACGCGTGGGATCTCAGACATCCAACTGCCCTCTACACTCAATCGTATCTCTATTGGGTCATGCGGCGACCTTGAAGTGCTTTTGCTCCGGTTATTACCAAATTCGACCTCTTTTACTTTGCTGACATTATGCGATTGTGCAAGCATAACATTCCTTCCGACAGCACAAGTGTGTGCACGGTAGACAATGCTTTACTATTTATCAATAAACAACTGTAAAGAATTGTCATCACTTGGGGGAATACAAGCTCTCGTATCTCTCCGTTGGTTAATAATTAAAGGTTGTGACAAGCTAATTGAAGTTGCCCTGCTGGAGGCTCCGTTCCCAAACGACGTCATCCAAGAGAATGCAATGGACTGCTTTTTGAAGCTTGGTGGATTATCAATTGACCACCATGCGCTCCTACTCATGGAGCCATTGAGGAGTCTCTCCTCCATCAGCAGTTTGGTTCTCTATGATGCTTCACGACTCGCCTCCTTACCCGAGGAATGGCTACTGCAAAATCACTCTGCCCTCAAAGAATTAGACATATGGAATGCATGCTCCCTTCAGTCCCTCCCCAAGAGCATGACACAACTGTGCTCCCTAGAGAGGTTGGCAGTAGGTAATGCTAAACTCATCCAGTCACTTCCAGATCTGCCTACTTCACTGCATAGGCTATGCATCACTGGGTGTCACCCTGTGTTGAAGGAGCGATGCGAAGAGAATATGGGCCTTGATTGGCCCAAGATTGCCGACATCCCTAAAGTTGATGTGAGGATTGAATTAAAATTTGACAAGGTGATGATGCACATTCTATGTTCACTTCACAACCCTTCATCTCTCGCATGCTACCCTCTGTAATTAATACAATTCATTTCGGTCTTAATTAAGTACATCTCATTCTATGTTATCTCATTTGTTACAGTATTATTACTAAGCCTTTTTGGGGACAATGCGAGAGCAGCCAGGTTCAATTTTTAACTTAGCATTCTCAAAAGAATTTTTATTTTCATTTTTTATTTTTTACCCTTACTTTATGATTTTGGATACATAAATGGACATATATATAGTGCTAATCGTCCCTTATGATTTTTGATTTCCTATGCTCTTGGTCACTTATGAGTGAAAAAGGCTCTTATTGTAGTCTATCAATTTCATTGCAGTACCAAAGAATGGCTAAAGTCTTGCTGCTTTTGTTCTCCTATTTTATTAGTGCTGGAGCAATATATATCTGACTCTCTATAAGTTGTCTATCTGTAGTAACCATGATTTTTGAAATCCAAAATCTAAGTTTAAATAATTTTCTGAATTATTTAAATGGCAAAAATGGATTATTAGTAGTGAAATTGTGGCCCGAAAATATCGATTTTTAATCGGAGTCTAATCTTGAAAATCTGAGATCACCAGTGCGACCGTCTCGTCGAAACATGAAAGTTTGATATTCATATGTTTTCGATCCGACGGCCGGATCTTTAACAAAACAGCGAAAAAGAAGCGGGCCCCACAACTTAAGTTGTGAATAGAACCCCTGATTTAATTCCCCTCTCTACCAACGTCGGCCGTTTCGCCGTCTGGACCCCAAGCATAGCAGTATGAATAATTGTTTCTAGCTAATTTCGACATTCTGAACGCAATGGCACTGACGGAATTCGCGTTTGGCAACTCTGGTGCGTCGGAATGCGTGCCAAATAGTGCAAATTGCAGTATTTCATGGCCCGAGAATTTATTCGAGCACCGAATCTAGAAAGAAAATATGCTACTTGAAAGGTCTCGACGAGACGGATGTCGTGGCGAAGTCCGTTTTTCGATTTGACGACCTGTGCATCTCGAAATACGTGATATACGCCGAAAAAGCAGGAATTTTCGCAGAAACCTTTATATTTTATGTACCATTTCGAATGAGATTTTTTGGTGAGGTATCTGGGTGCAAGATGGACCTACAGTAGGGACCTAAGGGCTTAGGGTTTGTTGTGCAGGGACCAAATAGGATTTTGTTGCAATTAGATATTTTGCTTAGGTCTCTTTGGCTGCCCGTGGGGGGGGGGGGGGTTACAAAGCATCTTTGGAAGTCTCCCTGGGGTGCAATGATGTAGCAGAGCCGTTCCCTTTAAGCTCGGAATCACCTAGGGTCCTCCCCCACATCCCAATCCGAGAGAGAGAGAAGAGGAGAGAAGGTTGCTCCAAGCTTCTTCCTGAGGTCTCTGGTGTGTTCTCCTGTGTCTGGAGATCAAGGCTGAGGCTGCTGGGAGGTTGCGCGACGTCGGGGAAGGAAACCGGCTTCATCCTTCTTCTCCAACTCCGGCGAGGTGAGTTCCCTTGATCCTTTGGTTTCTTTGCCCCGAGACCTTTGGAAGTGTCCTCCTTATCACCTAGGGATTCTTTCCAGCCCACCCACGAAATGGGAAAAGCTCCGGTTGGCCGGCGGCCAAGTTGCACCGCCAAGAGCTCCGCCTCGGTCTTGTGTCGCGACCACTCGTTCAAATGGAAAAATAAAATCGTGGGCATGGATGGTAGAAGGTGGTGATCATCTCCACCAAATTTGGCGGAGTTTGGTCGAGTGTGCGCCACAAAAACTGAAACCCTAGTTATGGTGTTTTTGCGGTTTGGCCGAGACTCTTGCTCCGGCGCCGGCGACGCTCCCTACCGCCGGGAACATGGCCGATAAGCTTCATGGGACCATTTAGAGTCCAACCATGCCTTTGCATGGCAGCCATGCAACCCGAGGAGGGATCCACCATTGTTGGCCCGAGCTCGAGCCCAACAATGGCGGCCGGCCATGCACAGCCTGCCGACAGTCATGGCTTGCCCAGACCTTCTTCGTTTGATCTTAGGAAGCTATTGGTGCTGTCCTTTGCACCTTAAAATCCTTGGTTACGAAGTTGCCATTGTTGATGGAAGCTCGACCCGAGCTTGCCCGCCGCCGTCGCCGTCGTGACCTCGTCGTCGGGCACAGGCCCAGGAAGGTTTGTGGTGATGAGGAGCACCTTTTGGTGCAAGTGGTTGAGTCCCAGAACGCATAAAAGAGGAATCACCATTTTCGAAGCTTGAGCTTCATCTTCTTCTTCTTGATCTCGGCAAACCAAGAGAGAAAGTTGGCCCAAGTTGCATGAAAATGCTCCTGCTGTCTAACGAAACATTTCCATCCAAGTTGGAGACTCCCAGGATCAGCCTCTGCAGAGAACTAGCTTGGGATTTAGTTTCTTGTGTATTATGAAGTTGTGCCCACCAAGTGTTTGAGGAAATGCCTCAATGAGTTTTAGTGCAGAATTTGACATCCTGCAGAATATGAAAGTTTCTCCACACTGTCCCCTGAGCTTAATGCTCAGTTCAGACCAAAGGTTGTCTGTGTGGGTGTGTGTGTGGGGCATTGTCGAAAAGTTAGAGAGCAAGGTGTTTGGATCTGTGGATCCAGCAGTAACTGGGCTGCACCAAGGCAAGCCCTTGAGCCTCTGTGATGTCCTGAGCAAAATGCTCAAGTTAGTTTTGAAGTAGCACAAGCAGAAAGAATAGTTTGAGCAAGTTAGAGCCTTATGATGGTTGAATGGCCATGGGTCTGTTTGGGGCAGTTTGCGAAGTCGCGACAGTGTGCTCCCGGCTATTTTCGGGTCACTGGACGCGATGCTCACCTTAGTTTTCAGTTTGGCCGAGCCGAAGAAATAAAAATACTATAAGCCTATGTTAGTATAGTAAGTCATGGCCCAAAGTTTTTATCGGGTTCCGTGCTGTTGCAAATTGGTGAGCACGGTGTCCAGCAAGTCGAGGGTCACCTACTAGAGGTGACGGTTTATAAAAATAATGTCCCGATTAAGAGAATGAACGAAAACGGCTCTCAAATTGCTATAAAAGTATGATTTCTGGAAACCCTAGGGGTTTAAACGCAATTGTAGCCTCATGTACTGTCTCGGGCAGTGTGTATATAATCTCTAAGCTTTTTGCTAGTGATCCGTTGGCTCTCGTTGAGCGGAAATTGGTAATCGGTCCGTAAATCGGTAAAATTGTCGGTTTAACGGCGCCACGATGGCAATCGCGCAATTTGGGAAATTGCTGCGGTTCCGCCTAGCCGTCTGTTGAGTCCCAGTAGAATCTGGTTGAGCCAGCGGCAAAGGGTCAAACCCCGTGTCTCCCGGAAATTCAAATGAAATTTTCGGGAAGGGCATTTTGGTAAGTTGTGAATAGTAACCCCTGATTTAATTCCCCTCTCGACCAACGTCGGCCGTTTCGCCGTCTGGACCCCAAGCATAGCAGTATGAATAGTTGTTTCTAGCCAATTTCGACGTTCTGAACGCAATGGCACTGACGGAATTCGCGTTTGGCGACTCTGGTGCGTCGGAATGCGTGCCAAATAGTGCAAATTGCAGTATTTCATGGCCCGAGAATTTATTCGAGCACCGAATGAAGAAAGAAAATATACTACTTGAAAGGTCTCGACGAGACGGACGTCGTGGCGAAGTCCGTTTTTCGATTTGACGACCTGTGCATCTCGAAATACGTGAAATACGCTGAAAAAGCAGGAATTTTCGTAGAAACCTTTATATTTTATGTACCATTTCGAATGATATTTTTTGGTGAGGTATCTGGGTGCAAGATGGACCTACAGTAGGGACCTAAGGGCTTAGGGTTTGTTGTGCAGGGACCAAATAGGATTTTGTTGCAATTAGATATTTTGCTTAGGTCTCTTTGGCTGCCCGTGGGGGGGGGGGGGGGGGGGGGGGGGGTTACAAAGCATCTTTGGAAGTCTCCCTGGGGTGCAATGATGTAGCAGAGCCGTTCCCTTTAAGCTCGGAATCACCAAGGGTCCTCCCCCACATCCCAATCCGAGAGAGAGAGAAGAGGAGAGAAGGTTGCTCCAAGCTTCTTCCTGAGGCCTCTGGTGTGTTCTCCTGTGTCTGGAGATCAAGGCTGAGGCTGCTGGGAGGCTGCGCGACGTCGGGGAAGGAAACCGGCTTCATCCTTCTTCTCCAACTCCGGCGAGGTGAGTTTCCTTGATCCTTTGGTTTCTTTGCCCCGAGACCTTTGGAAGTGTCCTCCTTATCACCTAGGGATTCTTTCCAGCCCACCCACGAAATGGGAAAAGCTTCGGTTGGCCGGCGGCCAAGTTGCACCGCCAAGAGCTCCGCCTCGGTCTTGTGTCGCGACCACTCGTTCAAATGGAAAAATAAAATCGTGGGCATGGACGGTAGAAGGTGGCGATCATCTCCACCAAATTTGGTGGAGTTTGGTCGAGTGTGCGCCACAAAAACTGAAACCCTAGTTATGGTGTTTTTGCGGTTTGGCCGAGACTCTTGCTCCGGCGCCGGCGACGCTCCCCACCGCTGGGAACATCGCCGATAAGCTTCATGGGACCATTTAGAGTCCAACCATGCCTTTGCATGGCAGCCATGCAACCCGAGGAGGGATCCACCATTGTTGGCCCGAGCTCGAGCCCAACTATGGCGGCCGGCCATGCACAGCCTGCCGGCAGTCATGGCTTGCCCAGACCTTCTTCGTTTGATCTTAGGAAGCTATTGGTGCTGTCCTTTGCACCTTAAAATCCTTGGTTACGAAGTTGCCATTGTTGATGGAAGCTCGACCCGAGCTTGCCCGCCGCCGTCGCCGTCGTGACCTCGTCGTCGGGCACAGGTCCAGGAAGGTTTGTGGTGATGAGGAACACCTTTTGGTGCAAGTGGTTGAGGCCCAGAACGCATAAAAGAGGAATCACCATTTTCGAAGCTTGAGCTTCATCTTCTTCTTCTTGATCTCGGCAAACCGAGAGAGAAAGTTGGCCCAAGTTGCATGAAAATGCTCCTGCTGTCTAATGAAACATTTCCATCCAAGTTGGAGGCTCCCAGGATCAGCCTCTGCAGAGAACTAGCTTGGGATTTAGTTTCTTGTGTATTATGAAGTTGTTCCCTCCAAGTGTTTGAGGAAATGCCTCGATGAGTTTTAGTGCAGAATTTGACATCCTGCAGAATATGAAAGTTTCTCCACACTGTCCCCTGAGCTTAATGCTCAGTTCAGACCAAAGGTTGTCTGTGTTGTTACGGATTTTGAGTTGGCGTAATTTCGTGAAAGGTTCAAGTCTTGGAGATTGAAGGTGAAGAAGGTTGGATCATTTAACTCAATCTCAAGAAAGAAGAATTCAAAAGGATCAGGTATGTTTAACTAAATATTTTTGGTGATCCGAATACTTCTTGTAGTGTAGAAACACTTGGAAGAATTTTTCATTGCATAAAAATCAAAAACTGGACATGGGACATGTTCAGGATCCGGATCAGATTGTTCAATCCGGATCCCGAAGGTGGTTCGTTCATACACCAGTTCAATCCGGATCGTAGCTTCTCTTGATCCGGATCTCGAACATTGAGTTTACCATTTTCCTTGAACGATCCGGATCAGGCTTCGCAATCCGGATCCCGAACGTTGATGTTTGGTGAACTGTATGAACGATCCGGATCAAGCACTTCGATCCGGATCCCGATCCTTCGTTTTTCTGGAATTGTCTGACTCGTTACGACGATCCGGATCACAGCTAATCCGATCCGGATCGCCGTCCGTAAAATTTCCAGAAATGGTAGGTTTTTGATTCTTATCTCCTTCCTAGGGTTTCTAACCTATAAATAGACCCTATGATTCTTTTTCTAGGGTTAACCCACATAATCCAAATAGAGCCGTCATAATCAAATATCATCTTATACGGCCCTAGATCCACATATAGAGAAGAAAGGAAATCATTAGATATTACTCTATGTTTCTTCATCTATATTGATTAGTTTGATTCTAGGTTTTCATACTCACATCTTGAGTTGAATCAAACTAATGAATACTTAGATGGTATTTCCTATCTATCTTTGATCTAAGTATTCGGCGGATCATCACCACCCAAAAACAACGATTTACCCCAAAATCGGCGCGTGGATTCGCGTGTCCTTGTGGATTCAAGGTTCAACCGCTCTCGTGGATTCGGAGCGAGGTACGTTCGTGGATTCGAAGCGTACTACTGGGTGAAGACCGTGGATTCGGTCAGACGTCGTGGACTCGACGTTGGACGCCGTGGATTCGGCGTTGGACGCAGATCGTGGATTCGAGACGCGTTGCGGAACGAGCGGAGAAGATCAACTAGGAGCGTATGGAAAAGGTTGAGTCGTCAGTGAGTACGGTATATCACCTTGTACGTGTTTAATTCTAGTGGATTTCACCGTGTTATCGGTCCCGTGGTTTTTTACTCCGGTTTGGAGTTTTCCACGTAAAAATCTTGCGTGTTCATTTATATTTCCGCATTGGGTTTTTATTGCGCAATGATTTTTTGAGTGTTTATTGTTTACACCTATTCACCCTCCTCTAGGTGTTTTTTCCCCTATTTAGATCTATATTACATATAACCCAATGTTACGCCCCCGGGGGTTTTTGAGTCTATCAAATCGGAAATTCGTGTGTATCTTTTTTTTTTCTGAACAAGGTACATTAAACCTCATCCCCGGTGCGTGCCAGACCGCCACATACACAAAATTCTCCCTGTCCGCGGACAGAGTCTCCTTTGTATATGCACGGCGTCTCATTTACAACAACATACAACAATCATCAACCATTAACCATACAATAGACATTCAACATCAAGCGGAATATTAAAGCGGCATCAATGTTTAGAAAGGATAAAGCCAGCAATTGCAAAACCCGTGCCCACACGGCACTTCGTTTTGAGAAAACCCTTTTCGAAATCATTTGGTTTATCATGAAAACATGCCGCATAAGAAACATCATCAGAAGAACCAAACTATAAAAGTACCACTCATCCACAGTGCCAAGTAATACATGTCCACGAATATTTCTACTCACAAGCAAATTAACTAACATGCGTAAAAGAGATGAGATAATGATAATAACCAAGCGTTCTGACTACGGTCCTCGCGACGCAGTCTCAACAATCTCCCGGGTAACGCCCCTCGTAGCGCCTGTCACGGAGTGGGTAAAGTCAGTGACAAACAAAGTAGATGTCTAACAACAATAAGGAATAAGGAGCAAACCGGAAACACCGTAACCATTTCGCTAAAAACCCTGCACATATTAAGCTGGGCCCCGACCCCAGATTTATCAATTTAATTGGGCACCAACCCCAGAATATTTATCGGAGAGACCAAAGTCTCCCCTCGTGCGCAAGCACTCCTTTGATGAATTTAACCCCTTCCACGGTGCTGGTGTGCTATTCCCAGCGGGCGCGAAGGGGTCCTCACGGCTCCCACCCCTTTGTGAGGAACACGGGTCATACAAGACCACTCTTCCCGGAAAAGTACACCCATGCGGAGGCCAATCCGCCTGTGTACGTGCAGCATCCCAAAACGGTTTTTACCGAGATCGGCGTGTCATGAACATTGCGACCGCAGCCGCTTCAATTGTTAGATAATAACACAATTATGCGAAAGGTTAAACTGTCCATCTACTTTGTTAGATAAATTAAGAGCACTTTAATGACGATAGATGCACTTACTGCACTTGTTGCACTTATCGCAACCGTACCCACCTATTTGGAGAGAGATCGGAACACTCGAATCTTTCGCGCACCCCCGCTGCGCGTCTGGACCTAAAGAAAGTCGCAAGGATAACTATAGTTAAAAGCGTGTACTTACATCCGAAAACATAAGACCCAATTTAGTCCTTTGTTTTTGACGGAAAAGTCCAACATTGTCCGGTTGACGAAACGGAATTCCCGAGCCGCCGTCGCCGTCTGCCGGAGCCCCGCGCGGTTCAGAACCGCGCGGCGTATCTCCGCGGATGATGCCCTCGCGGCGCGGTGCCCCGCGCGGGTTGCCCGTGCGACGGCCGCACGGTGCCCGCGCGGGTGCGGCCCGGCACGGCGCCCGCGCGGTTGCGGGTCCGTGCGGGTGCCGCCCGCGCGGCAGCCGCGCGGCGCCCGCGCGGTGCCCGCATGGATGCGGGCCCGCGCGGGGGCCACCCGTGCGGCAGCCGCGCGGCGCCCGCGCGGTGCCCGCACGGGTGCGGGCCCGCGCGGGTGCCTCCCGCGCGGCGGCCGCGCGGTGCCCGCATGGATGCGGGCCCGCGCGGGGGCCGCCCGTGCGGCAGCCGTGCGGCGCCCGCGCGGTGCCCGCATGGATGCGGGGGCCGCCCGCGCGGCAGCCGCACGGCGCCCGCGCGGTGCCCGCAAGATTGCGGGCCCGCGCGGGTGCCTCCCGTGCGGCAGCCGCGCGGCGTCCGCGCGGTACCCGCACGGTTGCGGGTCCGCGCGGTGGCCGCGCGGCGCCCGTGCGGTGCCGTCCGTGACCCTCCTCCGCGCGATGCCCTAGCGGCATCGCGCGCCTCCGCCGTCCGTTCCGCGCCTTTTCAAGGAGACGACGTCGGCGACGGTGACGGATATGACGGAGAAAGCAAGAAACCAAGAACTCAACGAAAAAAGACAACGAACAAAATCCCAAATAATTTAAATAAATTATTTTACTAACCGAAGATCGACGGAAAGGTTGTCCGGTCGTGTTCTTGTCTTCGGTTCGGCGTCCGGGAAGATCGGGCTCCTTCTCTTTCTCCTTTCCCTTTCTTCCGGCTAGGGTTTCGTCTTTTCTTTTTTTTTTTTCCCTTCTCTCCGATTAGGGTTTTTATTTTCTTTTCCTTTCCTTTCCGATATTCGGGATCCCTTATATAGTCGTACTTTTCCTTTAATTAATTCCTCTTTAATTCGTACGTAAGAGAATTAATTAATTTTCCGTCTGGGATAATTAATTAACTAATTAATTATCCCCCACGAGATAAACCACCTTATCTCTAACGGGTGCAAGATATTTAGCACGGATTCCGATGCACGACTAATTACCGTATCACTTTGAATCCCGTTCAGGGGGTTCCCGATATCGGATTTCAGATCCGATCGCGCCGTCGGCTTTCTTTTTCCGCGCACAATCGCGGAAAAATACTAGCGTCCCACAATGGCCAACTTCAAGAATTGAATAATTCTATTTCACTTAAAGGCTTAAATGACTACACGTAAGTCAAAAATACTCCGAAAGACCGGATCACTACACCACTCACACTTTATAAAAAGTTTCGTCCCGAAACTTAAATACAAACCCCACTAATTAATTCGGGAAAACATTCCCTCATCTTCGATTCCAGTTCCCACGTCGCCTCGCGCTCTTCGTGGTTGCTCCACTGGACCTTCACATAGGGGATAGTTCGATTGCGCAACTTCTTGTCCTCTCTTGCCAAAATCCGCACCGGCGTCTCCTCGACGCTTAATTCCTCTCGCAACTCGATGGTGGAGGCATCCAAGGCATGAGAGGGGTCAGCTAAGTATTTCCGGAGCATTGAGACATGGAATACGTTATGGACTCGTTCGAGATTCGGCGGCAGGGCTAATCGGTACGCCACCGGTCCTACGCGTTCTAGGATCTCGAACGGTCCTACGTACCTCGGGCTTAACTTTCCCTTTATGCCGAAGCGTCGGTTCCCTTTGGAGGGCGAAACTCGGAGTAACGCGTGCTCACCCACCATGAACTCTAAGTCCCGACGTCTGTTGTCCGCGTAGCTTTTCTGTCTGCTCTGGGCGGTTAGTAGCCTCTGTCTAATCAATCGCACTTTTGCTTCGGTCTCCTCCACCAAATCTGGGCCCAGAAACTTACGCTCACCCAGGTCGTCCCAGCATATTGGAGACCGACAGCGGCGCCCGTACAGGGCCTCGTATGGTGCCATCTGAATGCTGGCCTGGTAGCTATTATTGTAGGCAAATTCCACTAGGGGCAAGCACCGTGCCCATCCTTCGCCCAGGTCTAAAACGCATGCCCGAAGCATGTCCTCCACAATTTGTATCACCCGCTCTGATTGTCCATCGGTCTGCGGGTGAAAAGCCGTACTGAAGTGCAACTTGGTTCCCATTGCTCGCTGCAGGCTCTGCCAAAAGTTTGACACAAATCGCGTGTCCCTGTCCGGCGTGATGGACGTCGGCACCCCATGCAGCCTTACTATCTCGTTGATGTAGGTTTGCGCCAGTCGTTCCCGCGCCCACGTCGTGTGTATGGGCAGAAAGTGGGCCGATTTCGTCAGACGGTCCACGATTACCCATATTGCATCGTGTCCCTGTGACGATCTCGGGAACCCGGTCACAAAATCCATGGTAATCATGTCCCACTTCCACACGGGCACCGGTAAGGGTTGCAATTTTCCTGCTGGACGCTGGTGCTCGGCCTTCACTCGTTGGCACACCAGGCAGTGTGCCACAAATCGAGTCACGTCTCCCTTCATTTTGGGCCACCAGAAGGTCTGTTTGACGTCCTTGTACATCTTCGTTCCCCCGGGATGCGCTGTATATGGAGCTGTATGCGCCTCCCGCAGGATTTCCTCTTTGAGTTCTGGTAGATCCGGCACGCAGATTCGTCCCCGAAATCGTATGGTGCCGTCGGAGTTTACTGTGAAATCACCTCCTGGGTCGGCAGTTACTCTACCTCGCACCAGCTGGAGTTGGTCATCAGTCGACTGCCCTTCGAGAATTCTGTCAAGCAGGGTAGGTCTGACCACCAGTGTCAGAAGTCGTTCGACTGTACCCGCTGGTACTACTTCTAGTCTTAATCGCGAAAATTCCGCAATCAGACCATCTTGCTGGGTGATGGCACTTACCCCTGCCTTCTCGGCCTGTCCCTTACGGCTCAGGGCGTCAGCCACCACGTTTGCCTTTCCCGGGTGGTAGTGGATCGTTAAATCGTAATCCTTCAATAGCTCGAGCCACCGTCTTTGTCGCAAATTTAACTCCTTTTGGGTGAAAAGGTACTTAAGACTTTTATGATCTGAGTACACATTGCAGTGTGCCCCATACAGGTAGTGTCTCCAAAGCTTGAGGACGAACACAACTGCTGCGAGTTCCAAATCGTGCACGGGGTAGTTTCGCTCGTATTCTTTGAGCTGCCTTGACGCATAGGCTATAACCTTTCCCCGTAGCATGAGCACTCCACCCAGTCCATTTCGTGACGCATCGCAATACACTTCATAATCCTCCCCTGGTTCCGGTAGGGCGAGAATCGGAGCTCGCGTCAATCTATCCTTGAGCTCCTCGAAGCTCCTCTGACATTTGTCCGTCCAGATGAACTTTTCCCCCTTTTTAGTCAAACGGTTTAAGGGGGTGGCTATCTTGGAGAAACCCTCCACGAAGCGCCGGTAGTACCCGGCTAATCCTAGAAAGCTTCGAACCTCTGTTACCGTCGTCGGTTGGGACCAGTCCGTCACCGAATCTATCTTCTTCGGATCGACTGCGACTCCAGCCGCTGAGATTACGTGCCCCAAGAAGCCAACCTCTCGGAGCCAAAACTCACACTTTTTGAGTTTGGCGTAGAGTTTCTGTTCCCGTAGGGTCCGGAGGACTGTGCGCAGATGTTCTTCATGTTCCTCGTCTGTACGGGAGTAGATGAGGATATCGTCGATGAAGACCACCACGAATAAATCCAGGTAGGGTTTGAATACCCTGTTCATCATGTCCATGAACACTGCCGGGGCATTCGTGAGCCCGAACGGCATTACTGTAAATTCGTAATGACCGTAGCAAGTCCGAAAAGCCGTTTTGGGGATGTCCTCCCCCTTGACCTGGACCTGATGATAGCCCGACTGCAGGTCAATCTTTGAAAACACCGTCGCCCCCTGTAGTTGGTCGAAGAGGTCGTCGATCCTTGGCAGGGGGTACTTGTTCTTAACGGTGACCTTATTTATCTCCCGGTAGTCGATGCACAACCGGAGACTTCCGCCCTTCTTTCTCACAAACAGGACGGGCGCGCCCCAGGGTGACGCGCTAGGTCTGATGAAGCCTTTATCCAAAAGGTCCTCCAACTGTGCCTTGAGTTCCTTCAACTCTGCGAAGGCCATCCTGTACGGTGCCTTGGTGATGGGTTTGGTGCCGGGAAGTAGTTCAATGGGAAAGTCGACTTCTCGTTCCGGCGGCGCTCCGGGGAGCTCTGCCGGAAATACGTCCGGAAATTCCCTTACCACGGGACCGCTAATCCTTATCTGGGGAGCGGCCCTGAACTACCTATCGGCCCATTGGGTCCTCGGCTGCAAGGCATAGGGTGGAGCCTATTTGTTCCTTGCATGGCCCTTAACGGGCCCCGAGTACACAAGGTTCTCCTATACTTCGAAGCCCGCCCGCGCACATCGGCCGGGGGAGGCTTCGCCTAATACTTAAGGATTCTAAAGAGAGGGAGCGAGAGAGAGAGAGCGTCTAATAGGGGTAGCAGGCTAAGGTGTGACCGGTGCTCCTAATCTAAGAAGGAAAAAGTGGAACCAAAAGTTTACCTGCCGTCACTAGGTCTGGGACGTGGCGTCCTCCACCGTAGTATCCCGGGAAGCCCGTCCACAGCCCCTGGGCCAGCGTCGTACGGCGTGCTGGGGAAGGGACTTGTCGTCTGAGGAGTCTGCAGATTGCTGGTCGTCAGGCGAATCCTTTGGCTGAACGGGGGCCGCGGCATTCTCTGGTCCTTCCTGCTGTGGTGGCGCGGCGGCGGCGGAAGTGGGCCTCTGAGGGCAGAAGGCACGGGAGTGGTCCGGTAAGCCGCACTGATTGCAGTAGTGGTACCTCCACGTACATTCTGCCACCGGGTGAGCTCCCTTGCAGATTACGCACGGTCCCTGAAGTGGTTTCGCGTCCCTTGCTGGTGTCGGTTCGTCCTCCCGCGCTTTCTCCGGTCGTCTTCCTGCTTGGCCCTCCGGGGCGGGGCCCCCTCATGGAACGGGTGCAGCAGTCTTCCCCGTCCTCTCCGGTCGCGGTGCCGGAGGCCTAGTGGTGCCCGGTTTCCGTGGGCACTCGAAGCGTGCGTGTCCTGGCTTGCCACACCGGTAGCAGTGGTCGTGACTCCATGGACAGTCAGTCACCTGATGCGCCCCGCTGCATATGGGACACGGTTTCCCCTGCGGTTTGGATCCTCCTCTCCTTACCTTTCCAAAGGTTCCCTCTGTCCTCGGACGTTTGAGTGCCGGGCCCTGCTGGAAGGGGTTCTCTGCCGGTCTGGGATAGGGATAACACTGCCGAGCGCGTGCCTCGGCCAGTTCTTGCTCTGCCCGCTGGGCCAATATAACCGCTTCATTAGAAGTAGGGAATCCTGTCGGCGGCATTCCCCGATAGGCGCCGTTCCTGGCGTCTTGCCGGATGCGGTCGACACCCTCAAAATCCTGAGTCAGTATGCCTAGGCGCTCTGTGAGAGTTAGCATTTGCCCCGCTATGTCGCGTAGCTGGTTGCGGAGTATGCGGTTGGCTGCAGCTATGGAATCCATCCTGTCCATTGAGAATGGTTAGCACTCGGTGGCCGGATCTTGGCCGTTGTCCGCTGTAATACAAAGAAACCACGTTAACCCTAAGGTTATAACCCTAATACCCTGCCTTACGATCATACCTACATTACGTTCCCCTATTCCCCGTACTCTCACGTACTACGCACTTATACCTTGGTTATCTCATGTCTAATTTGCTTGTGGTACCCTACACTGTGGATGTGGATCTCGTCTACTATGGTTATGGTTGTTTTTCTCTGATACCATTTAATCTGTCACGCCCCCGGGGGTTTTTGAGTCTATCAAAGCGGAAATTCGTGTGTATCTTTTTTTTTTCTGAACAAGGTACATTAAACCTCATCCCCGGTGCGTGCCAGACCGCCACATACACAAAATTCTCCCTGTCCGCGGACAGAGTCTCCTTTGTATATGCATGGCGTCTCATTTACAACAACATACAACAATCATCAACCATTAACCATACAATAGACATTCAACATCAAGCGGAATATTAAAGCGGCATCAATGTTTAGAAAGGATAAAGCCAGCAATTGCAAAACCCGTGCCCACACGGCACTTCGTTTTGAGAAAACCCTTTTCGAAATCATTTGGTTTATCATGAAAACATGCCGCATAAGAAACATCATCAGAAGAACCAAACTATAAAAGTACCATCATCAGAAGAACCAAACTATACATGTCCACGAATATTTCTACTCACAAGCAAATTAACTAACATGCGTAAAAGAGATGAGATAATGATAATAACCAAGCGTTCTGACTATGGTCCTCGCGACGCAGTCTCAACAATCTCCCGGGTAACGCCCCTCGTAGCGCCTGTCACGGAGTGGGTAAAGTCAGTGACAAACAAAGTAGATGTCTAATAACAATAAGGAATAAGGAGCAAACCGGAAACACCGTAACCATTTCGCTAAAAACCCTGCACATATTAAGCTGGGCCCCGACCCCAGATTTATCAATTTAATTGGGCACCAACCCCAGAATATTTATCGGAGAGACCAAAGTCTCCCCTCGTGCGCAAGCACTCCTTTGATGCATTTAACCCCTTCCACGGTGCTGGTGTGCTATTCCCAGCGGGCGCGAAGGGGTCCTCACGGCTCCCACCCCTTTGTGAGGAACACGGGTCATACAAGACCACTCTTCCGGAAAAGTACACCCATGCGGAGGCCAATCCGCCTGTGTACGTGCAGCATCCCAAAACGGTTTTTGCCGAGATCGGCGTGTCATGAACATTGCGACCGCAGCCGCTTCAATTGTTAGATAATAACACAATTATGCGAAAGGTTAAACTGTCCATCTACTTTGTTAGATAAATTAAGAGCACTTTAAAGACGATAGATGCACTTACTGCACTTGTTGCACTTATCGGAACCGTACCCACCTATTTGGAGAGAGATCGGAACACTCGAATCTTTCGCGCACCCCCGCTGCGCGTCTGGACCTAAAGAAAGTCCGCAAGGATAACTATAGTTAAAAGCGTGTACTTACATCCGAAAACATAAGACCCAATTTACTCCTTTGTTTTTGACGGAAAAGTCCAACATTGTCCGGTTGACGAAACGGAATTCCCGAGCCGCCGTCGCCGTCTGCCGGAGCCCCGCGCGGTTCAGAACCGCGCGGCGTATCTCTGCGGACGATGCCCTCGCGGCGCGGTGCCCCGCGCGGGTTGCCCGTGCGACGGCCGCACGGTGCCCGCGCGGGTGCGGCCCGGCACGGCGCCCGCGCGGTTGCGGGTCCCTGCGGGTGCCGCCCGCGCGGCAGCCGCGCGGCAGCCGCGCGGCGCCCGCGCGGTGCCCGCATGGATGCGGGCCCGCGCGGGGGCCGCCCGTGCGGCAGCCGCGCGGCGCCCGCGCGGTGCCCGCACGGGTGCGGGCCCGCGCGGGGGCCGCCCGTGCGGCAGCCGCGCGGCGCCCGCGCGGTGCCCGCACGGGTGCGGGCCCTCGCGGGTGCCTCCCGCGCGGCGGCCGCGCGGCGCCCGCGCGGTGCCCGCATGGATGCGGGCCCGCGCGGGGGCCGCCCGTGCGGCAGCCGTGCGGCGCCCGCGCGGTGCCCGCATGGATGCGGGGGCCGCCCGCGCGGCAGCCGCACGGCGCCCGCGCGGTGCCCGCAAGATTGCGGGCCCGCGCGGGTGCCTCCCGTGCGGCAGCCGCGCGGCGTCCGCGCGGTACCCGCACGGTTGCGGGTCCGCGCGGTGGCCGCGCGGCGCCCGTGCGGTGCCGTCCGTGACCCTCCTCCGCGCGATGCCCTAGCGGCATCGCGCGTCTCCGCCGTCCGTTCCGCGCCTTTTCAAGGAGACGACGTCGGCGACGGTGACGGATATGACGGAGAAAGCAAGAAACCAAGAACTCAACGAAAAAAGACAACGAACAAAATCCCAAATAATTTAAATAAATTATTTTACTAACCGAAGATCGACGGAAAGGTTGTCCGGTCGTGTTCTTGTCTTCGGTTCGGCGTCCGGGAAGATCGGGCTCCTTCTCTTTCTCCTTTCCCTTTCTTCCGGCTAGGGTTTCGTCTTTTCTTTTTTTTTTTCCCTTCTCTCCGATTAGGGTTTTTATTTTCTTTTCCTTTCCTTTCCGATATTCGGGATCCCTTATATAGTCGTACTTTACCTTTAATTAATTCCTCTTTAATTCGTACGTAAGAGAATTAATTAATTTTCCGTCTGGGATAATTAATTAACTAATTAATTATCCCCCACGAGATAAACCACCTTATCTCTAACGGGTGCAAGATATTTAGCACGGATTCCGATGCACGACTAATTACCGTATCACTTTGAATCCCGTTCAGGGGGTTCCCGATATCGGATTTCAGATCCGATCGCGCCGTCGGCTTTCTTTTTCCGCGCACAATCGCGGAAAAATACTAGCGTCCCACAATGGCCAACTTCAAGAATTGAATAATTCTATTTCACTTAAAGGCTTAAATGACTACACGTAAGTCAAAAATACCCCGAAAGACCGGATCACTACACCCAACAAGTGGTATCAGAGAGGGAATAGGGTTGTAAACAATAGTTGAAGGTGGAAACATCAATCGACCCCCTTTCTTTGATGGAACAAATTATGCGTACTGGAAAGTACGGATGAAAGCCTTTTTAATTTCCATCGACGAAAGGGTGTGGCAATCAATTGAATTAGGATGGTCTAATCCAACTGAAATTATTTCTGATGTTCGCACCTTAAAACCTAGGTCGAAATGGACCAAGGAAGAGTTAGATTAACCTTCTTACAATGGCAAGGGAATTAATGCTATTTTTAATGCCTTATCTCAAACTGAATTCTCTCGCGTCTCGGCATGTGAGACTGCGAAAGAAATCTGGGATGTTTTTCAGGTTACACAAGAGAGAACTAACCTCGTGAAGATTCAAAAGCTGCAAATGCTTATGAGCATATTTGACTCCATTTTTATGGCAGAAAATGAATCTTTCACGGATTACTATACACGATTGCAAGACATCGTAAACTCATGTGCTAACCTGGGAGAGAAGATTCTAGAATTTAAGGTTGTAAGAAAGATCTTAAGAACTCTTCCTGAACGATTTCGCCCAAAGGTTACAGCCATTGAAACTATTAAGCACCCGGACGAAATACGTGTAGAAGAATTAGTTGGTTCATTACAAACTTATGAAATGACATTTACTACTAACTATTCTTCTGGAAAAGCATCCTCTTCTAAGTCTTCAGGTTATGCTTTGAAAACAACAAAGGAAGAAGACACGGATTCATCCTCCTCAAACGATGACGAGAACCTATCTATGGAGGACTTTGAGAAGCAACTCGCTCTCTTGACAAGGAAGTTTCGCCGCAACTTTCGAAGGGGTAATTCAAGTAAATCTCCATCCTTCGGAAAGTCGAAGAAAGGCAAGGGTATTTCAAGTTACAAGTCAAGAAAGCAAGAGAACTTTTCAAAGGATAAGAAAAGTTCAGAAGGACAAGTCCAATGTTTCAAGTGCCGAGGATACGGCCATATCTCAACGGAGTGTCCAACTAAGAATCCGTCGAAGAAGAAAGTGATGCAAGCCGTCACTTGGGATGACAACTCAACGTCAAATGAGTCATCCTCAAGTGATGAAGAAGAAAGCGCAATGGCATTCCACGCGTCCACATCTTCACCGTTCATGTGCTTAATGACAAGTACATCCGACTTGCTGTCCATCTCCACTGTTGAAAAGAATGCAACGGACAATGAATCGGATGATTCGGAAGGTGAAGATTTTGTTTTAGCCTACCACAGACTGTTACAGGATTCAAAGAAGCTGGCTAAACAAAACAAGAGTTTGAGAGGGAGATTGCATGATCTCGAAGAAGAAGCAAAAAGGGCAACTTCTCTCTCAAACGCTCTTGAAGTGGAAAGGGAAAATCTGATAAAAGTAAATGTTTCCCTTCAAGAGTCCAATGAGCTTTTTGAGAAGGAGCATACAAAACTGGTGGATAAAGCGGATCACTTCTCAAAGCTCTACAATGAGGCTCGACAGGATAACCTGGAAATGACAAAGACCATTTTCCAACTCAAGGATGACTTGCAGCGATTCTCTTCAGGAATGAGTAAGTTGGATAGGCTTCTTGGTCTTGGTCAAACAAATCAGTTCGGCCTCGGATACAATCGAACTGAAGACAATTTTAGTTCGGTTGGGACAGTCTTTGTGCCTCAGTCGGTATCTCCTCCTCCGACACCGGAATTCACGACAACCAACGACAACAAGCCTACTTCATCCTCTTCGGAATCGTCAAGCACAAAGGTATGTTTTTGTTGTAATTTTGCTGGGCACATTGAAAGAAATTGCAAGATTGGAGTTCAAAGATCAAATCAACCACATCTTGCAACTGGTACCAATAAGTTCACTCCCCGGAATTCAAAGAAGGACTTTTCAAAAGAAAAGAACATTGGTAGTACTTCAAACAAGACGATGACAAAAGAAAAAGATCAATCATACAAAACGTCTTCATCAAGGAAAATTTCTCAACCATTGCCAACATACTCCAAAACTCAAAAGATTTGGGTATGCAAAGGTGAAATCCTTCCTTGTCTTTAATCATTCTACGATTAAATGTTGTGTAGTTTATGTAGACTATTTTTTCTTTCTTTTGGCCGACCCGTCAACCATCTTTGGGAGGTAAATGGTATATTTTCTTATTGGTTGATGATTTCTCTCGGTATTCTTGGGTAGCATTTTTGAAAGAGAAAGCTGATACGTTTGATTCTTTTCATAAGATTTGCCATCGTATTATGATTGAAAAGAATGAAAAGATCATTCGTGTTAGAAGTGATAGAGGTGGAGAATTCATTAATTCCTAATTCATTGATTTTTGCACTTCCAACGGCATAAAACATGAATTCTCAGCACCCTATACACCTCAGCAGAATGGTGTTGTTGAGCGCAAAAACAGGGTTGTTCAAGAGATGGCACGTGTGATGCTTCATAGCCGGAATTTACCGCTATATTTTTGGGCTGAGGCTGTGAACACCGCTGTCTATGTCATTAATCGAGTGTATTTGCGCCCAGGAACTTTAAATACACCATATGAGCTGTGGTTTAGTAGAAAACCGGATATCAAATACTTTCGGATCTTTGGGAGTCGATGTTTTATTTTGCGTGATCGCGAAAATCTTGGTAAGTTCGATTCTCTAAGTGACGAAGGGATCTTTTTGGGTTATTCTACAAATAGCAGAGCATATCGGGTATTTAACATGGAATCTAAAACGATTGTAGAATCTATAAATGTTAAAGTAGATGAAGCTTTTCACTTTGCATCTGAAAAATCTACCATCGATATCTCTCTTGATGATGATACACCTGCCAATGCATCTTCTCATGATAATACTTCCAATATTAATGATGCATCTAATGGTTCTTCAAGTTTATCTGATGTGCAGGAATCGTCTCATATACCTCCGAGTACTCCGTTACCTCAAACGTTACGCATCTCCAAGGATCATCCGGAATCGAATATTATTGGAGACCCACAAGAAGGAGTTAGAACTCGGAGGCAGTTGGTTTGTGGATTCGCTTGCTACGTATCTTTAATCGAACCAAAGAATATAGATGAATCTCTTCAGGATGACTACTGGATTGAAGCAATGCAGGAAGAGCTCCATCAATTTGAGCGAAACAAAGTCTGGGAATTAACGAAGCCTCCAAAGCAACATAATGTGATAGGTACCAAATGGATTTTCAAGAACAAGAAAAATGAGGATGGTACTATCATCAGGAACAAGGCACGATTAGTTGCTCAAGGCTACTCTCAAGTAGAAGGTATAGACTTTGATGAAACTTTCGCCCCTGTAGCTAGACTCGAGTCCATTCGTATACTATTTGCTATTGCTTGTCATTTTAAAATCAAATTATTTCAAATGGACGTTAAGAGCGCGTTTCTAAATGGGTTTTTAAATGAGGAAGTTTATGTGGCTCAACCGAAAGGTTTTGTAGACCATAAACAACCTAACCATATTTTTCGTTTGAAAAAGGCTCTTTACGGTCTGAAACAAGCACCGCGAGCATGGTACGAAAGGTTGACAAAACACCTTTTGGAGAAGGGCTATACTCGAGGGGGAGCTGACAGGACTCTCTTTGTGAAGCATTATCAAAACAATTTCATTGTAGCACAAATCTATGTCGATGACATTGTATTTGGCGCAACAAGAGATAATGATGCTTCTAAATTCGCGGAGACCATGGAAAGCGAATTTGAGATGTCCATGATGGGCGAATTGACTTATTTTCTTGGATTGCAAATTAAACAAAATGATGAAGGTATTCACTTGTGTCAATCCAAGTATGCAATGGAGTTGGTTAAAAAGTTTGACTTAGAAAATTCGAAGGATTTTCCGACTCCAATGGGAACTAGCCACAAGGGACTTGGAAGTGAATCTCATAGTGAGAATGTAGACGAGAAACTGTATCGAAGTATGATTGGAAGTCTACTTTATCTCACGGCTAGTCGCCCGGATATATCTTTTGGTGTTGGGATTTGCGCGAGATATCAATCTGCACCAAAGGAGGTTCACCTGAAAGCGGTGAAAAGGATCATCCGGTACATCAAAGGATCAATTAATTTCAAAATTTGGTATCCTATGGGAACTAGTCTGGATATTATTGGATACTCAGATGCGGATTGGGCAGGATCAGTGGATGATCGGAAAAGCACGAGTGGTGCATGCTTCTATCTTGGCCATTGCCTTGTTGCATGGCACAGTAAAAAGCAGAATTGCATAGCACTCTCGACTGCCGAAGCGGAATACATTTCAGCGGGTAGTTGTTCAACTCAACTTATTTGGATGAAAAGTGTGTTGAGTGACTTCCGGATTTCAGCATCTTCGGTAACAATTCTTTGTGACAACACTAGTGCTATAAACATTTCCAAAAACCCTGTGTTGCACTCTAGAACAAAACACATTGAACTTAGATATCATTTTCTTAGAGAGCTAGTTGAATCAAATACTCTTCAACTTTCATATATTTCAACTGAAGATCAATTAGCTGACATTTTAACAAAACCTTTGGATCAAAAACGTTTTATTCATTTGCGTAAAGCAATTGGAATGCTTTCCTTGAAGTAAACTTCTTTTTGAAACTTTTGCTTAGGTTAGGTTTTGTTTTTGTGTTTTTGTTCTTTATCTATGTTTTATACATAGTACATTAATTGAGCATGTGTATTATTGACTTTACTTGCATCCTTTTATATATTTAGAAATCTATTATGCTTTAGATATCATAATATTTCATTTGATGCAATGATCATTTATGTCAATTAACTCATCTTTGTTTTGATCAAAGTCAATTTCTCTCTCGATGATCTCTTGGTATAGTTTTTATCTTATTTGGCTGTTTAGTCGAGTATGAAATCGAGATCAATATTTGGCTAAATACTTTATATCTTAAATAATTGATAGCCAATTGAGGGGGAGTCAAAGAAAAAGTAAAATGCTCAAAAGATGTGGAAAGAGTTACATCCCAATGAGGAGTGTGAAAACTACCACCACATGGAGGAAAGAGCTACCACCTCGGTCGTTCGAGTACTGTGTGCAGCTACCACATGAATACCAAGCAAGGTTTTTCAAGTTTGATTAAATAAAATGCATGTTGAAATACTTGACTCTGTCAAAATTTCAAGGTTGGTATAAGGTGGGATTTTTAATGAAAGATGCTCAAAGAGCCACTCTCTTCAATAAATTGACTAGATATATTATCTAACTTATCGGGGATGTTAGACATCTATTGATCTTTGTATTTTATTTTCTTTACCAAATTGATGATTTGATAAAGGCATTACTCATAAGATCAAGTTAGATGTAATTGAAGTTGTTCAACTTTAAGGGATTTAATTGTTATAAATTTTCGTTTCGTTTGTTGGATGTTATTGATAGATTTGGTATAATCTATTTCTTGTTGTATGAAACGATGATTTTTGTTTAAAGTTGATACGCAAAAGTGCTTACAATCTTTTTCTGGTTTTTCTTGAATTTCTCTGAAATTTTCTAAAGAAAAAGTTGGAGCCGATCCGGATTGGACCTGCCGATCCGGATCCCGAACACAGATATTCTTCTGCGGGCAGACGATCCGGATTGGACCTGCCGATCCGGATCCCGAACGCAGTTTTTCACTGCGGGTAGCCGATCCGGATCGCAATCATGAACTGATCCGGATCGCGGCTAGGGTTTTATAAAGAACAAAAGGGTTTTGATTTCTTTTACTCCAATCTTTTGTTCCAAAGTTTCCAGAGCTTCTCTCTCTAGATTTCATTCATCTTGGAAGCTTTCAAACTCAAGTTCTTCAACTCCAAGTAAGTTTTATTGATCAAATCTCAGTTTTTCACCGTTTTTGTTATTCCTCCTCAAAACGTGATGAATTTCTTGTATCGATTTCGTTTGTGGATGGTTTTTGATCAAATCTCTTTTGAAATAAGAACTCTGGGTAGATTAGTTTTGATTATATGCTAGGTATTCTCAAGATAAACGGATTTTTGGTCTTCGATTTCAAAGAATTCGGTTTTAGGGCATATAATGGGAATTTTCCAAAATCATGCAATTGATCTATTTTTAAATTTCCTTTTGCAAAACTAATTTGATTCCTAGTCTTTCTACACGATAATGATTGTTTGGGTACAATTTTTTTAATTTCTGAAAATTTAACAATTTTTTTCGTGTTCTTGAGTTGTTGCTCACAGGATTTCTTTTCTCAAGAAACCAATAGCTATGGTGATCACGTGGATCATTCTTCTTCTGACGTCTATGGTAAATACGAGAGACACTGTCAAGCCCAAGAGGGCTAAGAAGGCTAAGAAAGCGAAGAAAGCTAAAGATGATTCCGATACAGAATCTGAAACGGAATCAATTGATTGGGATGAACTGCAAGTTGAAGCAACGACTGTTCCCACTGCTTCAAAGGGAAAAGCACCTGCAGAAACATCGAAGGCTCCGCCTACTGCTGCTGAGAAAGGCAAAGCCCCAATGGAAGAAACTTCTGGGAAGACAAGAAGAAAAAGTGTTGCTCGCAAAAGAGGGAGTGCTCAAGGAATCTCCATTGAGCAACCAGCTGCTAGCCAAGCACCTCCACAAGACTTTATAAGCTCGGCTAGAATAAAGGATTTCGAAAACAGGGAATGCATTGGAGAAAGGCATGTTGATGTAAAAGCCTTAAAGGAGCGTTCCCGGCCATTTGGGACTTTGTTTGACCAGATAGGTCTTGCTCCCATTTGCGACTTCCCGGAGACCACTGGGTATTGTCTTCACTCGGTGAGAATGTTTTATCAGAATGCTTGTTATCTAGTTGATCAGGAGAGCGGACGCCGAGACTTTCAAACATTGGTCAAGAATGTTAAGATCAAAGTGACGCCCCAACTGATTGGAGAGGTATTAGGGATGGACGCCCGAGCCGATGGCACTCATTACCTGAAGAATCAAGTCTTCAACACCTACTCCTGGAGAGTAGTAGTTGATGGAATCTGTCTTCCAGATACTCGGTCGACAGGAAACTCCATTTTCTCGAAAGAACTACGACCAGAGTACCGCTTCTTAAACTTCATTGTTTGTTATAATGTCATTCCAAACATGAACACAAAGGTTCTTCGGTGGGATAGAATGATATTCCTTTATCTACTTGGAAACCCCACAGCAGCAATGGGAGCTAACTTAAACATCCCTTACGTCATCTGGACAAAGATGGCGCGATATGTGGAGCATGCTCATCCTTCAGAGAGACTACCTTATCCAATGATCATCATGCGCATTCTTCGCAAATTTAAAGCTGACACAAATGCGAGTTCCTATATGCACAGTCTCGGAACGATCAATGAAACAACAATTGTAAAGTCTCTCTCGACGAAGCCAGATGAACCCATAATACCTCCTCACCGGCAACGAGCACAACAACAACAAGCGACAACTTCTGCACCGGCAGCAACTCCTCCATCCAACCGGCACATCCAGCACAACAAGCACCTCAATCAACTTCTGATGATGATGCATCTGTTACCTCAATCTATAAAGAACAGCAAAGGCTCTCCAACGAGCAAGAACGTATATCAAATGAGCTAATTGAGGTAAAGGAAGAAATAAAGAAGGTAAATAAGAATCAATCATCAATGAACAAGCGAATAAAGAAAATATTCCAAATTCTCGGCTGTATCAGTTCAGATGAGTCTGAATAATCCGTATCCTTCCAATTTCTGTTTATTATGCATATGTTTAATCTTTTTTTTGTGTGCAGGTCTTTAAGTTTTAGTTTTAGTTTTTAGTTCTCAAACTTGAACTGTTAACCATTCTCTCCATTTCTGTAATTTTGGCTTAGTTTGTGACAAAAAGGGGGAGAGAGTTTAGAGAGAACTTGAACAATGACGATTAGAGAGAACTTGAACAATGACGATGTGAAAACTGTGTGAATGTGTGAACATCAAGGTAAGTGAACATCAAGGTAAGTATCACTTCAACTTCAACTTTGGTTTTTATCTTGTGATTTGTTGCATGTCACTAACTATTCGACTAACTATTTGGGCATGTAATATGACTAACAAGTTGATGTTGGACTGACACTTTGTGACATTTGGTTTTGATTGCATAGAAGATATGTTGGTTTTTGACTATGATTCTCTTACATATCTGAATTCTCAAATGTCATGATGATCAGATAAACTCTATCTCTGTACTTGGTTTTGTATGTTTCAATTCTTGAGGTATCTAACGATTCTTTTTGTCAAGAATGATTTCTTTGTGCAGAGAGTACAGATGTCTAAGTCTAGAGTCTGTTTTAGGAGTTTGTCTCATGTTTTTAAATTTTTGGATCTCCATTGTAAATTTTTGTTGTATGGTGATAGCAACAAAAATATCTTTTTGAATTTTCTTTAGTGGATCTGTGTTTTGTCACGAAACCGCCAAAGGGGGAGATTGTTACGGATTTTGAGTTGGCGTAATTTCGTGAAAGGTTCAAGTCTTGAAGATTGAAGGTGAAGAAGGTTGGATCATTTAACACAATCTCAAGAAAGAAGAATTCAAAAGGATCAGGTATGTTTAACTAAATATTTTTGGTGATCCGAATACTTCTTGTAGTGTAGAAACACTTGGAAGAATTTTTCATTGCATAAAAATCAAAAACTGGACATGGGACATGTTCAGGATCCGGATCAGATTGTTCAATCCGGATCCCGAAGGTGGTTCGTTCATACACCAGTTCAATCCGGATCGTAGCTTCTCTTGATCCGGATCCCGAACATTGAGTTTACCATTTTCCTTAAACGATCCGGATCAGGCTTCGCAATCCGGATCCCGAACGTTGATGTTTGGTGAACTGTATGAACGATCCGGATCAAGCACTTCGATCCGGATCCCGAACCTTCGTTTTTCTGGAATTGTCTGACTCGTTACGACGATCCGGATCACAGCTAATCCGATCCGGATCGCCGTCCGTAAAATTTCCAGAAATGGTAGGTTCTTGATTCTTATCTCCTTCCTAGGGTTTCTAACCTATAAATAGACCCTATGATTCTTTTTCTAGGGTTAATCCACATAATCCAAATAGAGCCGTCATAATCAAATATCATCTTATACGGCCCTAGATCCACATATAGAGAAGAAAGGAAATCATTAGATATTACTCTATGTTTCTTCATCTATATTGATTAGTTTGATTCTAGGTTTTCATACTCACATCTTGAGTTGAATCAAACTAATGAATACTTAGATGGTATTTCCTATCTATCTTTGATCTAAGTATTCGGCGGATCATCACCACCCAAAAACAATGATTTACCCCAAAATCGGCGCGTGGATTCGCGTGTCCTTGTGGATTCAAGGTTCAACCGCTCTCGTGGATTCGGAGCGAGGTACGTTCGTGGATTCAAAGCGTACTACTGGGTGAAGACCGTGGATTCGGTCAGACGTCGTGGACTCGACGTTGGACGCCGTGGATTCGGCGTTGGACGCAGATCGTGGATTCGAGACGCGTTGCGGAACGAGCGGAGAAGATCAACTAGGAGCGTATGGAAAAGGTTGAGTCGTCAGTGAGTACGGTATATCACCTTGTACGTGTTTAATTCTAGTGGATTTCACCGTGTTATCGGTCCCGTGGTTTTTTACTCCGGTTTGGAGTTTTCCACGTAAAAATCTTGCGTGTTCATTTATATTTCCGCATTGGGTTTTTATTGCGCAATGATTTTTTGAGTGTTTATTGTTTACACCTATTCACCCCCCTCAAGGTATTTTTTCCCCTATTTAGATCTATATTACATATAACCCAACATGTGTGGGTGTGTGTGTGGGGCATTGTCGAAAATTTAGAGAGCAAGGTGTTTGGATCTGTGGATCCAGAAGTAACTGGGCTGCACCAAGGCAAGCCCTTGAGCCTCTGTGATGTCCTGAGCAAAATGCTCAGGTTAGTTTTGAAGTGGCACAAGCAGAAAGAATAGTTTGAGCAAGTTAGAGCCTTATGATGGTTGAATGGCCATGGGTCTGTTTGGGGCAGTTTGCGAAGTCGCGATAGTGAGCTCCCGGCTATTTTGGGGTCACTAGACGCGATGCTCACCTTAGTTTTCAGTTTGGCCGAGCCGAAGAAATAAAAATACTATAAGCCTATGTTAGTATAGTAAGTTATGGCCCGAAGTTTTTATCGGGTTCCGTTCTGTTGCAAATTGGTGAGCACGGTGTCCAGCAAGTCGAGGGTCACCTACTGGAGGTGACGGTTCATAAAAATAATGTCCCGATTAAGAGAACGAGCGAAAACGGCTCTCAAATTGGTATAAAAGTATGATTTCTGGAAACCCTAGGGGTTTAAACGCAATTGTAGCCTCATGTACTATCTCGGGCAGTGTGTATATAATCTCTAAGCTTTTTGCTAGTGATCCGTTGGCTCTCGTTGAGCGGAAATTGGTAATCGGTCCGTAAATCGGCAAAATTGTCGGTTTAACGGCGCCCCGATGGCAATCGCGCAATTTGGGAAATTGCGGCAGTTCCGCCTAGCCGTCTGTTGAGTCCTAGTAGAATCTGGTTGAGCCAGCGGCAAAGGGTCAAAGCCCGTGTCTCCCGGAAATTCAAATGAAATTTTCGGGAAGGGCATTTTGGTAATTATGCCAATATTTGATTAAAAGGTTGAGTTTAGCGATGTTAACTGACAGATGTTAGTGTCCCGAGGCTGCACGTCAGGTTTCGTTAGTTTCGGAAATCTAAAGTTATTGTTCGGGCCAAAGTGGGCCGAATGGCGGATTTCCGGCGAGTCGCGTAAGTTTGGAAAAGATACAAATTTAGTGGTTCGAGAGTCAGTGGTTTGATTGTGAGAGTTTCCGTGATCAGTGTTCTTGATTCAGGTTGGCACGGTTTGGCTCTAGTCTTCGAGCATTCCGTTGGAGTTGTCAGATCGCCTGCAGACAGGTGGGTTTATCTTCGGTCCGGTCTTTATCATCTCGGCCCTGTGGGGTATCGTAATTGGTCGGACCCCTGTTCTTGTGATACCTAGATTTCCTTGTTGAGCCTGCTCTTTTTATTGATCAGCATCACTTTTATATTGCTATATCTACTTGATTCATTGATCATTATCAGTTATCAGCCTGTATGTTGCCGTGCTTGATTGATCCTTAGCTTGCTAGCTTATATGTTGCCATGCTCGATTGATCTTTAGCTTGCTATCAAACATTATGATCCTTATCACTTATCTGATTATATGATGCCTTGCATGATTGATCTTAGTTGCTTCCAGATATCATGATTTTATTCTCGGACATTTGCCATGCCTGATTGGTCATTAGCTAGCTTGCATATTTATACCTGATTATCAGTACTTCCTGATTACATCTGATCCATGCTATAGTTGTTGTTGATTATATTCTGCATATGATGAGATTCAGTTGGCATTCTGTTGTTGCATCCCTTTGGGATTTTTTTTCCGGCTTGTTGTTGATTTCTTGAGTTGAGATTCGGTTGGCATTCTACTGTTGCATCCCAGTGGGGATATTCCCAGCTTGTTGCCGATTACCCGGTCTGTGGACCGTGAGCTTGAGCATTTGCATTATGATCGCACGCACCGCTGTACTTCATGAACATTGCCGGGGTCGCACCCCGTGAGTATTGTTCTTTACCGGTAAAGTGGTTTGTTGAAAGATCCGTGACCCCCAAGTGGGGAATGTCAGCCAGGTTGGTGCCAGGTTGGGCAGTTTCCCTGAGGTCTTGTAGACCAATATGGTGGCTTTTGATTGGGTATTTTGTTATTCTACCATTGATGCATTGCTTGCCTGTTTATCATTATCATCTTATGATTTTTTCAGTTCTTGTATCAGCATGCTCTTATTATGATAGTTTAGTATCCTGATATGCTCTGCACTGTATCCATGATTATTCGGTGTTTTTCCCTGAGGTCTTGTTGACCAACATGGTGGCTTCGATTGGGTATTTGATTGTTCTACCATTGATTCATTGATTACCTACCTGCTTAGCATGCTTAGTCATTATACTCTTATGATTTCTCAGTTCTTGATTTAGTATCTATATCAGCATGCTTCTGTAGTTCAGTACCTATTTATGCTCAGAATCATGATTATGCTTCCTGCCAGTATCTGGTTACGATATCTGCCTTACCTAATAATTTTTACTATCCGCTAGTTATTGTATGCCAGTAGGTACGATTTGCTATTTCTCGGCTCGTCGTGCCCACTGGGATACACTGTCGATGTATCTCACACCCCCTGGGTGACCATTTTTCAGGGCGCGCGGGTGTTGGGATGTCGGGACCTGATGTTGAGATGCCGCGTTAGATTTGACCCTGGACAGCCGTTGATATTTCAGTTTTAAGCTTGCATTTAATTTGTAATTCAAGTTGTAATATGATTGTTATAATTGTAACTTTTTACCTTCTCTTTAGAGTTCGTAGTTTGGTCTACTCTGATGTGTTTTGCCATTGTTCAGCCGAGCATGTATAGAAAAGACTCAATCCATTGGGGATTGAGAATTTTCTATATATGTGGCGGTCTGTTGCGCCCTGGCTGGAATTTCTAAACTCTGATTTCAAAAAAAAAAAAAATTAGACGCTGTTTTTCAAACTCGGGGCTTGACAGATTAAATGGTATCAGAGAAAATAGGAAGACAATGCCTAGGTTTGGTTAGGAACGAACCCTAGGACGACTTGTGTCCACGAGAGAGCACGGGGTATTGGTATAGTGGATTGGAGCACAGGTGTGTGTATACACAGTTGAGTCTCATTGTTGTGGCTGTGAGCGGCGTTCGTACGCGCTTTGGGTTTGGGATCGTTGTTAGTGCAGGATTAGCCGCGGTCATGCTACCGGTCGTGGGTTTGATGTTCTAGTGGAGCCAGAGGGCTCAGATGAGTTAAGCGGTTGAAAGGTCAGACCGCCGTTTTTGTCTAAATCGTCTAACAGATGGCACAACAGCAGATGACTGCTATTATTCCACCGGCCCCCCCGCTAGCCCAGAAGCTTGAGGAAGTTGTTGATATCTTGTGACTGATTGTCACTGTAGATATTGTGAACCTTTTTAAAGACTTACTGATAGTTTGGTTAAGTTTAAGTTTCGGGGACGAAACTTCTTATAAGTTGTGGGTGATGTAGTAACCATGATTTTTGAAATCCAAAATCTAAGTTTAAATAATTTTCTGAATTATTTAAATAGCAAAAATGGATTATTAGTAGTGCAATTGTGGCCCGAAAATATCGACTTTTAATCGGAGTCTGATCTTGAAAATCTGAGATCACCAGTGCGACCGTCTCGTCGAAACATGAAAGTTTGATATTCATATATTTTCGATCCGACGGTCGGATCTTCCGCAAAACAGCGAAGAAGAAGCGGGCCCCACAACTTAAGTTGTGAATAGTAACCCCTGATTTAATTCCCCTCTCGACCAACGTCGGCCGTTTCGCCGTCTGGACCCCAAGCATAGCAGTATGAATAGTTGTTTCTAGCTAATTTCGACGTTCTGAACGCAATGGAACTGACGGAATTCGCGTTTGGCGACTCTGGTGCGTCGGAATGCGTGCCAAATAGTGCAAATTGTAGTATTTCATGGCCCGAGAATTTATTCGAGCACCGAATCAAGAAAGAAAATATGCTACTTGAAAGGTCTCGACGAGACGGACGTCGTGGCGAAATCCGTTTTTCGATTTGACGACCTGTGCATCTCGAAATACGTGAAATACGCCGAAAAAGCAAGAATTTTTGCAGAAACCTTTATATTTTATGTACCATTTAGAATGAGATTTTTTGGTGAGGTATCTGGGTGCAAGATGGACCTACAATAGGGACCTAAGGGCTTAGGGTTTGTTGTGCAGGGACCAAATAGGATTTTGTTGCAATTAGATATTTTGCTTAGGTCTCTTTGGCTGCCCGTAGGGGGGGGGGGGGGGGGGGGGGGGGGGGTTACAAAGCATCTTTGGAAGTCTCCCTGGGGTGCAATGATGTAGCAGAGCCGTTCCCTTTAAGCTCGGAATCACCAAGGGTCCTCCCCCACATCCCAATCCGAGAGAGAGAGAAGAGGAGAGAAAGTTGCTCCAAGCTTCTTCCTGAGGTCTCTGATGTGTTCTTCTGTGTTTGGAGATCAAGGCTGAGGCTGCTGGGAGGCTGCGCGACGTCGGGGAAGGAAACCGGCTTCATCCTTCTTCTCCAACTCCGGCGAGGTGAGTTCCCTTGATCCTTTGGTTTCTTTGCCTCAAGACCTTTGGAAGTGTCCTCCTTATCACCTAGGGATTCTTTCCAGGCCACCCACGAAATGGGAAAAGCTCCGGTTGGCCGGCGGCCAAGTTGCACCGCCAAGAGCTCCGCCTCGGTCTTGTGTCACGACCACTCGTTCAAATGGAAAAATAAAATCGTGGGCATGGACGGTAGAAGGTGGTGATCATCTCCACCAAATTTGGTGGAGTTTGGTCGAGTGTGCGCCACAAAAACTGAAACCCTAGTTATGGTGTTTTTGCGGTTTGGCCGAGACTCTTGCTCCGGCGCCGGCGACGCTCCCCACCTCCGGGCACATGGCCGATAAGTTTCATGGGACCATTTAGAGTCCAACCATGCCTTTGCATGGCAGCCATGCAGCCCGATGAGGGATCCACCATTGTTGGCCCGAGCTCGAGCCCAACAATCGCGGCCGACCATGCACAGCCTGCCGACAGTCATGGCTTGCCCAGACCATCTTTGTTTGATCTTAGGAAGCTATTGGTGCTGTCCTTTGCACCTTAAAATCCTTGGTTACGAAGTTGCCATTGTTGATGGAAGCTCGACCCGAGCTTGCCCGCCGCCGTCGCCGTCGTGACCTCGTCGTCGGGCACAGGTCCAGGAAGGTTTGTGGTGATGAGGAGCACCTTTTGGTGCAAGTGGTTGAGGCCCAGAACGCATAAAAGAGGAATCACCATTTTCGAAGCTTGAGCTTCATCTTCTTCTTCTTGATCTCGGCAAACCGAGAGAGAAAGTTGGCCCAAGTTGCATGAAAATGCTCCTGCTGTCTAACGAAACATTTCCATCCAAGTTGGAGACTCCCAGGATCAGCCTCTGCAGAGAACTAGCTTGGGATTTAGTTTCTTGTGTATTATGAAGTTGTGCCCACCAAGTGTTTGAGGAAATGCCTCAATGAGTTTTAGTGCAGAATTTGACGTCCTGCAGAATATGAAAGTTTCTCCACACTGTCCCCTGAGCTTAATGCTCAGTTCAGACCAAAGGTTGTCTGTGTGGGTGTGTGTGTGGGGCATTGTCGAAAAGTTAGAGAGCAAGGTGTTTGGATCTGTGGATCCAGCAGTAACTGGGCTGCACCAAGGCAAGCCCTTGAGCCTCTGTGATGTCCTGAGCAAAATGCTCAAGTTAGTTTTGAAGTGGCACAAGCAGAAAGAATAGTTTGAGCAAGTTAGAGCCTTATGATGGTTGAATGGCCATGGGTCTGTTTGGGGCAGTTTACGAAGTCGCGACAGTGAGCTCCCGGCTATTTTGGGGTCACTGGACGCGATGCTCACCTTAGTTTTCAGTTTGGCCGAGCCGAAGAAATAAAAATACTATAAGCCTATGTTAGTATAGTAAGTCATGGCCCGAAGTATTTATCGGGTTCCGTGCTGTTGCAAATTGGTGAGCACGGTGTCCAGCAAGTCGAGGGTCACCTACTGGAGGTGACGGTTCATAAAAATAATGTCCCGATTAAGAGAACCAGCGAAAACGGCTCTCAAATTGCTATAAAAGTATGATTTCTGGAAACCCTAGGGGTTTAAACGCAATTGTAGCCTCACGTACTGTCTCGGGCAGTGTGTATATAATCTCTAAGCTTTTTGCTAGTGATCCGTTGGCTCTCGTTGAGCGGAAATTGGTAATCGGTCCGTAAATCGGCAAAATTGTCGGTTTAACGGCGCCCCGATGGCAATCGCGCAATTTGGGAAATTGCGGCGGTTCCGCCTAGCCGTCTGTTGAGTCCCAGTAGAATCTGGTTGAGCCAGCGGCAAAGGGTCAAAGCCCGTGTCTCCCGGAAATTCAAATGAAATTTTCGGGAAGGGCATTTTGGTAATTATGCCAATATTTGATTAAAAGGTTGAGTTTAGCAATGTTAACTGACAGATGTTAGTGTCCCGAGGCTGCACGTCAGGTTTCGTTAGTTTCGGAAATCTAAAGTTATTGTTCGGGCCAAAGTGGGCCGAATGGCGGATTTCCGGCGAGTCGCGTAAGTTTGGAAAAGATACAGATTTAGTGGTTAGAGAGTCAGTGGTTTGATTGTGAGAGTTTCCGTGATCAGTGTTCTTGATTCAGGTTGGCACGGTTTGGCTCTAGTCTTCGAGCATTCCGTTGGAGTTGTCAGATCGCCTGCAGACAGGTGGGTTTATCTTCGGTCCGGGCTTTATCATCTCGGCCCTCTGGGGAATCGTAATTGGTCGGACCCCTGTGTAAGAAAAATACGGATATGCGCAGCGGAAGAAAAAAACGCAATTAAAATTTTTTCTTAAACCAAGATCACCTCATGTTTTGTTTTAGATCATAAAAGGGTAATCTAATTGATCTCATCAATTAGGATTTAATTTTTACCTTGCGCGGGTCGAGATCACCGCGAAGCCGACGATCGTTGGTAAAAATTGTTCGTATTGTTCGTCCTTGATAGCCGCGCACGCACCCGGCCTCTACTTGTGTCCACACGGAATTACGCCCTTGATCGAAAAATCGATCTCCTTGATTCGCGATCCGATCGCGAATTAATTCTTGCGTCGATGTAAGGAGGATGAATCAATCTTCTAATTGTGCTAGCAATCTTCCGAAGATCGAGAACGATTAATTATGGAGGACTTTAGGAAAAGGGAGAGGATAGGCGGCTAGGGTTTTCTCACGTTCCGCGACTTGATTAATTTCCACTTTATCTTTCTCCAAAATTGTTACGTATCACATACGTACTACCTATTCTTATAATAGGAAGTTGGCCGGCTATAACAAAATTAAATCTTATAATTAGTTACAAAAAGATCTCCTAAAATATAGTAACTAATTAAATCTTATAATTAGTTACAAAGAAAGATCTAGTAACTTATAATTAGTTACAAAGAAAAGATCTCCAAAAATATAGTAACTAATTAAATCTTATAATTAGTTACAAAGAAAGATCTTTTAAATTAAATCTCAAGATAAAAACTAGTAACTAATTAGATCTAATCCTAATCCGATTGGATTATCCATTATCCTACGTGTGTAACATTTACACATAAGTCCTCCAAATATTTACTAACAATTAGCAAATACACCATGCAAGTTTTGCACTTAAATACCTCTAATTTACAATAATTGCAAATTAGTCCTTTTACTAATAAATTAGTAAACTTTAGTATTGTGATTATAATTAATCCATTCTATAAACTTCTTTATCATCTCCTTGATATCGATCATGCGCGATTCCTTATGTGTGTGACCTAATAGGTTCAATTCTGTCTGGTAGTGAGATATGATGCGATCCCCATCGACATCATCATCGAAACTCCTTTTGATGGATCAAACACTTTTGATTCTTCCATCGTATAATAATTATTCGCCTATAATTATTCTTATTGGTTCCCACAATCCACCAGTGACGCCTAGCAGCATATGATGGCAATCCAGTCAGAAGTGAATATTGGACTGAACCTCAAGGTGCAGTTACCGTACAATACAATCCTTCTATCGCATAGTCCCAACTGAGTGGAGGTCATGGAATACTCGTCAAACCCCATCACCCGTTATATGACAAATTTGATAGGACACAAGCTCATATGGTTACTCTTGGAAACACCTTTCCATGAACCATATTACCCCGGCCGAGGATTTCTGAGCTTTGCCTTACAAATAGTATAGGACTAATTATCTCTCTACCGAGAGCGATAGATCCCCTGTAAACAAACACCCATTCCTAATATGAACCGACTGCGGCCAACATATACTACTAAGACCCGTGACTAGGATCAGAGTTTGCATAGTCAAACTACAGTAGCCTCATATTGAATGGCCGTGGTGTCGCAGGTCTAAGGATCAGTTGTACCACTGCAACATCGAATCAGTTACTGACGAAAGAGTAGACATCCAAGTAACTAATCGTAATTGGTCACGCTCAGTGCCCTTGTTCTATAACAACCACCTGCACGTTCGCTCCAGTGTCCCCACACTAATGACTTGAGACTCGTCATCCTAAAAGAGAGCGACACATACATCAATCTTGCCGGATCAATCATCGTCCCCATGATGATCCTCCGATTGAGAGCATTCATGACTTAATCACTAATAATATGTATCTCAAATTCTTAACTCTTAAGAATATACATTATCATCTCATTAAATCAAAGGACGATTCATGGACACATCAAACATGAATGGCATAAAATGCCCAAATTATAATAAAGATCAAGTACAAATATGTTCCATATAATAAAATGCGTCAGCCTGATAGGCTTTTGGGGCATACAACTAACAATCTCCCACTTGCACTAAAGCCAATCAGTCATATATCTAATGCCCATCTTCTCAAGATGAGTCTCTAGTTTTTGCTGAGTCAAAGCCTTAGTTAGCGGGTCCGCCACGTTATCTGCGGAGGCAACCTTCTGCACTTCAATATGTTTATCTTTGATGTACTCTTTGATCTTGTGATACCGCCGCTCGATATGTTTGGATTTCTGATGAGATCTCGGCTCCTTAGCTAATGCTACGGCGCCATTATTATCACAATATAGTGGCAGGGGATCCCTACTAGAGGGAACCACGCCAAGCTCAGTGATAAATTTCTTGATCCAAACAGCTTCCTTGGCAGCTTCAGATGCAGCGATGTACTCTGCCTCCATAGCAGAATCAGCAATCGTCTCTTGTTTAGAACTCTTCCAAACTATTGACCCACCATTGCAAATAAATAGATACCCAGACGTAGACTTTCTATCGTCTATATCAGACATAAAGTCTGAATCTGTATAGCCATCAACTTTGAGTTCTCCACCTCCAAGAACCAAGAACATATCCTTTGTTCTTCTCAAGTACTTAAGGATATTCTTTACCGCTACCCAATGCTCTTCGCCTGGGTTCGACTGATATCGACTAGTGACGCTCACAGCCTGTGCTATATCAGGTCGAGTACATAGCATCGCATACATTAAACTCCCTATTGCGGAAGCATAAGGGATCCTGCTCATGCGACTTCTCTCTTCAGGTGTCTTAGGAGACATAGTCTTAGAGAGGTGAATTCCATGTCTTAGAGGTACCATACCCCTTTTGGAATTCTCCATGCTGAACCTTTTCAACACTTCATCTATGTACATAGCTTGCGATAAACCAAGCAACTTCTTAGGTCTATCCCTATAGACCTTTATCCCTAGGATATAAGATGCTTCTCCAAGGTCTTTCATAGAAAACTCTTTGGATAACCATAACTTCACCGATGTTAACATAGGAATGTCATTCCCAATTAGGAGTATGTCATCCACGTACAATACGAGGAAAGTAACAGCACTCCCACTAACCTTTTTATACACACACGGCTCTTCTTCATTTCTGATGAAATCGAACGATTCGACTGCATCATTGAAACGAGTGTTCCAACTCCGAGAAGCTTGCTTCAACCCATAAATGGATCGTTGAAGCTTGCACACTTTATGACTTCTATCTTTGGTAGTGAAACCCAAAGGCTGCTCCATATAGATTTCTTCTTCAAGATATCCATTCAGGAAAGCAGTTTTTACATCCATTTGCCAGATCTCGTAGTCATAATGTGCAGCAATAGCAAGCAGAGTTCTGATGGATTTAAGCATGGCTACAGGTGAAAAGGTATCCTGATAGTCAATGCCTTCGCGTTGACTATAACCTTTTGCTACCAGCCTAGCTTTATAGGTCTCTACCTTTCCATCAGAACCAATCTTTCTCTTGAAGATCCATTTGCATCCAACGGGTACAATACCCTCCGGTGGATCAACCAAAGTCCAAACTTGATTGGAGTACATTGAGTCTATTTCAGACTTCATGGCTTCCAACCATTTTTCGGAGTCGATGTCTGACATCGCCTCGCTATAAGTCTTAGGATCATCTCTATGATCCTTGTC
>CM055076.1:17151794-17197576 GCA_029204045.2 Tillandsia leiboldiana
TTTTGATCCGGATCCCGAACGTTAGTGTTCTGAATTGTATGAACGATCCGGATCAGGCATTCGATCCGATCCCGAACTACTTTTTTTTTCTGGAAACCGTCTTTCTTGCTACTGACAATCCGATCGCCCAATCCGATCCGGATCGCCGCCGTAAAATTTCCAGAAATGTTAGTTTTGATTCTTATCTCCTTCCTAGGGTTTCTAACCTATAAATAGACCCTATGACTCTTTTTCTAGGGTTAATCCAAAAAGCCATAAGGAAATAGCCGTCATTTTCATATATCATTTTATACGGCTAAGATCCACATATAGAGAAGAAAGGAAATCGTTATTACTCTATGTTTCTTCATCTATATTGATTTTTGATTCTAGGTTTTCATACTCACATCTTGAGTTGAATCAAACTAATGAATACTTAGATGGTATTTTCCGATCTATCTTTGATCTAAGTATTCGGCTGATCATCACCACCAAAAACAACGATTTTCCCCCCAAATCGCGCGTGGATTCGCGTGTCCTTGTGGATTCAAGGGTCACCGCTCTCGTGGATTCGGAGCGAGGCACGTTCGTGGATTCGAAGGTGCTATTGGGTGAAGACCGTGGATTCGGTCGGACGTCGTGGATTCGACGTTGGACCCCGTGATCGTCGGCGTTGGGCGCAGATCGTGGATTCGAGAAGCGTCGTGAGCGAGCGGAGAAGATCCTCTAGGAGCATATGGAAAAGGTTGAGTCGTAAGTGTGTACGGTAAATCACCTTGTACGTGTTTTAATTCTAGTGGAATTTTCGCCGTGTTATCGGTCCCGTGGTTTTTTTTTACTCCGGTGATGGAGTTTTTCCACGTAAAAATTCTTGCGTGTTATTTTTATTTCCGCATTGGGTTTTATCGCACGATTTTTGAGTGTTTATTACGTTTACACCTATTCACCCCCCTCTAGGTGTTTTTTCCCCTATTTAGATCCTTATTACATATAACCCAACAAGTGGTATCAGAGCGGGAATAGGGTTGTAAACAATGGTTGAAGGTGGAAACATCAATCGACCCCCGTTCTTTGATGGAACAAATTATGCGTACTGGAAAGTACGGATGAAAGCCTTTTTAATTTCCATCGACGAAAGGGTGTGGCAATCAATTGAATTAGGATGGTCTAATCCACTGAGATTATTTCTGATGTTCGCACCTTAAAACCTAGGTCGAAATGGACCAAGGAAGAGTTAGATTCATCTTCTACAATGGCAAGGGAATTAATGCTATTTTAATGCCTTATCTCAAACTGAATTCTCTCGCGTCTCGGCATGTGAGACTGCGAAAGAAATCTGGGAATGTTCTTCAGGTTACACATGAGGGAACTAACCTCGTGAAGATTCAAAAGCTGCAAATGCTTATGAGCAGATTTGACTCCATTTTATGGCAGAAAATGAATCTTTCACGGACTACTATACACGATTGCAAGATATCGTAAACTCATGTGCTAACCTGGGAGAGAAGATTCCAGAATTTAAGGTTGTAAGAAAGATCTTAAGAACTCTTCCTGAACGATTTCGCCCAAAGGTTACAGCCATTGAAACTATTAAACACCCGGACGAAATACAGTGTAGAAGAATTAGTTGGTTCATTACAAACTTATGAAATGACATTTACTACTAACTATTCTTCTGGAAAGCATCCTCTTCTAAGTCTTCAGGTTATGCGTTGAAAACAACTAAGGAAGAAGACGCGGATACATCCTCCTCGGACGATGACGAGAACCTTTCTATGGAGGACTTTGAGAAGCAACTCGCTCTCTTGACAAGGAAGTTTCGCCGCAACTTTCGAAGGGGTAATTCAAGTAAATCTCCATCCTTCGGAAAGTCGAAGAAAGGCAAGGGTACTTCAAGTTACAAGTCAAGAAAGCAAGAGAACTTCTCAAAGGATAAGAAAAGTTCAGAGGGACAACTACAATGCTTCAAATGTCGAGGCTACGGCCACATTGCAACGGAGTGTCCCAACAAGTATCCGGCAAAGAAGAAAGGCGATGCAAGTCGTCACTTGGGATGACAACTCAACGTCAAATGAGTCGTTCTTCAAGTGATGAAGAAGGAAGCGCAACGGCATTCCACGCGTCCACATCTTCACCCTTCATGTGCTTAATGGCAAGTACTCCGAGTCATTGTCCAACTCCACTGTTGAAAAGAATGCAACGGACAATGAATCGGATGATTCGGAAGGTGAAGATTTGCTTTAGCCTACCACAGACTTTGAGGGATTCAAAGAAAGTGGCTAAGCAAAACAAGAGTTTGAGAGGGAGAGTGCATGATCTCGAAGAAGAAGCAAAAAGGGCAACTTCTCCTCTCAAACGCTCTTGAAGTGGAAAGGGAAAATCTGATAAAGTAAATGTTTCCCTTCAAGAGTCCAATGAGCTTTTTGAGAAGGAACATACAAAACTGGTGGATAAAGCGGATCACTTCTCAAAGCTCTACAACGAGGCTCGACAGAATAACCTGGAAATGACAAAGACCATCTTCCAACTCAAGGATGACTTGCAGCGATTCTCTTCTGGAAGGTAAGTTGGATAAGCTTGTTGGTCTTGGTCAATCAAATCGGTTCGGCCTCGGGTACACTCGAACTGAAAACAGTCCAAGTTCGAGTGGGACAGTCGTTGTGCCCCAGTCGGTATCTCCTCCTCCGACACCGCAACTGACGACAAGCAACGACAACAAGCCTACTTCATCCTCCTCGGGATCGTCAAGTACTAAGGTATGTTTTTCGTTGTGGCATTTTAGGGCACATAAGGAGAAATTGCAAGATGGGAGCCAAACGCTCAACTCAAGCACTTCTTGCAACGACTACCAAAAGGGCGCCTCCCCGGAATTCAAAGCAAAACTTTTCAAATGAAAAGAGCCTGGTAGTTCACCGCGCAAGACGACATCATCAAGGAGCGGCAATCGATCTGACAAGACGCTTTCACCTAGGAGAATTACCTCACGACCATTACCGACGCACTCCAAAAAGGTTTGGGTGCGCAAAGGTGAAATTTATCCTTGTCTTGTTACTAATGTTTCCTTGCATGCATATGATAATTCGTCTTGGTATCTGGATAGCGGATGTTCCCGTCACATGACCGGTGACAAAAATAGTTTTCAAAACTTTGAGAAAATCTCCGGAGGACTCGTTGTTTTCGGAGACGGTCGATCTTCCAAAATTGTTGGAAAAGGAACGGTAGCTATCCCAGATGGCCCGATTTTGAAAAACGTGTTATTTGTTGATGGCCTTAAGACTAATCTCATAAGCATAAGTCAACTTTGCGACAATGGTTTTTCAGTTAACTTTTCATCTGTTGAATGTGTTGTAACTGATAAGGACCATGTCTTCTTTTTAAAGGGGGTTAGATTGAAAAAATTGTTATTTGTTCCTAGTAAACTTCTGAAATGTTGTAACTTAGCCTCTTTGAATAATGAAACTCTTTTGGCATAAAAGGCTAGGTCACATAATTTTAAGGAACTTGCTAGAATTTCAACAAGGACGTGGTAAAGGGGGTTCCAAAACTTTTACTTAAACAAAACATTGTGTGCGGCGGTTGTCAAAAGGGGAAAACAGTCCAGGACTGCGCACAAGAACTTGAACCACGTTGGTACAAAACGGCCTTTGGAACTTTTACACATGGATTTAATGAGGCCAACCCGTCAACCATCTTTGGGAGGTAAATGGTATATTTTCTTATTGGTTGATGATTTCTCTCGGTATTCTTGGGTAGCATTTTTAAAAGAGAAAGCTGATACTTTTGATTCTTTTCACGAGATTTGCCATCGTATTATGATTGAAAAGAATGAAAAGATCATTCGTGTTAGAAGTGATAGAGGTGGAGAATTCGTTAACTCTAAATTCATTGACTTTTGCACTTCAAACGGTATTAAGCATGAATTCTCAGCACCCTATACACCTCAACAGAATGGTGTTGTCGAGCGCAAAAACAGGGTTGTTCAAGAGATGGCACGTGTTATGCTTCACAGCCGGAATTTACCGCTACATTTTTGGGCTGAAGCTGTGAACACTGCAATCTATGTAATTAATCGAGTTTATTTGCGCCCGGGAACATTAAATACACCATATGAACTATGGTGCGGTAGAAAACCCAACATCAAATATTTTCGCATCTTCGGGAGTCGGTGATACATTTTACGTGACCGTAAAAATCTTGGAAAGTTTGACTCTCGAAGTGACGAAGGGATTTTCTTGGGGTATTCTACAAACAGTAGAGCATATCGAGTATTTAACTTGGAATCTAAGACGATCGTAGAATCGATAAATGTTAAAGTAGATGAAGCTTTTCACTTTGCATCTGAAAAATCTACCCTCGATATCTCTCTAGATGATGATACACCTGCCATTGCATCTTCTCATAATAATACTTCCAATATTAATGATGCATCTAATGGTTCTTCAAGTTTATCTGATGTGCAGGAATCGTCTCATGTACCCCCGAGTACTCCGTTACCTCAAACTTTACGCATCTCCAAGGATCATCCTGAATCAAACATCATTGGAGACCCACAAGAAGGAGTTAGAACTCGGAGGCAGTTGGTTTGTGGATTCGCTTGCTACGTATCTTTAATCGAACCAAAGAATATAGATGAAGCTCTTCAGGATGACTACTGGATTAAAGCAATGCAGGAAGAGCTCCATCAATTTGAGCGAAACAAAGTCTGGGAATTAACGAAGCCTCCACAGCAACACAATGTGATAGGTACCAAATGGATTTTCAAGAATAAGAAAAATGAGGATGATACTATCATCAGGAACAAGGCACGATTAGTTGCTCAAGGCTACTCTCAAGTAGAAGGTATAGACTTTGATGAAACTTTCACCCCTGTAGCTAGACTCGAGTCCATTCGTATACTATTTGCTATTGCTTGTCATTTTAAAATCAAATTATTTCAAATGGACGTTAAGAGCGCGTTTCTAAATGGTTTTTTAAATGAGGAAGTTTATGTGGCTCAACCGAAAGGTTTTGTAGACCATAAACAACCTAATCATGTTTTTCGTTTGAAAAAGGCTCTTTACGGTCTGAAACAAGCACCGCGAGCATGGTACGAAAGGCTGACAAAGCACCTTTTGGAGAAGGGCTATACTCGAGGGGGAGCTGACAGGACTCTCTTTGTGAAGCATTATCAAAACAATTTCATTGTAGCACAAATATATGTCGATGACATTGTATTTGGCGCAACAAGAGATAATGATGCTTCTAAATTCGCGGAGACCATGGAAAGCGAATTTGAGATGTCCATGATGGGCGAATTGACTTATTTTCTTGGATTGCAAATTAAACAAAATGATGAAGGTATTCACTTGTGTCAATCCAAGTATGCAATGGAGTTGGTTAAAAAGTTTGACTTAGAAAATTCGAAGGATTTTCCGACTCCAATGGGAACTAGCCACAAGGGACTTGGAAGTGAATCACATAATGAGAATGTAGACGAGAAACTGTACCGAAGTATGATTGGAAGTCTACTTTACCTCACGGCTAGTCGCCCGGATATATCCTTTAGTGTTGGGATTTGCGCGAGATATCAATCAGCACCAAAGGAGGTTCACCTGAAAGCGGTGAAAAGGATCATCCGGTACATCAAAGGATCAATTAATTTCGGAATTTGGTATCCTATGGGAACTAGTTTGGATATTGTTGGATACTCAGATGCCGATTGGGCAGGATCAGTGGATGATCGGAAAAGCACGAGTGGTGCATGCTTCTATCTTGGCCATTGCCTTGTTGCATGGCACAGTAAAAAGTAGAATTGCATAGCACTCTCGACTGCCGAAGCGGAATACATCTCAGCGGGTAGTTGTTCAACCCAACTCATTTGGATGAAAAGTGTGTTGAGCGACTTCCGGATTTCAGCAACTTCGGTAACAATTCTTTGTGACAACACTAGTGCTATAAACATTTCCAAAAACCCTGTGTTGCACTCTAGAACAAAACACATTGAACTTAGATATCATTTTCTTAGAGAGCTAGTTGAATCAAATACTCTTCTACTTTCATATATTTCAACTGAAGATCAATTAGCTGACATTTTAACAAAACCTTTGGATCAAAAACGTTTTATTCATTTGCGTAAAGCAATTGGAATGCTTTCCTTAAAATAAACTTCTTTTTGAAACTTTTAGGTTTTGTTTTTGTGTTTTTGTTCTTTATCTATGTTTATACATAGTACATTAATTGAGCATGTGTTTTATTGACTTTACTTGCATCCTTTCATATAATTAGAAATCTATTATGCTTTGGATATCATAATAATTCAGTTGATGCATTGATCATTTATTTAAATTAAACCATTTTTATTTGATCAAAGTCAATTTCTCTCTCAATGATCTCTTGGTATTGTTGTTATCTTATTTGACTATTTAGTCGAGTATGAATTCGAGATCAATCCTTGGTTGAATACTTTATATTTTACATTAATTGATAGCCAATTGAGGGGGGGTCAAAGAAAAGTAAAATGCTCAAAAGATGTGGAAAGAGTTACATCCCAATGAGGAGTGTGAAAACTACCACCACATGGAGGAAAGAGCTACCACCTCGGTCGTCCGAGTACTGTGTGCAGCTACCACATGTATACCAAGCATGGTTGTTCAATTTTTTTTTGATTAAGTAAAATGCATGATTGAAATACTTGACTCTGTCAAATTTCAAGGTTGGTATAAGGTGGGATTTTAAAGAAAGATGCTCAAAGAGCCACTCTCTTCAACAGATTGACTAGATACATTATATAATTTTTTTTGGGATTTCAAACATCTATTGATCTTGGTAATTCATTTTCTTTACCATTTTAATGATTTGATAAAAGCCGTACTCATAAGATCATGATAGATGTGTTTGATCTTGATCAACTTTAAAAGTTTTAATTTCTATAAATTGTCATGTCATTATTTGAATGTTATTGATAGATTTAACATAATTTATTCCTCTTGACATGAAACGATGTTTTTTGTTTAAAGTTGATGTGTTAAAATGCTTACATACTTTTTCTGGATTTTATGGATTTTTTTTTTAAATTTTTCTGATGAAAAAGTTGCAGCTGATCCGGATCGGGTTAAGTGATCCGGATCCCGAACGCAGGCTTCTTCCTGCGGCTAGCCGATCCGGATCGAAATCTCGATCCGATCCGGATCACGGCTAGGGTTTTTAATAGAACGAAAGGGTTTTGATTTCTTTTACCTTAATCTTTTGTTCTTGAGTCTCTAGAGCCTATCTCTCTAGAATCCTTGGACCTTGGAGCTTTCCTAACCCAAGTTCTTCGAATCCAAGTAAGTTTTATTGATCAAAATCTCGGTTTTTCATAGTTTTTCTTATTCCTCCTCAAAACGTGATGAATTTCTTGTATCAATTTCGTTTGTGAATGGTTTTTGGTCAAATTTCTTTTGAAATAGGAACTCTGGGTAGATTAGTTTTGATTATATGCTAGGTATTCTCCTGATTAACGAATTTTTGGGCTTCGATTTCTGAAAATTCTGTTTTAGGGCATATAATGGGAATTTTCCAAAATCACGCAATTGATCTATTTTTAAATTTCCTTTTGCAAAACTAATTTGATTCCTAGTCTCTCTACATGATTATGATTGTTTGGGTACAATTTTTTTTCAAATTTTTGAAAATTAACATTTTTTTTTCATGTGTTCTTGAGTTGGTCTTCACAGGATACATTTTTCACTTGCGATCAAAATGGTGATCACATGGATTATTTTCCTACTTGCTGCCATGGTTCATGTCAAGGATACTGCCAAGCCTAAGAAGGCTAAGAGAACGAAGAGAGCTCAGAATGATTCCGACACGGAGTCGGAAACGGAATCAATTGATTGGGATGAGCTTCAAGTTGAAGCAACAACACCCACTGCTTCGAAAGGAAAAGCTCCTGCGGAAACATCAAAAGCTTCAAAGCCTACTGCAGCTGAAAAAGGAAAAGCCCCTATGGATCCAAATCCAGTTGGGACAAGAAGAAAAACCGGTGCAAGGAAACGAGGCAGTGCTCAAGGAATCTCCATCGAGCAACCAGTTGCAAGACAGCCTCCTCCACAAGACTTCATCAGCTCCGCAAGAATCAAGAATTTTGAGAAGAGGGAATGCATTGGCGAGAGACATGTCAATATCAAACCAATGAAGGAACGATCTGCAGTCTTTGGGATTTTGTTTGACCAAGTTGGTCTTGCTCAAATTTGCAACTTCCCTGAGACTACTGGGTACTGTCCACACTCAGTTCGAATGTTTTATCAGAACGCTGCAAGTCTGATTGATCACGATGATGGACGTCGAGAATTTCACACTTTGGTTAAAAATATCAAAATCAAAGTCACACCCCAGCTGATTGGAGATGTGCTAGGTATGACAGCCAGAGCTGATGGACTCCATTACCTAAAAACTCAAAGCTTCAACGACAACTCCTGGAGAGTTGTAGTCAATGGAATTTGTGTTCCGGATACTTTGTCAACCGGAAATTCTGTTTTCTCTAAAGAGCTTCGACCAGAGTATCGGTATATAAACTTCATTGTCTGCTGCAACATTCTTCCCAACATGAATACGAAGGTTCTTCGATGGGACAGGATGTTATTCCTCTATCTTCTTGGAAACCCGGCCGCATTGATGGGAGCAAACTTGAATATTCCTTATCTCATTTGGTCAAGGATGGCGCGGTATGTGGAACACTCTCACCCCACAGAGAGACTACCATACCCAATGATAATCATGCGCATCCTCAAAAAGTTTAAAGTCGATACAAGCGCGAGCTCATACATGTACAGTTTGGGCACCATTAATGAGACAACAATTGTGAAGTCTCTATCGACAAAACAAGATGATCCTCCATCTCCTCCATTTCGACAAAGAGCTCGACCACAAGCAACTACTTCTACAGCCTCTGTTCCACCAACACAGCAGGCACCTCCATCCACCTCTGATGATGATGCTTCTGTCAGCTCAATTTTTAAAGAACAACAGCGACTCTCCAACGAACAAGAACGCATGTCTGTTGAGTTCGCTGAAATGAAGGAAGATCTCAAAGAAGTCAAGAAAGAACAAGCTTTGATGGTCCAAGATCTTAGAGAAGTTAAGAAGGAACAAGCTTCTATGAACAAACGGATCAAGAAAATGTTTCAGAAGCTTGGGTGTATCAGCTCCGACGATTCTGCATAAAGTTTTTTTTCTAATCTTTCTTTTGCAGGCTTTTAAGTTTTTGCATTTATGTTATTCAGCTCTCACGTTTCTTTATTTTGAATTATTTAACTCTCCTTAAATGTTGTATATTTGGCTTTGTTTGCGACAAAAAGGGGGAGAGAGTTTAGAGAGAACTTGAACAATGATTAGAGAGAACTTGAACAATGACGATGTGAAAACTGTGTGAATGTGTGAACATCAAGGTAAGTATCACTTCAACTTCAACTTTGGTTTTTATCTTTTGATTTGTGTGCATGTCTCTACTAACTATTCGACTAACTATTTGGGCATGTAATATGACTAACAAGTTGATGTTGGACTAACACTTTGTGACATTTTGTCACGCCCCGGCGTCGAAACTGCGACCCGGGCTCGCCAACAGATCCGCCGCCCATACGGCGAACCCCGTATAGACGAAGCGTCTAACCTGCAAAAGATAGATACTAAACTAACCAGATATCAGAGCTGAAAATAAACTGCTAGAAATAAAATAAATTAATACAAAGTCCTCACCAAAGTACAAGTCACTCAACTCAGAAAGAAAAGTACAACTCTATACCTCACTACAAAGTCTCTCAACAAGAACTCTCAAAAAAATAAGGGTACATCTACTCTCTGGACGACGACTGGTAGGGATCTAGCTCGCGACTCCCTCACCTCGATCAGAAGAAGCAGCAACAGGAGCAACAGGAACAGGAGTAGAAGTCCCTGTGGGAAAATACACCACGACGGGTGTAAGAACTACGTCCCAAGTAGTTCTCAGTGGGTGCCGCCAACAAGCCCAACGGTCTGCCCACTAAGTCTACTAGAGGCATAAAGTAACCAATGCATGGCTGTAAGGAAAAGCTGGTAAGAAGTAACTCTACAGCTACTATGCCTCTATCTAGATGCTCAAAGAGTGGAACAGATGATAACATGGTGCAACAACTAACTCTCATCTCTGATCACCCAATCTAAACTGACTGCCTCCTCGGGTCCAGTCAAACCTGCGCCAACCTACTGCCGTTACGTCCCGGAGGAGCGGACTTACGTAGGACGTCCATGACTGCCAACACCAGCACAGCCAGAGGGACAAATGCAACGACAAGTCGCGATAGAAAAGCTCAGTCTCACACCGGCACAACAACCCGGTCTCGCCTACTCCGGAGTGGCACTCGAGGGGAGCGACCCACACGAGTAAAGTATCTCAGTAACAAGTATCTCTGTCAAGTGTCTCAAATGTGGCTCATGCAAGCTATGATCCAAATCCTCGATCAACAAGATCGGCTAACCAACAAAACACTGTCTCACTCAGACGGCTCCCTAGGAACCCAGATCTACAACCACTGCCTCAACAGGCCAAACAGGTCGAACATCGCATCCACTGCGAACAACTGCCTCAACAGGCCAAACAGGCCGAACATCGCATCCACTGCGAACAACTGCCTCAACAGGCCAAACAGGCCGAACATCGCATCCAATGCGAACAACTGTCTCAACAGGCCAAACAGGCCGAACATCGCATCCACTGCGAACAACTGTCTCAACAGGCCAAACAGGCCAAACATCGCATCCACTGCGAACAACTGTCTCAACAGGCCAAACAGGCCAAACATCGCATCCACTGCGAACAACTGCCTCAACAGGCCAAACATACAGGCTGGAGATACCCCACAGCCGGGACCCACTGTCACTCTCCCAAAGAAACCTGATCTACGGACTGCTATCAACTCCACTCGGTCCCCCGACACGAGTGTAAAAGCATCCCACAACCACCCGACCTCTCGGCCCACAACTCGGGCGAGGAAAAGCTAAGTCCAGAACGACTAGTAATAAGGTGATGCGGGAATGTCTAGAACAATAAAGAAACCTAGCCCAAGTAGGAGTCTTCTACAGTCTGGCTGAACATGATACATATGACAGGGGTGCTAGGTCAAATTCCAAAATAACAATAATCAACAGCTTGTAGGGAAAGAAATAAACACATGATGATCTATCAACATCAGGAACATCAATTCCTATAATCTAGCATGCTATACAGAACACATCTACAACATGCAAGTCCCTACACAGATAGAATTAATGCACAGTCCATAGGTCATGAAGACAAGGCCACCCACCTGAAGAGCTGACTATCCAAGTCCCACAGCTGAAAATACCAGGAAGTCCAAAACTCCAACTCTAACGGGTCCAGCAATACCCGCAACTCTCCTGCAGAAAGTGCCCTGAAAATTCCAATAAAAATATCACTGCGATCATCGCGTCGAGACCTTCGAAACGGGTACCTTCGGGCAAGCCTCAGAAAAATCCCGAAAAAATACGATGATAATCCTCGCGACGAGTAGATCCAAAAAGTGTAAAGGCTCATCTCGATCCGATGTCCGGTTGAGGAGATAAAATTCCGGCAAGGGGCCGCTCTCGTGAATCCACTGCCACAAGAATCGTCCAAAAACACTGTCGGGGTAGCTCAGTAGACCTTTCAGACTGAAGTGCGACGGAAACGGGCCTCCAACTGAAAATCGTCACACAGCGCTCCGATGCCGAAGTCGTCGACGTCGCGGCTTCCAAAAATTCCGGGCCTCTGCCAGAAGATGCGCAACACAAAAATCTACAACATTGCTAAAGGGGCCATGGGCAGGGGAGCTCGGGAAAGGGGGCAAAAAGCCCCAGCAAAGTGCCTATTTATAGGCCCAGCCCGAAATTCCAACAGTTTTGGAATTTTGGCCCAAAACCGAGCGCCCGAATCTTCCGGGCTGCTACAGTAACGGGCCCAGCCCGTTACTGTTCACGCCCGGAAATCTCCCAGGCTGCCACGTAGCCTCCCAAACAGCAAACAGCTGTTTGGGCCAACCGCGCTGCGCCACGCGGCCGAAGCGGGTGCCGACACGTGGCGCCCCCGAGCGGGAAGCGCGGGTCAGCGCGCCCACGTCGCGCCCCACGTGCGTCCACGCGCGCCTGTCGGGCACGCTTCCCGAGGTACCCACTCCCCACACCGTGGACCGCGCGCACAACACTACCCAACCCCGTGATGCCACGCGTCCACCCCTGGTCCACCGTGCACCCGCGCCACTGCGTGGACCGCGCCTGCTGCGCCGGCCAACCGGAGCGCGCCACGTGGCCCGCGCCCGGTGCACGTCTCCCGCGGTGGACCGCGCGCCTGTGCCGCCGTACTCCGCCGCGCTCCGCCGCCCGCCGCCGCCGGCGGCGCTTCTCCGGCTGCCGGAACAGTACCCAAGACCTCGAAATCCGTGCTGGGTCATCCGGGCCCCGAAATATCCAAGTAAATAGCCCGTTTCGATCGTTTTCGCGCGCTGAATCCAAATCCGATGTCCGATTTGCCAAATTCCACTTCTAAAATTTCTCAAAAATTCCCGGAAAAGCAAACTTGATCCGTTTTCATGCCGGGTCCAAATCTTGGGTCCAAAATGCGCGCAAACACCTCTAACACTCATCCTGGTTCTCCAGAAGTCACAGATCCAACAGTAATCCAAATGTGGGAATTTCCGGGTCCTCACACATTTGGTTTTTGATTGCATAGAAGATATGTTGGTTTTTGACTATGATTCTCTTACATATCTGAATTCTCAAATGTCATGATGATCAGATAAACTCTATCTCTGTACTTGGTTTTGTATGTTTCAATTCTTGAGGTATCTAACGATTCTTTTTGTCAAGAATGATTTCTTTGTGCAGAGATTACAGATGTCTAAGTCTAGAGTCTGTTTTAGGAGTTTATCTCATGTTTTTAAATTTTTGGATCTCCATTGTAAATTTTTGTTGTATGGTGATAGCAACAAAAATATCTTTTTGAATTTTCTTTAGTGGATCTGTGTTTTGTCACGAAACCGCCAAAGGGGGAGATTGTTACGGAATTTGAGTTGGCGTAATTTCGTGAAAGGTTCAAGTCTTGAAGATTGAAGGTGAAGAAGGTTGGATCATTCAAGTCAATCTCAAGAAAGAAGAATTCAAAAGGATCAGGTATGTTTTAACTAAAGATTCTTGGTGATCCGAATACTAATTGTAGTGTAGAAACACCTGGAAGAATTTTTAATTGCATAAAAATCAAAAACTGGTGTTCGGACATGTTCAGGATCCGGATCAGAGCCAGCGATCCGGATCCCGAAGGTTGTTGTTTCATACACTACTTCGATCCGGATCGCAGCATCTTTTGATCCGGATCCCGAACGTTGAGTTTTCTGAATTGTATGAACGATCCGGATCAGGCAATCCGATCCGGATCCCGAACTATCGTTTTTCTGGAAACCGTCTTTCTTGCTACTGCAATCCGGATCGCCCAAATCCGATCCGGATCGCCGTCCGTAAAAATTCCAGAAATGGTAGGTTTTTGATTCTTATCTCCTTCCTAGGGTTTCTAACCTATAAATAGACCCTATGATTCTTTTTCTAGGGTTAATCCAAAAAGAGGCCGATAAAAGAAAAATAGCCGTCATATTCAAATATCATTTTATACGGCCTAAGATCCACATATAGAGAAGAAAGGAAATCATTAGATATTACTCTATGTTTCTTCATCTATATTGATTAGTTTGATTCTAGGTTTTCATACTCACATCTTGAGTTGAATCGAACTAATGAATACTTAGATGGTATTTCCTATCTATCTTTGATCTAAGTATTCGGCGGATCATCACCACCAAAAAACAACGATTTCCCCAAAATCGGCGCGTGGACTCGCGTGTCCTTGTGGATTCAAGGTTCAACCGCTCTCGTGGATTCGGAGCGAGGTACGTTCGTGGATTCGAAGCGTGCTACTGGGTGAAGACAGTGGATTCGGTCGGACGTCGTGGACTCGACGTTGGACGCCGTGGATTCGGCGTTGGGCGCAGATCGTGGATTCGAGAAGCGTCGTGGAGCGAGCGGAGAAGATCCTCTAGGAGCGTATGGAAAAGGTTGAGTCGTAAGTGTGTACGGTAAATCACTTTGTACGTGTTTTAATTCTAGTGGATTTCGCCGTGTTATCGGTCCCGTGGTTTTTTACTGCGGTTTGGAGTTTTTCCACGTAAAAATCTTGCGTGTTCATTTTTATTTCCGCATTGGGTTTTATTGCGCAATGATTTTTTGAGTGTTTATTGTTTACACCTATTCACCCCCCTCTAGGTGTTTTTTCCCCTATTTAGATCTATATTTCATATAACCCAACAAGCAAAACACCCATATAGGTGAGTTTTAAGTAATAAATTGTGAACCAAAGGGGTTAAATTATGATCTTTACAAAATAAGAGAAAGGACGTAAAGAGGCTATCACTCCATGTGGGAAATTTTAGGGTTTTCGCGAGCAGAAACACTCATAAGAAAGTAGACTCAGAGAGCAATGCGAGTATCCAAGTTTCACGGAATATCGGGACTTCTATGCAAAATGGCACAGCGTGAAAGACTGAGAGAGACAAAGTGATCGAGGGAGTTCTTAGAAAAGACGTGACATTTTATATGATTCTTTTTAAGTTATGGTAAAAGGAAAAATACAGTGTTAAAGTACACTTAAAGACGAACGCCTGAAGCTAAGTTTCACCAAAAACGAAATTTTGGATAAAGAGTTACGGGATCTGGAATTCAGAAATCGTATGCAGTTTTTCTGCTTGAGACCGAACGTAACATGTTCAAAATGGAAAATCTCGCAAAATATCCAACGGATATTAGCAAATAAAGGCTCAATGAAATCTACACTTAGAGATGCACGCGTCGGTCTAAGTTTTGTCGAAATTAGATTTTTCATTGCAATGCAGCGGCATCACGAAGTCACTCCTTACGCGCAGTCTGGCAGGCTGATGATGAATTCTGAGGATATTCGAGGTTTTTCGCCCAAATGTGTCACACTAGTAGGGACCCAGTTGTGATGCCTTGCGAAGTGTGGATTGTGTAAACACAATTTTCAAAAAATATTGGACCTCTAGAGATATTGTGCGCCGGATTTTTGGTTCGGAACTAGAAAACCCTAGTTTTTTTGTGTGCTCCTTTTTCGGTGTTGCCCTAGTCTAAGCCGTCAACTCTCCTCTTTTCTCCTCGATCTGTGCACCCCACCCCCGGCCACCGGCATGGCTGACCCTACAAACACCCACCGCCAGCCAGGGAGAACTTAGAGCTTTCTCTCTCTCCGCACCATCATGTGCGCGGGGGTGCAACTGTTGGTGGTGGTTGCGGGCTCCCTATCGGGGCACAGGCCGGAGCTACCCCTCGGCAGATTTTCTAGTGAGCATCACAACTGGAGAGCACTTCTTTGCCCTCTTCTCCTAGCCCCTGACCCTGATCGGCCTCTCCTCGGGTGGAAGCAAAACCAAACCCATCTAGGTGCGGGTTTGGCCACGACTTTGGTTTCACAACCAGCTCAGCCTGTCGCCGCACCCCGTGGCCACCTTTCACGCCCCGGGGTCGAAACTGCGACCCGGGTTCGCCAACAGATCCGCCGCCTATACAAAACTCCGCATAGGCGAAGCGTCTAACCTGTAGTGGTCCAGATTTCCCATGCAACCTTTCCGGTGAATCCACTGTGTAGAACACCTAGTGTTGGTGTGTCTGGCCCATAGTGCATCAAAGGGATGCCACAAATGGACCCTGAGGGTTATCTTTAGCTGATTTGGCCTTCGGCTGCATTTGCCAAATTTTAGAAAAGGTTTTGGGCCAAACAGTGGTTGGATTTGGATTTAGCACGGAAAAACGCTTGAAAACGGCTATTTGCTTGTTAAATTCGGAGTCCGGATGACCAAAAACGGGCTTCCGAAAGTTTTCGGAGATTTTCGGTGCATGGGAGGTGACCGTCGACTGGCCTGAGCCACGTGGCGGCCTGTCATTCGCCGGCTCACGCAGCTCGGCCCACGAGGAGGCGCGGCGGGTGCATGGACCGCCGTGCGGGCCACGTGGCGCGTCCGGAATGGCGGGTGCACGCGGCGCGGTCTAAGGGGAACTGTGCGGCTTCGGTGGACCGGGTGCATGACGCGTGGCAGCCTGGCATTGGCTGGCTCGCGAAGGCGCGGTCCATGGAGTGCACGGGCGGCGCCTCTGGGCGGGTGCGCGCAGAGGCGCCAGGCGCACTGTCGGCCGCAGTCGAGTGCGGCCACGCGTCAGCCCGCTAGTGGCGGGCCGTACCTACCCCCGCTGACCGGGGGAGGCCACGCGGCCGAAGCCCAGCCGCCCGCGACGCTGTCCGCTGTTTGGGGCACACGTGGCGGGCACCTAGCGTTTCGGGCGCGTCGGACGGCGTCTGTCCGACCCGGGGGGCGGATTCGGGCGCCCGGATTGTGCGCCCGAATCCGGCCCATTAACACTATGGGCTGAGCACTATACATAGGCTGCTTTGTTTTTTTGGGGGCCCTTCTGGACTTTTTTTCACAGAGAGCACTTCAGGAGTCTTCTTCCCCACACAGTGCTACATCCTTTGGAGGACTTTGAGGATTTTTGGAGATCACCACTTCGGCTTTTTCTGCGACGCGGCGCACAGTGACGCTTCCACACCGGCGACCCGTTTCGTCGTGTTTTAGTGCGCGGGCTCCCCCGGCTTACCCCGACCTCCGATTTAGGCGATTCTCGCGCCGTTGGACTGACGACAGGTAGGGCTCCAACTTCTGTGTTTTAAGCTTCCTCTTTTTTCGTTTGGATCTTGGAGTTTTCTGAGCATCCTTTTTACCCATTTTTCCTCGCGGAGTTTTGGAGAGCACTCGGGTGTTTTGGCTATATCTTCGCGCACAGGTGTCGGATCGAGGCGTGCCAAGAGGCGTTTTTCATCTCCACAGCGCAAGGAACACCCTCGAATTTTCTGGGAATTTTCTGAATTTTTCCCGAAGGTGAAAAGCTTTCTTTCCCCGAGTTCTTTGACACTGAAATTTTGTACAGATTTATTTGGGGTGTTTCCCTTGCCGAATTTGTATCTCAGCGTAGGAAACTCGGATTTGAACGTGCAGGTACTCGTTTCGACCGGTTCGTCGCGAGGATCGTGACAGTATTTTTGTTGGAATTTTTCGGGCAGACCTTGCAGGTGAAAAAGGCAGAATTGTGGACTGTTGTAATTTCGGCAGATTTTGTAGGAACATTGTATGTTTATTTGTGTATGTTCTTTTGGGGAGTGTTGTGCAGTGTTGTGGAGATTGTTTGGACCGAGTGTGGACTTCACTTTTTGGACCAGGATTTAGCGCTCGAGGTGGGTTTCACGCCCCGGGGTCGAAACTGCGACCCGGGCTCGCCAACAGATCCGCCATCTGTACGGAAACTGTCGTACAGACGAAGCGTCTACCCTGCAAAAGATCTATAGCTAAACATGTATCAGAGCTGAAAAAGAAACTAATAGCTATGTCATCAAACACCGAACATTTGATATAAGTAAAATCTCAGTACAAAGTCTCTCAGCTATAAAAAGTAAATGAAATCCTCACTGGTCTCTCAGAATGTCCAGTACAAAAGTGGAAACATAAAAATATCAGGTACATCTACCTCTGACTCTCAATGCTGGTAAGGAACTAATCGGCCACGTCCTCACCTCGATCAGCTGTCTCCGCGCGAGCTAAGCCAGAACAGCAACCTCGGTACACCAGTCACCGCAGCGGGTGTGAGATCTACTGCAGAAGGTAGATCCCAGTGGGTACCGTCACCAATATCCACGGTATGCCCACTAAGTCTACTGGAGGCAAAACAGATAGGTATGCAGATAGATAGATAATGGGTAAGCTGAAAGAAAACTACAGCTAACATGTCTCAATCATAAAGCTCAAGAAACTCTACCAATAATATGATATGCATCCACACGCTACTGTTAATATGCCTCAAGTACCATGCTCAAAGGAAAACTCATCTAAGAACATACTATGCATACACCACTCGCACACGAGGTGCTCAATCGACCCAATCGAGCTGACTGCTACACCGGGTCCGGTCAAGCCTGCGCCTCCCTAGTATATCAACATAGGGTGTCCAATCGGACTAACTCGCTATCGAAAAGTGGCACATGCAGGCTATAGTCGAAATTCACGCTCTCTCTCAGAACGGGATGAACTCAAGCTCCTCACATCTCGCACAACGGTCAAAGTACTCTTAATGATCCGGGACCACCGTCAACCCCACGGTTCCCAACAACACTAGCACTGGTCTAACACAGCTATAAGACACCCCTCAGCCCCCAGGCATGAGTGCAATAATAAAAGTACCTGACCAAAGATAACCCAATCAATCCACCAGTAAAAATCGGTACTGCCTGCTCTGCTGTCGAACTCAGTAACTGATCGGCACACGGCTCGATCTCAAAGTAAGTAATAGACCGGCACACGGCTCGGTCAAAATATAAGTAATAGACCGGCACACGGCTCGGTCAAGCCAACCTCCGGAGTGGCACTCGAGGGGAGCGACCCGCACGAGTAAAGTGTCTCAGTAACAAGTATCTCTGTCAAGTATCTCTATATAGCAGCCTATGAACCACGATCAAATAGATCGAAAACTCAAATGCTCAAACGACACAACTCAGTCGGGCAAACCCTCCACGACTCGATCAGGAAGTGCCCAACACTCTCACAGCTATGTCGGAGAACCACCTCCCCGACTAAATCTGATATGCACGACCCATAATCTAGAAAACCTCATCGATCCCAACAAAAAGCTCACACTCACATGACACTAGAAACTCATCTCACAAATCTCTAAAAATCCACTCGGCCCCCTGGCACGAGTATACAAGCATAACGGGCCACCTGGACCTATGTCATACCCCTGGCGAACTCATAATTTAAAAACCACTTTGAAAATATTGATTTTCATTAAAATGGGCTTTCTCGATTTTTAAAACGATCCAGGTGCAAATATGATGCCAACAAAAATGAAATCTAGTGTCATATAGTATCAGGAGTATGCTAAAAATGATCCGGGGTTCCAATGAATTTTACAGAAAATTCCAAGAAACTATCAGATTTAGTAATAGTGAAAAATAACACTCTAGACATGAACAAACTGCATTCAGAAGCATTAAAGGGCATTTCGCAAATTTTGGAAGAAATTCCAACCCACCTGGAACGCTTTTCGCAGGCAATTGCTGAAGTCGGTGAAGTGCCGGAACCTCGAACGGATGAAACTCCGAAAATCGCACCGCGCGCGCGCACCCTGTCGCGTACTTGGAAAAATCCCCGGAGTTCGAATAAAAATCTAGAGTCCTCTACAAAAAATCTCGCGCGCCATCGGCTCGCTCCTCAGCCAACATGCAACACACCCAATGCTCCAGCACAAAATATGTCCACCTCACAAACTCCATGCTCACTTCACAATTAAATTACCAGCTCACATAATTAAATTACATAATTCCAACATAATCTTAAGCTAAAATTCAACTTGATATACCTCCCAATTTAGACATAATTACAAGTTGAAACCAAAAGGACAATGCCCGGAAAACCCCGAATCGACCTGGGGCTTCCGCGTAGATCCGAGTCGACCCGAACTCATCTGTAATCCAATATGAAACAGGCTCGAAGCGATTTCTCTGCACCACGCCATCTTGCGAGGTCGATGCGCCATCCGAAATCCCGGTATTCTACACTCTCCCCTCCTTAAAAGGGTTTCGTCCCCGAAACCTGAATAAATCCATACGCAGCAGGGTAACTCAAACAAATGGGGATAGGAGATTCCCAACTCATCCTCAGTCTCTTAGGTGGTCGTCTTAACTCAATATACTGGCACCACTGAACCTTCACCGGGTATAATCCAATTGCAAAATTCCTCATTTCCACGAGCAAGAATTGCACCGGTTGCTTCCGACAGCTCAATTCCTTGTCCAACTCCAAAGAAGCAAAACCCAAAACATGCGGTGATCAAATAAACTTCTTCCGGCCAGATAAAAGCTCGCGGACCAAGTTCCCCGCGTACACTCAAATTTACAAATCCCAGCGGATTGTGGCTTCCACAAATCAAGATCTCCAAAACCAAAGTCTAAGCCTCCAATTGGCATAACCCCTTCGTTGCTCCTTAGCAACTAAAAACTCAAGTTCCACCATACATCTCTCACATCCCTTGACAGGGGAAGACTTTCAACCTCGGGAACATTTCCCCAATTTCCGACTCTCAAATTCCAAGTTCCAAAAGTGGCAACCACGGATCGAAGACCTCATTCCAAGGTTGCATGCTCGCCTAACCAAGGCGTAACTAACCATAATGTCCTCGCCGGGATAAAGATATACTAAACCAATCATACATCATTGAAAACTCTATCTGCTGGCGTTACCTCAAACCAAATCCTCCTGAGTAACCAAGCACTTCAGGTTCAAGGGTCTAGGGATAACTCCATCCCCTCTCTAACGCTAGCAACATACACAACAAAGCCGGTATCCTCCTCAGCTTAACTCCTCATAGCTACACTGGCCCTGCTTAGTCCAAAAACTTTTGACCTCAGTCACTATCATAGGTTTAGGCCAAACCCAACAGCATCACTCTTCGTTGGGTCCACAGTCACTCTTGTAGCTGAAATCACAGGCCTAACAACACAACCTTCCGAAGTCGACATGCATACTCTAATAACTTGGCCTATGACTTCTTTTCTCAGAAGTTGCAGCACTACTCTCAAGTGCTCCTCATGCTCTATGTCACTTCGAAAACGAATCCAAATAACCACGACGGGTACTACCACCAATCCGTCCAAACACAGCTGGAAAAGCACAATTCCTAAAGTCGGTAGGGCATTAGTCAATCCACTTGACCCCGCAAAAACTCATAATGCCCCCACTGGTTCCTGATCACTATCAGGGCACAGCCCTCGGCTATATGATTCCATAATGCTATCGACCTCTCGAAGGCATCTGCCGAGCACAAACCAAATCTGCCCGTATTTGAACCATCCAAGAAATCTCACCGTTGTGTACTCACAACGTGGCATCACTGCCGTGTACCAACGGCGTGGCATCATATTCAAGTATCCATCTCTCGGATCCTCACTGTCGTATTCCCACGACGTGGTACAGGGTAACACGGACCTCTCGATCCATCAAATCCCACAGCTGCACTATCAGCTCTCACTCTCTGTCTCGCAGGTGATACTCCAATAGGTGCTACCATAGTTGGCGCAGTTTCCAAAACCACGTCAATCACTAACTCGATCTCAACCCACTAAACGGCGGCTTCAAAATCAGCTTAAGTAGACTCACCCGGGATCATATGGGCGATGAGGATATCCTTCAATCCCGGTGCCGCCGTAAGCACCTCTTCTACAGTCGCCAGCAACGTGATACGACCACGACTCAACTTGTCGTGATCTAGCTCCCTCCATAAACACACTCCTCCTGACCAGGACCACGGCGGTTCAAAGTCCTGCCTCAACAATCCAAGATAACATAACATGGAATATCCAATCCCGAATTAACCTCGCATCAATATCACAGAGCTGATGAAGGCCTAACAACTCAATGGATCAGATCCAAAGTACCAACAGCACTAGGCGGGGTTGGCAACACTCAACCATGTGCTAAACGGGATCCAGAACCTGATCCTCACGTGCACAAACCAACCATCCTATCTCAGGCCCACGCGAAGCTACCCCTACTCTAGTAAAACACACAAGCGGCGTCGGCACTAACCAGCTCTAACTTCGACGACCCAAGGAAACCACACCTGATAAAAAGTGATTCACTATCCTGGCGCTCTCCAGCCGTCTGCACAAACTCAACAAATCGATGCTGGTGGTCATCACTCTAATAGCCACGGCATGACGGCTCCATCAGTCTGTCGGTACATCGGATGAACCTCTTTATCTAAAAAGGGGTAGTGGGGGTGCGTCGCAAGCGGCAGATCCATAAGCACTGCTGCTGATGTCTCGACTGTCGAGACCCTCCTGGTCTCTGTCTCCTCTGAGACCAATGCTCCTGAAACTGGAACCGTGGCGACCTCGATCCACTCAATTATCCCAAAATCCGACGATGCTAGACGTCTCTCACTGAAGCTGTTCCCTTGCTCTTCGTCCCTCCTGGAAGTGATCACTGATCCTCGGTCAATCGACTGAGCATGCACAATCGCTGCATCAAAGGTCGGCGCCCGCCAGGTATGCCTTGAATCATAGATGTCTCGATGCAGTCTGCTCTCAAACATAATCAACTTTCTGGGCCTCATCTTGGGCGACCAGGGGTACTCTGCTCAACAATCGCAGAAACTCGCTCCCGGTCATCCTATGCGCTCCCGGTGGTCCAACAGGACGAACTCGACGCCACCAACACTCGGCGTCCTTATCCAAAAGTGCTTGACCAAGCGCCCTGATGCTTCTCCTGGATGAACAAATCCTCGGACAGCTCTTCCATAGCAGCGATCCAGTTCTCGGTCTCCCAAGACTCCAGACTCTATCCCGAAATCTGCAGGGGATGGAACTGGATGAAGTAGAACGACCGGTCAGCAACCCCTTGTTGCTTCTGCACCCTCAGTGATGTGATCAGGGTCGAAGTCGACGATGTAGGAAGTACTACTGACGGCACCCCGGGAAATGCTCTCAGCTCATGCACGCGCATCACGCGCTCTATGTTCTCTTCCTGGCGCCGCATCGCCTCAAACGTCTGGCTACTTGGGCCTGTAACTCTTAGACCTCACTCTGTTCTATCCATTCAGCCCCCCACTGATCGGGCTCCTCATCCAAGGCCAACACGCCCACGCCGTCGTACGGCGTCTCGGAAGCATCGAAGCCACTACAACATAACAAACATTAGGACCAAAACTCTCTCGACCCAATCAAGCGAAAGTCTAAACATGTTAACCTTTCTAAAGTATTATGTTGTCTGCAGCCAACATAATCATCTTTAGAGAAATAACATGTAAGGTCACTCACCCCAATCCTCCGGGGGAGGTACTAACTCAATCAGGACTCTCGCTAAAATCACGTCTCTCACGACGGTCATCCTAATGTCCAACCAATAGCCTAGGGTCTCTAAGTCCTCAATGACCTATACACCTAAGCTCTGATACCACCCTAATCTGTCACACCCCGGGGTCGAAACTGCGACCCGGGCTCGCCAACAGATCCGCCATCAGTACGGAAACTGTCGTACAGACGAAGCGTCTACCCTGCAAAAGATCTATAGCTAAACATGTATCAGAGCTGAAAAAGAAACTAATAGCTATGTCATCAAACACCGAACATCTGATATAAGTAAAATCTCAGTACAAAGTCTCTCAGCTATAAAAAGTAAATGAAATCCTCACTGGTCTCTCAGAATGTCCAGTACAAAAGTGGAAACATAAAGATATCGGGTACATCTACCTCTGACTCTCAATGCTGGTAAGGAACTAATCGGCCACGTCCTCACCTCGATCAGCTGTCTCCGCGCGAGCTAAGCCGGAACAGCAACCTCGGTACACCTGTCACCGCAGCGGGTGTGAGATCTACTGCAGAAGGTAGATCCCAGTGGGTACCGTCACCAATATCCACGGTATGCCCACTAAGTTCACTGGAGGCAAAACAGATAGGTATGCAGATAAATAGATAATGGGTAAGCTGAAAGAAAACTACAGCTAACATGTCTCAATCATAAAGCTCAAGAAACTCTACCAATAATATGATATGCATCCACACGCTACTGCTAATATGCCTCAAGTACCATGCTCAAAGGAAAACTCATCTAAGAACATACTATGCATACACCACTCGCACACGAGGTGCTCAATCGACCCAATCGAGCTGACTGCTACACCGGGTCCTGTCAAGCCTGCGCCTCCCTAGTATATCAACATAGGGTGTCCAATCGGACTAACTCGCTATCGAAAAGTGGCACATGCAGGCTATAGTCGAAATCCACGCTCTCTCTCAGAACGGGATGAACTCAAGCTCCTCACATCTCGCACAACGGTCAAAGTACTCTTAATGATCCGGGACCACCGTCAACCCCACGGTTCCCAACAACACTAGCACTGGTCTAACACAGCTATAAGACACCCCTCAGCCCCCAGGCATGAGTGCAACAATAAAAGTACCTAACCAAAGATAACCCAATCAATCCACCAGTAAAAATCGGTACTGCCTGCTCTGCTGTCGAACTCAGTAACTGATCGGCACACGGCTCGATCTCAAAGTAAGTAACGGACCAGCACACGGCTCGGTCAAAATATAAGTAACAGACCGGCACACGGCTCGGTCAAGCCAACCTCCGGAGTGGCACTCGAGGGGAGCGACCCGCACGAGTAAAGTGTCTCAGTAACAAGTATCTCTGTCAAGTATCTCAATATAGCAGGCTATGATCCACGATCAAATAGATTGGAAACTCAAATGCTCAAACGACACAACTCAGTCGGGCAAACCCTCCACGACTCGATCAGGAAGTGCCCAACACTCTCACAGCTATGTCGGAGAACCACCTCCCCGACTAAATCTGATATGCACGACCCATAATCTAGAAAACCTCATCGATCCCAACAAAAAGCTCACACTCACATGACACTAGAAACTCATCTCACAAATCTCTAAAAATCCACTCGGCCCCCTGGCACGAGTATACAAGCATAACGGGCCACCTGGACCTATGTCATACCCCTGGCGAACTCATAATTTAAAAACCACTTTGAAAATGTCGATTTTCCTTAAAATGGGCCTTCTCGATTTTTAAAACGATCCAGGTGCAAATATGATGCCAACAAAAATGAAATCTAGTGTCATATAGTATCAGGAGTATGCTAAAAATGATCCGGGGTTCCAATGAATTTTACAGAAAATTCCAAGCAACTATCAGATTTAGTAATAGTGAAAAATAGCACTCTAGACATGAACAAACTGCATTCAGAAGCATTAAAGGGCATTTCGCAAATTTTGGAAGAAATTCCAACCCACCTGGAACGCTTTCCGCAGGCAATTGCTGAAGTCGGTGAAGTGCCGAAACCTCGAACGGATAAAACTCCGAAAATCGCACCGCGCGCGCACCCTGTCGCGTACTTGGAAAAATCCCCGGAGTTCGAATAAAAATCTAGAGTCCTCTACAAAAAATCTCGCGCGCCATCGGCTCGCTCCTCAGCCAACATGCAACACACCCAATGCTCCAGCACAAAATAAGTCCACCTCACAAACTCCATGCTCACTTCACAATTAAATTACCAGCTCACATAATTAAATTACATAATTCCAACATAATCTTAAGCTAAAATTCAACTTGATATACCTCCTAATTTAGACATAATTACAAGTTGAAACCAAAAGGAAAATTATCCATCATGCTTCTGAGTTTACAAATATCCATTTGAGTTAACTCTTACAACAAGTACTAACCACGAAATTAAAGCCAACACTCAATTAGGTACATAAGTCATTCCCAACTTACATGCAGATTTTCAGCAACAATGTACTACAAAGAGGGCTAAAGATGGTATATCAATTCTTATCCAAATTCCAAGATTAAGGTATCAAATTGTTCCTCTTGAAGTTTAGAAAATTACCCAACTTGAAATTCACCATTTCACAAAGAGGAGAAAAAGATATCCCAAAATTACCACATGCTGTCCAAAACTGCAATCTGAACAAAGGGCTTCAAAGATGATGAAATTTACCTGATTTGTAGCAAGATTTAGCCCTCCTCTTCAACATGAAAAATGTAGGTCTCTGAGTCCTGGTGAATTCCCCGCAAAAATTAGCCTAAAATTCCATTTCTTCAGTCCTAGAGAGCAAAACACTGAACAATGCTCAGAACCACATCCAGAATCTCAGCTGTGCACAAAAGTCTCAGAAATGGTTCAATTTACCTATTTTAATGTCCAAATTTGAGAATCCAGCAAATACAAAAGTTGAAGATCTTTAAATCCTGAAAAATTCCCATAAAAAACCAACTCAAAATTCCACTTGTACATCCCAGGGGTGTATAAACACTAACCTGTGCTCGGAATCCCAAACTAAAGACATATGGTTCAAAGATCACTAAATTTGCCTGACTTAAAGCTCCAATTAGCTCCCCTCTTCAATACGAAAGTTGAAGGTCTTGAAGTTGTGAAGAGAATCCCGCAAAAATCATCCCTGAATTCCACTTCTACAATTTTGGAGGTCTCCCGGAAGAAAATGCGACGAAGTGGTCAACTCCAATAGTGAACTTCAAGTTCCAATCATGGAGTTCTTAGGTGAAGAAGATGATGGAAAACCTCCCTCCAGCTACAAGCAGCAAGCAATGTACCCACAAGATCCAATGAGAAACGGTTAAACATAATACGAAGAAGAAACAACAAAAGCCCCAAGCCCAAAAACTGTACACACCTGAGAAAAACAACGCGCGCGCCGCGCTCACCGCTCGGCCCCTCGAGGCTCCAAGTAGTTGGTCCACACCACCTCCACCATCTCATCCCTATTTCCACCATTATTTTCCTCTTCTTCTACTTCTTCTCTCTCTTTCTCCCTTGCTTTCTTTCCTCTATTGCAGGTTGGAGGAGAAGAGGTGGCGTGGCCACCACTTAATTAGTGGTGGCTACTAATTAAGGGTGGAGGGGAATATAATTAAATATTCCCCCACAACAAAAATATCTACACCCTTAATAGAAAATCCATTAAATCCATTCCCCCTTTCAATTAATTCATTTTCTTTCTTTAATCCAATGCAGGCAAGAAACATGCAACAACATTAAATTAATTAAATAATTAATTAATTCACTTTTTAGCCAATTTCAAGTCACTTTTTGCCTTCGGAGTCTCCGTACCGGCCCGAAACCTCCCGAACTCCGCTGTAATCTGAAAATACACATGTCCACAGCTTTTTCTCCTCAAAAGGCTCAACCGTTGAGTCGGTGTGCTCAATCCAAAAACCGGCTCCAAAATTGTCGACCCCAACTCACTTTTTGCCTTCGGGTTCTCCGCGCCAGTCCAGAACCTCCCGAACTCCGCTGTAATCATAAAGTACACCTGATCCAAGTGTTCCCAATATTTCTGCACTCCACTGTGAAGTCGAGGCTTTCCCCGAAACCAGTCCTCTAACGGCGGACAATGCCCGGAAAACCCCGAATCGACCTGGGGCTTCCGCGTAGATCCGAGTCGACCCGAACTCATCTGTAATCCAATATGAAACACGCTCGAAGAGATTTCTCTGCACCACGCCATCTTGCGAGGTCGATGCGCCATCCGAAATCCCGGTATTCTATAGTGGGTACCGTTGTCACCTCCTACTTTTGATTACCCACTAGGCACACTAGAGACGTTTCTATATCAGAATTGATAGTTGTATCAGCGAGATGAACCTTGCATGCTTGTATGGAATTATGGGTTTGCTGTTAGCACTTGCATCCTGGGAGGACTAGATATTAGTGAATTATTGTTTCTTGCAAAAGATAAGTTGTTTAAACCTTTTGGTAATAGCATGCTAAAACCAGATCATGTTTCATGTATGTTGGGAGGCTTATGCATGTTTATAGACTAGCTTGTGGCATATTAGCATATCAGTTCTTCAATCAATAGCATACTTTAATTCTTGTAAGAATTGGAATATCTGAGATATTTTTATTAAGTAAAGGACTTTTGCATGCGTGTATGGTCACCTAGTTAGGCCACCTTTTTCTGCTACACTATCATGCTGGAACTGACTTAGGAGAAACCATGCTTTTATTTTTCTCCAGTTATCTAGACTTAGGGGATAGTACGCTCGGGGTCGAGCAGGGGCTGGGATAGTGTAGTCAGACATTTGGGATTTGGGACAGGCAGGCTGTGATGGCAGGGTATTGCGGCAACCGCGGATTTTGGGCGGTTGACCGGACAGTTGTTGTTGCATCAGATCGGGGAGAGAATTTGGGCTTCTTAGATCAGTGTCATGATCCAGTCCTGCGGACTTATTCTTCTATGATACTTATTACTCAAGCATTTTACTCGTGTGGGTCGCTCCCCTCGAGTGCCACTCCGGAGTGCGCAATATACAGACTTTGAGTCCTTGAGACTCCTATCCCCTATCGGTGTTATGCGTAGGCTGGCATACCCGATTTGGCAGGCATAGCAGGCAGTACCAGTGGTCACTCGTGTACAGATTGGGTTTTAGTCAGGCAGGCATTTATATTCTGATGCACATACTTAGCTATTCTTTTAGCTTGGCATTTTAGAGGCATAGTAGTGGTAGCTATTATCAGTTGTTATATTTATAGCTTACCACCCTTGTTCTAGTTTCGCCTCTAGTAGTCCTAGTGGGCATGTATGAGTTTGAGGTCTACCCACTAGGGGAGGCTACTGTTTTTATAGTAGTTCTCACCCTCCACTGTTTCCCTTTTCTTTTCCCCTTTGTTTTGCAGAGTCCTCTGCTGGAGTTGCGGGACCCTCTTCCCAGGATCGAGGTAAGAGGATCGCTGATTAGATAGCTACTTCCCCGAGCTCGAGTTTAGTAGTTTTCCTTTATTTTGGGTCTGGCTTCGGCCAGCTGGTTGTATTTATTTTGTGAGCTGGGAGAGACACATGTATATTTATGAGAGTTATGTTGTACTTTTATTTCCAGCATTTGTCTGAGATGTATTAGTTCTAGTTTACCTCTGTTTTATGCTCCTTTATTACATCTTTATATCTGAGCAGGTTACCAGCGCTTCGTGTACACGGGAAATTCCGTGTACACGGCGGATCTGTGGACGAGCCCGGGTTCTGGTTTACACCCGGGGCGTGACATAACCTGCAAAAAGAATGATACTATAGCTATACAGATATCAGAGCTGAAAAGTAAACTACTGAAAGACTAAAATCCAATCACTGTACAACTGGAAATAAAGATACAATATCCATCTCCCAAATACGATCAAATACAATATCCTCAGAATACAATAACCAAAACTAAACAGGGAGGTAAACCCCATAATACATCAGTGTACAGGCTCTCAGTACAAGTCCGATCCTCACAATACAAATGTCTCTCAAATGTAAAAACAAAAACTAATCTACTGACTGTACTACAAATCTCCAAAAAAGGGGCACCGCTATACTCCAAAGACGGGTAGGGAACTAGCTCATGACTCCCTCACCTCGGTCTGAAGGATCAGCAACTGGAGCAACAGGACCTGGAGAAGGGGTCCCTGGGAAAAAATACACCACGACGGGTGTGAGAACTACATTCCACAGTAGTTCTCAGTGGGTGCCGCCACCAAGCCCGACGGTCTGCCCACTAAGTCTACTAGAGGCATAAGATAACAGAAAACTGAAGAAAGGAAAGCTGAAAATAACTCTACAGCTATCATGCCTTTATCTACTATGCTCAAAGGGTGATACAGATGAAAATGATGCATCGACTCAAACCCAGTATACTCAATCAACCCAATCACAGTGACTGCCACATAGGGTCCAGTCAAACCTGCGCCCACCTACTGCCACACATCCACAAGAGGACGGGTCTACCGTAGGGTGTCCGTGACTGCCAAAACTGGCCCAGCCAGAGGGACTGCGTCGACAAGTCGCGATAGCAAAGTAACAGGCCCAACTCCGGAGTGGCACTCGAGGGGCGCGACCCCACCGAGGAAAGTATCAGCGCATCTCTGTCGAGCTCAACATGGCTCATGCAGGCTATAGTCCAAATCCACGCTCAGCAAGATCGACAGTAACTAACATCACCTCTCTAACTCACTGGCTGGAAATACTCACAGCCGGGACCACCGTCAACCCAACGGCTCACAACAGAACACCAAACTCATAGATAACACGGAAAGGACCGACACCATAAGGGTTCGGAAATCCCGATAGGTCGGTGCCTAGAACCCCCAATCAAACAAGAACAAACTCCAGGCTCCGCCTATTGAAGTTCCCGACCCCCTTATTGTTCGGGAACACGACAACCTCGGTGCAACATGCGGAAGACACCCACCAGGGTCCGAAAGTTTCAGGAGACCAACACCTACAACCCTATCAAACAAGAACAGGTTCCAGGCACGACCCCCGTAGCTTTCGTCCCGAAAAAGGAACGACCCCTAGAACCCAGATCACCCAAACTCTCTCGGGTGAGGAAGTTGTAATAAAAAGATGACAGTTATTACTGAAACCTATTTTAATCCGAGAAACCCAATTTAATATATTTTAGTTCTTTAATAAAAATCAGTTCAAATAAGTTTTATTTTCTAAACCCCGAAGGGCTATTGCCTTCACCCAAATCAAACAAGAACAGGCTCCGGCGACCCGCTCGAAGTTTGGAAGGAAAACATTAGTTTACAAAAATTATATGTGTAAAAAAAAAACAGTCTGGGTTCTAGGTCCTGCTAACACTGGTATACTACTGCCACTAACACAGTGACGACATACAAAACAAGGAAACAAGACATCCCGGGACCACCGTTTCACCCAAACGGCTCCCGCCACAGATAAAAGACCAACTACATCTACCAGACTCCACTCTGCTCCCAATCACGAGTGTAACATGCATCCCACACTAAAAGGAAACCCGACCACTCGGCCCACTATCCGGGTGAGGATAACACTCTGTCCAGGAATAGAATAAGAACTGTGGATGTCTAAAGCATAAATAAACCTAGCCCAAGTGAGGGTTTTCTACTGGTCTGGTTACACATGCAACATATGACGGGGTGCTAGGTCAAGTTCCAATAATAGCAATTAATTTAACTAAAACAGGATCAGGGAACATGAATCAACAGGATATCAACAATATCATAGGAAAGATGGCATCACTCTCTCTAACATGCAATCTAATCCATCTCATGGCATGTATGTTCCCTATATAATAGAATTAGTAGATAGTCCATTATTTTTGGAGATGAAGCAACCCACCTAGAAAATACGCGCTCCACAACAGAAAAACCTCCTCTCTGCCCAACTCTTCGCAAGATACCCAAAATCTGCGAATTACAGCAAAAAGTACCACACACAGCATCAAGATAGCAGTTCCAAAAAAAAATAGTAATGCTGTTTGCTACAACCAGCACAGAAATCGAGGAATTTAACCTCTGTCCAGTCCTCAGAAAAATCCAGAAAAATCACCGCTGCGATCCTCGCGACGAGTAGCCCCAAATCGAGTATTTATACACCTCACTCCTGTTACGGCTTTTTGTGTTGGCATATTTCGTGAGTTGAGTCGGAGTCTTAAAGGGATCAAATTGTCAAATCAGGTTTCGAAGACTCATTGAAGATTCAACATGAGCTCAAGATAACACTCAGGTATGGTTAATTAAATCATGGTGATTTAAGTACATTTATAATCATTGGAATCAGGAAATTATTGAAACTCGGTTTAGACTTGGTTTTAGGAACTTGGTTTTAACTTAGAACTTATTTTAAGTTTGGATTCCGGTACTAGGTCTGTTTTGGATAAAGCTTATCTTGGAAAAATCAGTTTTTACATTGAGTACCGGAACCACACTTTGAGTTCCTCAAACCCGACACAGAATTTTCTGTAATTTGCATTGCGTACCGGAACACAGACTTGCGTACCGGAACACAATAGAAAAATCTGTGTTTTGCACCATTGAGTACCGGAACACGTTATTTGGTACCGGTACACAATGACATCTCGGGAAAAGTTTCATAAACCGACTCTAATTAGTTTCCAAGGGTTATAAATAGATACTTAGGGTTTCTCGATACTTACCGATCAATTCAGAAACACTCAACCCTAGAGGCTGTTTTTTACCGTTCTTCTTTTTAGCCTCTTTTAGGTCAATTCGACGGTTCTTCCAAGATCTATCTTTTGTCGAATTGATATAGTCTTTGCTTAGAGATTTCTTCTACGGTTCCTCAATGATAATCTAAGCAAAGGATCACCATCGAAGCCAATATTCTTATCGGTTGAATTGCGTCGTGGATTCGACGTAGCACCGTGGATTCGGTGTGTTGAAGGCGTTTCGTGGATTCGAAACGTGTGCTCGTGGATTCGAGTGGCGTTCGTGGATTCGAACGTGTGCAGTGGATGTGCAATCGGTGGAGCGCAAGGTCCGAAGAGGTTGAAGGAGGGGTTTGAGTCCGTGGAGTCGGTAATCACCTTGTTATTCTTCAATTCGTAGTGGATTGCTATTGCGTGTTGGTCCCGTGGTTTTTCTCCTGGATTGGAGTTTCCACGTATATCTCGGTGTGCTGTTTTTATTTCCGCATTGGTTTTTATTTTGCACTGAGATTTGTTTTTAAGTATTACACCTATTCACCCCCCTCCTCTAGTTGTTTGATAGTACCTATTTAGATCCTTTTGGATCCTAATATATAAAAACCTACAAGTGGTATCAGAGAGGGTTTTAGGTTTATCTATCATGTCGGGTGAAAGTGGTAATATTTTTAGACCTCCTCTTTTTGATGGGACCAATTATGCGTATTGGAAAGTGCGGATGAGAGCCTTTCTCATCGCAATTGATGAGCGAGTATGGCAAACCGTGGAATACGGTTGGGTGCATCCAACTGAGGAAGTAGGAAATTCTACTACCCAAAAACCTCGCTCTAGATGGTCCAAAGAGGAATTCGAAAGACCTTCGTACAATGGGAAAGGTATGAACGCTTTATTTAATTCTCTTTCCTCGACCGAGTTCACACGAATTTCCGCGTGTGAAACCGCGAAGGAAATTTGGGATATTCTCAAAATTACACATGAGGGTACTAATCTTGTAAAAATTCAAAAGCTCCAGATGCTTACAAGTCAATTTGACTCTATTCATTGGAAGAGCATGAATTATTTACAGATTATTACACTAGACTTCAAGATGTAATCAACACTTGTGCTAATTTAGGAAAAAAGATCCCGGAGTCGAAAGTTGTAAGAAAGATACTTCGGACTCTTCTGGAACGGTTTAGGGCCAAGGTTACCGCCATTGAAACCGTTAGTCATCCGGATGAGATGAGAGTAGAGAAATTAGTAGGTGTTTTACAAACTTATGAGATGACTTTTCCTACTAATCAAGTTTCTTCCAAGTCTTCTTCTAAACTTATAGGTGTTGCATTCAAATCTACAAAGGAAGAAGATGGCGAATCAAGTTCCGACGATGAAATCACTTTTGACGATTTTGAAGAACAATTGGCGCGGATAGTAAAGAAATTTCGTCGGAAGTTTTGGAAGAATCGAACCGATGGATCTTCATCCTCGAAACCATCTAAAGGATCATCGGGTTCTAAATCCTCTATCCTCAAAAGCTCTGCAAAACCTTCTAAGGAAAAAGATGAATTCGAAGGGGAAATCCAATGTTATAGATGCAAAGGCTACGGCCATATTTCAACGGATTGTCCTTCTCCGAAATCATATAAAAAGAAGGCTTTGCAAGCGAAAACTTGGGACGATTCTACTTCTAATGAATCGACCTCAAGTAAATAGGAAAAAGTCGTTGCCTTACATTCTTCTCAAATTCCCTCTTCTAATTTTTGTTTATCATCTCTAATCAGTGACTCTGCTCCTTTGATTTTGTATGAAACATCAACATCCGATGGAGAGTCATCAAGTGAGGGGGAGTCGGACAAAGAAGAACTCGTTGAGGCATATCAACAACTTCTTGCGGAATCTAAGAAGATGGCCAAGCATATCAAGAAGTTGAGGAAGCAACGACTAGAGGCTAAAGACGAGAATCATGCTTTAAAGACAAAACTTCATGATCTCGAGGAGGAACGAGAACGTTTATTGGATAACAATAAAATCCTCCAAGAAAAGCTAAACCAATCGGAGACAAACGCTAAATCATATATGGACAAGATTGGTTTTCTAGAAAAACAGTTTGCGGAAATTCATGTCACCAATCAAGCTTTGACCAAGCAAGTTCATCAACTTAAATCCGACATACAAAGGCTTTCAACTGGTTCCAAGAAATTTGATTGTATGTCCGGATTAGGTCAAACAAACAAGGTTGGTTTGGGATTTAAAAAGAACCAAACTGTGAAGGCTTCAAGTTCCACAACTAAATTGAAAGGAAGAATTTGTCACCAATGTGGACTTGAAGGACACTTGATGAAGTCGTGCCTGAAAAAGAGAAAGAGGAATTCTTCGGCAACTTCATCTACGGAGCGGACTCAACGGAATCAAAAGATACATCAAGTCAAAGGAGTTCACTCAACCCACCAAAGGTCCGAGCCACAACATCAATCATTCAAGTGGATCACTGCGAGGCAAAGACCTAAGGTGGATCAACAGTCAAAGCTATCAACTCCCGGCCACAATGAATCGAGACAATCCAAAATTCGACGATTTTGGATTCGGAAAGGTGATATCTTTCCTTGTCTTAAGTTCTAATTGGCTTATGACTGTATGTAATGCTTTGATTGGTTTTTCTTTCATATTTTTCTGAATCTCTGCATTACATGTTTTCAATGCTCTTCGTTTTTATGTTTTGTTTTTGAACAAAAGGGTTTTTAACGAACAAGTGCATTGAATAAAAAGGGTTTCACTTTCAATCACTCCAATTTAATTTTATATGAATTATCTAATTTACTCCATAATCATAATTCTTGAAGATACTTCATTATAAGAGTTTTTGATAATTATATTCATCAAATTTTAGTAATCATGTGTGATCTTTAGATGATTAATCTATCTCGGTTGTGTGAGTTCTTTGTGATAAACATGAGACAACCGATAGACTAAAATTTGAGATTTAATTCTTTCACATAAGAGATTGTATTTTCTTACAAGAGTAATGAAATGAATTGCAAAAGATGTGGAAAGAGTTACATCCGAAAGGAGTGTGAAAACTACCACCACATGTTGGAAAGAGCTGCCACCCCGGTCGTCCGGTTTGTGTGTGAAGCTATCACATGTTATGGATGCTTGAAAAATATTTATGAAATTTTGTTTAGTTGAAGCATTCGGAGATTTAATTTCAAAGTTCTTATTTTGAACAATCTCCTGATTGGTATAAGGTGGGATAGTTAAAAGATGCTCAAAGAGCCACCCTTAGGTATTTTAATGCATATCTCAATCTAGAAGGGTAAAATTCAAAATTGATGTCATTTGAAAATCTCGGTAAGTCATCTTTGTAAATCCGTTACATCTTGATAGACTTTGGATCTCAAGATTATTTTTGATGACTTATGTTTGACGAATATAACATGAAAAACGGTTTATAATGTTTTATCTTTGTTTTTCATGATTTTGGAGTAAATCTTTTTAATTTTTATAATTAATTAGATTGAATGACATCTATGTGAATTCATTGTTTTTCAAAGCACTTAAATGGATTTCTTGATGGTATACAAATCGGTATTTGAAAAGATTTCAAAATTTGGATTTGTTTCAAGAAATTTTTGCTTTTTGGCTCTGGTGTACCGGTACCTGATGTTTAGTACCGGAACCAAGATTCCGGATCAGAAAACCCAATCCGGAACCCGAACGTGAAATTTTCTGGTTTTTCACTTGAGTACCGGTACTCCATATTTAGTACTGGAACCAAAATTGCGGATCCGGATCACCCATGTTTTCAATCCGGAACCCGAATGAAGGATTTTCAGGAATTGCACTGCGTACCGGTACGCGACTTATTAGTACCGGTACTCGATCTGGATTTCTTTATATTCCGGAACTCATAATGTTTATTTCAACTCTCCCATTTCAAAACCTTCCCTCTCTCTCTCTAAAACATCTCTAAGGGGTTTTTCATCAAGATCAAGTGATTTGTTGCTTTGATTTGTAAGTTTTTTCATTAATCTTGCTTTCTTTTGTTTCAAAACCCTAGTTTTTAGGTTTTGATGTTTTATTTAGGGATTTTTGAGTTTATCCTTACTCCAAATGAAATCTCTTGCATAAATCACCCCTATTTCATGTTTAGAACATAAATGGTTGCTTTCTATGTAATTAGATTCATGTTTCCATGCTTATATGCTTGAATCTAACAATTGCATATGTTCTTGACATCAAAAATTGAGAATTAGGGCTTTCAAGTAAATGGATTTTAAATGTTGAATCATCAATTGTGACTTGTTTAGAATGTTGTTTATACATATTTAAGCCTTCCTATAAGATCAAATCATAGTGCATTATGTTCTTTGTAGGAAATGGCATTTTCGTGGCTTCTTGCACTAGTGATTTTGATGGCCACTGGAAGTGGACGTGGTCGCGGTTCTGGAAAGAAAAAGGCTACGAAACGATCACGCAATGAAGATTCGACTAGCTTGGAATCTGAACATTCCTCAGAATATGAAGAGGAATCTGTTCAAGGAAAGGGAAAAACACCTATGGCTCCTAGGAAAAAGAAGGGTGCGGATTCTCCTCCGCGTAGAAGTACCGGTTGACCGGTAATACGCGAGCGCTCTCAACGGAGATCAAATGTTGATGAAAGTGAACAACATGTGAGCACAAAATGCCGTGCTAGATTTGCAAACCGTACATGCATTGGAGAGCGACACCTGAATTTTAACGAGCTATGTCGTGAGGTGCCAGACTTTGCAAGACTTTTGGAACGAAGTCATATTCGGCCACTTGGCAGAGTTCAACCTAAGATGGGTTTTTGTGTGGAGATCATCAGGGAGTTCTACATGAGAGCTAACATACTTCAACAAGACCATGACACAGGGGCCTTCGTCATTGAAACAACAGTTAAGGACGTCAAGTTTGACATTACTCCAGCAGTAATTGGTGCAAATCTTGGATTAGCTGTTGACACTACTGGTCTTTATTACACTGATGGTGATTTTCGACATGACACCCATTGGGACATCGTTGTGGACTCTATTTGCAAGTCAGGGACGCACACGAATAGGTCATATGTTGAATCAAAGGACCTAAAACCAGAGTATCATATTTTGTCCTTAATTGTATGCTACAACCTATTGCCCACACTGGGGACCAAAAGGATTCGATGGGATCGATTGCTACTTCTCTTTTTCCTTGGTCACCCGGAGAGTGCAAATGGAATTAACATCAACATTCCATTTCTTATTTGGCAGCAGATGGTACATGTCATTGAGGGAACAAGGCAACGTGACCTTCTACCGTATCCAATCTTGATTTCTCGTATTCTGGAAGATCACGGAATTGACATTTCTTGTGCCAAATATGATTATGGCTTGGGGGCAATTGATGGAATCACTTTAGCCAAGTCAATTAGCACTTTGAAGACATTTGGGCATACAAAAGGCTATGCAAGTGAAGCGACACCGAGTGCACCACCTCGTCAAGAATCTTCTGAACCAGATGAGGTAGTAACACTTCAAACCTTGCATCGGGATGTTCGCTCCTTAAAGCAAAGGATGGAGTAAGGCTTCAAGAAACTTGAGGATGGTTTAAAGAAAATCTTCGATATCCTTGGGTGCAAACATGATGATGTGGTCACCGGAGCAACTGCACCGAGTACATCGCATGGACCAACATCACATGATGATGATGATTCAAATGAGGATGAGTGATTTCTTTCCTTCTTGTTTTTGGTTTTCAGTTTCTTTTCACTTTGTGATGAACAAGAACTCTAATAGGCATGTAACTAAGTACTTATCCTTCTAGTATGTTTCTTTTTGTCTATATTAACTGTTTGACAATTTGTGACAAAAAGGGGGAGAACGGAAATGATGGACGTATCATTAAAGGGGGAGAACAGAGATGCTCAAGATAGGGGGAGATAAAAAAAAGATTGAGAACAAACAAAACAAAAGAGCCGGAAAAAACAAAAGAACCAAAAGGAAGACGAATCAAATGTAGGATTTTAATTTCTAACAACTAACGTTTGATTTTGTTTGGAGTTTTGTTTTGCAGGAATTACATCACTTTAAGACTCCAAGTCCTAAGTCATAGAGTATGTTCTAGGACTGTTTGGTTCAAATGTAATTTGTATTTATTGAATCTTTCACGCAAAGAAAATCAATGTTTTGGTGATAACATTGAGTTTCGATTTTTGGTTTAAGATGAGTGACTTGAGCGATTTTATGTACTTTTGAGTTTTGTCACGAAATTGCCAAAGGGGGAGATTGTTACGGCTTTTTGTGTTGGCATATTTCGTGAGTTGAGTCGGAGTCTTAAAGGGATCAAATTGTCAAATCAGGTTTCGAAGACTCATTGAAGATTCAACATGAGCTCAAGATAACACTCAGGTATGGTTAATTAAATCATGGTGATTTAAGTACATTTATAATCATTGGAATCAGGAAATTATTGAAACTCGGTTTAGACTTGGTTTTAGGAACTTGGTTTTAACTTAGAACTTATTTTAAGTTTGGATTCCGGTACTAGGTCTGTTTTGGATAAAGCTTGTCTTGGAAAAATCAGTTTTTACATTGAGTACCGGAACCACACTTTGAGTTCCTCAGACCCGACACAGAATTTTCTGTAATTTGCATTGCGTACCGAAACACAGACTTGCGTACCGGAACACAATAGAAAAATTTGTGTTTTGCAACATTGAGTACCGGAACACGTTATTTGGTACCGGTACACAATGTCATCTCGGGAAAAGTTTCCTAAACCGACTCTAATTAGTTTCCAAGGGTTATAAATAGATACTTAGGGTTTCTCGATACTTACCGATCAATTCAGAAACACTCGAGAGCAACCCTAGACGCTGGTTTTTACCGTTCTTCTTTTTAGCCTCTTTTAGGTCAATTCGACGGTTCTTCCAAGATCTATCTTTTGTCGAATTGATCTAGTCTTGCTTAGAAATTCCTTCTACGGTTCCTCAATGATAATCTAAGCAAAGGATCACCATCGAAGCCAATATTCTTATCGACTGAATTGCGTCGTGGATTCGACATAGCACAGTGGATTCGGTGTGTTGAAGGCGTTTCGTGGATTCGAAACGTGTGCTCGTGGATTCGAGTGGCGTTCGTGGATTCGAACGTGTGCAGTGGACGTGCAATCGGTGGAGCGCAAGGTCCGAAGAAGTTGAAGGAGGGGTTTGAGTCCGTGGAGTCGGTAATCACCTTGTTATTCTTCAATTCTTAGTGGATTGTTATTGCGTGTTGGTCCCGTGGTTTTTCTCCTGGATTGGAGTTTTCACGTATATCTCGGTGTGCTGTTTTTATTTCCGCATTGGTTTTTATTTTGCACTGAGATTTGTTTTTAAGTATTACACCTATTCACCCCCCCCTCTAGTTGTTTGATAGTACCTATTTAGATCCTTGTGGATCCTAATATATAAAAACCTACAAGTGGTATCAGAGAGGGTTTTAGGTTTATCTATCATGTCGGGTGAAAGTTGTAATATTTTTAGACCTCCTCTTTTTGATGGGACCAATTATGCGTATTGGAAAGTGCGGATGAGAGCCTTTCTCATCACAATTGATGAGCGAGTATGGCAAACCGTGGAATACGGTTGGGTGCATCCAACTGAGGAAGTAGGAAATTCTACTACCCCAAAACCTCGCTCTAGATGGTCCAAAGAGGAATTCGAAAGATCTTCTTACAATGGGAAAGGTATGAACGCTTTATTTAATTCTCTTTCCTCGACCGAGTTCACACGAATTTCCGCATGTGAAACCGCGAAGGAAATTTTGGATATTCTCAAAATTACACATGAGGGTACTAATCTTGTAAAAATTCAAAAGCTCCAGATGCTTACAAGTCAATTTGACTCTATTCATATGGAAGAGCATGAATTATTTACAGATTATTACACTAGACTTCAAGATGTAATCAATACTTGTGCTAATTTAGGAAAAAAGATCCCGGAGTCGAAAGTTGTAAGAAAGATACTTCGGACTCTTCCGGAATGGTTTAGGGCCAAGGTTACCGCCATTGAAACCGTTAGTCATCCGGATGAGATGAGAGTAGAGGAATTAGTAGGTTGTAGTGAACCGGAATTTTGGTATATAAATAAATGTAAATAAAGGTGGTGTGAAATACTAGTGTTATGAAAGTTGGGAAGTAAGGAACATTTGGACGCGAGTTAGGCCCAAATCGGGTTAAAATGGACAGATCTAAAAATGTATTTGAGAAAGGGGGCCTAGATTTTTAGTGCAAAATTCGCAGTGTCGGAAAATTCCGAGAAAATTACGGGAGTTCCGTAAATATGTTTTAAGATCACAGAAAAAGTTTCGCGTTGATCGGATTCCGATAGTGAGAACGGGCTCCGCCAACAGTGTCGAAAAATTCTGAGAAAATTACAGGAGCTGTGTAATTATGTTTTAAGGTCACAGTAAAAATTTCGTGTTGATCGGATACCCGGATTGCGAGAACGGGGTCCGCCAATGATTCTGGACACAGTAGGGCTTTGGTGACCCAGAAATGGCCCAAACTGAAAATTTAAATTTTTCTGTGGTAAAATTAAGCTGAAACGAAGCCGCCTGTCAAGTTTGGACGGAAACGGACGAAAAAAAAGACAGAAAACGGACAAAAACGGATTTCCAAGACGCGGGATGCGCTGCGCAATGCGCACCAGCTGGCGCGCACTAATGTGCGGGACGCGGCCACGTGGCCGCCCTTCCTCTTGCGTGGGCCGGGTGCACCCGGGTGGGTGTGGTGCACCGGCCGGTGCACGGTGCATCGTGCACCGTGGACCGCCCCCTCCCCTTTTCCTCTTTTTCTTCTTCTTCTTTCTCCCCGCAAGCCACTTCTTCTCCTTCTTCGTTTCCTTCTTCATCGAGAGTGAGGGAGAGTGAGGGAGAAGGTCGGGGAGTGTTGCGGCGAGGCATTGTGGGCATCGTGGAGCGCGCAAAATACTTCAAAAAGCCAGATGGACTACGTGATGCCGTCAAGGTAGGCCGTTTGTTATATTTTTGTGGTATTTCGGCACAGTTTCTATACTCCCTTTTGGATTATGGGTTTGACCCCTTTGCCCACATGCATGTTAGGGACCCAACTTCTCTGTGCCGTCTTACTGCTCGAGTTTTGCGGGCGTTTTTGGCACGTCTCGGTTTTGCGTGCCGACACGAGGTAAGTGCTCCGTTTTGCGCACAGGTTGGACTAGCGGACACCATTTGTCGAGTAGACTCTAATGATACGCTCTATTTTACGTACAGGGCTGGAAAAATGAGCATCGTTTTGCGTGCAATCCTATCGTAGAATGTGCACCGTTTTGCGTGCCAATACGGGGTACGTGCTCCGTTTTGCATGCGGGTTGGACCAATGCGCACCATTTTACGTGTCGATTCTAATGTTGTGCATCATTTTTCGTGCAGGGCTAAGAAAAATATGCACCGTTTTGCGTGCAACCCTACAGTCAGACATGCACCGTTTTACGTGCAGTTTTGAGGTACGTGCACCGTTTCGCGTGCAGATCGTGTTGGCCAGCGCATCGTTTTGCGTGCCGGCTGAAGTGGCGCACACCATTTTACATATGGGTTTTAGGTGACATGCATCGTTTTGCGTGCAGGTTGTAGGACGTGCACCGTTTTGCGTGCGGACTCGAGGGACGTGCACCGTTTTGCGTGCAAGCTCGAGAGACAGTGAATCGCGCGGAGACCAATTGCAGTGTCTACGAGCAATTGGGGACACCACAAAGGTGGGGAATTCTGCCGAAAATGTGGTGACCTCTCCCCTTGCTCCTTTGCTTTTCGATTCGAAGCATTAGTAGCCTGTTAGAGCGTTAGGTAATTATGAATAAGATTGCATGTTTAGAGGAACACAGATGAAAAGAGCAACTGTTGGTTGCCAATAACAGATGATATATGTGCATGTGTAGAGAAATTAGAGGAAAAGGGATATTTGATTTATCCACAATAGGGGATAAATTTGTATGTGTAGATGGACACAGATGATAAATGCAACTGTCAGTTGCCAAAAGAAGATAATTCATTTTCATATGCAAAAACTTAGAGGATAAATATTTTTTTATGATGGATATGACAATAATTGTATGCGTAGAAATGAGTATTACTTGATGACTGTGATCATGTTAGGGTACAACCCTAGGAATCATGTGACATAAGGGAACAGACTTGTTGGTAGTAAGACTAGGAGAAACCTAGTTTAGGGGTTTGACGAGTGACATCAACTTAGGATTTCCTAGGAAGGATGTGGCATGGTCTTTAGGTGATAACCTAAGGACACTGGATAGAGTGATCAACATAGAGTCAGAAAAATCTTAGGTGTATATGACATGGAACTTAGGTAAAGAGAACCTAAGGAGAACTAGTGTTCAACATAGAGTCAAGGAACTCTAGGATGAGTATGACATGGAACTTAGGTAAAGGGACCTAAGGTGAACTAGTGATCAACATAGAGTCAAGGAACTCTAGGATGAGGATGACATGGAACTTAGGTAAAGGTGACCTAATGTGAACTAGTGATCAACATAGAGTCACGGAACTCTAGGATGAGTATGACATGGAACTTAGGTAAAGGGAACCTAAGGTGATCCAGAGGAGTTTAAACTCACAGCAGGAATTAGAGTCAGTTGTAACTCTAAGATAAAGTGGAACAGGAGATTAGAGTCAGTGTAACTCTAAGCTAAAGTGGAACAGAAAATAGAGTTAAGTTAACTCTAGGATTCAGTAAGGAATCAAGAGAAGGGAAAAATGGATCAAGTGTGGAGACATGAAGGGAAACAGGAAATTAGAGTCGATGTAACTCTAAGTTAATAGTGGAACAGGAAAATAGAGTTAAGTTAACTCTAGGATTCAGTAAGGAATCAGAGAAGGAAAATGGATCAAGTGTGGAGACATGAAAGGGAAAAACAGGAAATTAGAGTCGATGTAACTCTAAGTTAATAGTGAACAGGAAAATAGAGTTAAGTTAACTCTAGGATTCAATGAGCTCGAAAGTGGGATAAGATCCCAAGGTTAAAGAGTTGATCAAATATACCCTAGAAAGTCATAGGGTGTCTGGGCAAATGACAATACCTTTAACTTCAATTTGAGTTAATAAATGAAGGTGAAAAGTTTAAGAGTCCAGGAGACTCTCTAATTATCCTTATGGCAGACCTAGGATAAGAGGTAATAAATGTAAAGGTAAGTTTAATAGCAAGCTAAAAGCGGCTAAAAGAGCATATCGAGAAATGTAAGGGCGCCTTCGAATTTGAGACTCGTCCTTGTGGACAGGACTCCCTGGGCAGTGACCCGTCGGACGAGGTACTTTCGAAAGGCTAAAAGTGAAGTAAAGAGCTAAATGCTAAAGAAAGATTGCCATGGCAAAAAGGGAGCTACAAGCTCGTATAAGACAGAAAAGCAAGTGTTAATGAGCAAAGAGGCCAAGTGCTAAATAAAAGAGAAAGAAAAGAGAAAGAAAGAAAAGAGAAAGAAAGAGAAGAAAAGAAAAGAGAAATCAAGAAAAAAAAAGATAAATGGGCGTACCTCCGGGGGTGAACGTACACTGTCGGAGTTGGACAGGGTCCCTCTCCGCTGGCACGACCCGTATGACAGGTTCTAGAGTACTCTTGTCAGAGTTGGGCAGTGACCCTATCAGCATTGTCCCGTATGACAGTCCCCCCGGCGGACGGGGTAACACTTGCGAGTGTTATCGGCAACCGTAGAAATCTTATCTGATGGTAGCAGGACTACCGGGCTGGGCCCGTTGGATAAGAATTTCTGAGGGTTAACTTAAATTAAAACCCCATAGGGTAAAGAATATAAGAACAGAGAGTGACCCAAGGTGGCCGGTTAGGGTAACCCAGTATACAGCGCTTAGTGGCCGAGTTGTGGTTATTTCCTAGGTGGCTAAACAGAGTAGTGCTGGGTAGATGGTTATACACAGATAGTGTAGTGATATGTTATATTGCATAGCTGCATTTTGATATTGAGGATTTAGTTTCCTAGCATATTATTATTGCTTCCATGGACCAAGTGGTGTAAGACACTTTTTCTCAGGTGGTTGAACCCACTGGGAACTCTGTCGTAGTTCTCACACCCTTGGGTGCTCCCCCCCCACAGGTTCAGTATGGATGCAGCGATCGCGGCGGTTCAGAGGTAGACGACGAGATATACGCAGGGGCAAGGGCCCCAGCAGCATAGAGACCTAGAGGGTCTAGCAGAGGTATCCCTTTTATATATTTCTTGTGAACCTTGTATGGTGAGGATTTATGTAAAGGACGTGTAATAATTTTATTTGCAAGTTCAGAAATGTAAAGTGTAATAAAATTTAAGTTAATGGTTCACTCTTGTATGCTTTCATTATCGCTTAACTGTTTGTTTATAAAATGAAAGTTCAAATTTATAGTGATTTTTAGTACGCTGTATTGACTTCCGCATATAATTGTTGTTATTATGGATGTTACCGTTCCTTTCGGTAGGAAAAAGGTCTTACCCGATTGGCGGGGTCTGTTGGCGTGCCCGAACCGTACAATTGGCGGACCTGGGCGTGACATAGGTGCTTTACAAACTTATGAGATGACCTTTCCTACTAATCAAGTTTCTTCCAAGTCTTCTTCTAAACTTACAGGTTTGCATTCAAATCTACAAAGGAAGAAGATGGCGATCAGTTCCTACGATGAAATCACTTTTGAACGATTTTGAAGAACAATTGGCGCGGATAGTAAAGAAATTTCGTCGAAGGTTTGGAAGAATCAAACCGATGGATCGTCACTCCTCGAAAAAACCATCTAAAGGATCATCGGGTTCTAAATCCTCTAACCTCAAAAGCTCTGCAAAACCTTCTAAGGAAAAAGATGAATGTGAAGGGAAAATCCATGTTATAGATGCAAAGGCTACGACCATATTTCCAACGTACTGTCCTTCTCCAAATTATATAAAAAGAAGGTTGCAAGCGAAACTTGGACGATTCTACTTCTAATAAATCGACCTCAAGTAACTAGGAAAAAGTCGTTGCTTACATGCTTCTCAAATTCCCTCTTCTAATTTTGTTTATCATCTCTAATCACTGACTCTGCTCCTTTGATTTTGTATGAAACATCACCTCCGATAGAGAGTCATCAAGTGAGGGGGAGTCGGACAAAGAAAACTCGTTGAGGCATATCAACAACTTCTGCGGAATCTAAGAGATGGCCAAGCATATCAAGAAGTTGAGGAAGCAACGACTATAGGGCTAAAGACGAGAAATCATGCTTTAAGACAAACTTCATGATCTCGAGGAGGAACGAGAACGTTTATTGGATAAAATAAAATCCTTCAAGAAAAGCTAAACCAATCGGAGACAAACGCTAAATCTATATGGACAAGATTGGTTTTCTAGAAAAAGTTTGAGAAATTCATGTCACCAATCAAGCTTTGACCAAGCAAGTTCATCAACTTAAATCCGACATACAAGGGGCTTTCAACTGGTTCCAAGAAATTTGATTGTATGTCCGGATTAGGTCAAACAAACAAGTTGGTTTGGGATTTAAAAGAACCAAACTGTGAAGGCTTCGTGTTCACAACTAAATTGAAAGGAAGAACCTGTACCCATGTGGACTTGAAGGACACTTGATGAAGTCGTGCCTGAAAAAAGAGAAGGAATTCTTCGGCAACTTCATCTACGGAGCGGACTCAACGGAATCAAAGATACATCAAGTCAAAGGAGTTCACTCAACCACCAAAGGTCCGAGCCACAACATCAATCATTCAAGTGGATCACTACGAGGCAAAGACCTAAGTGGATCAACAGTCAAAGCTATCAACTCCCGGCCACAATGAATCAAGACAATCCAAAATTCGACGATTTTGGATTCGGAAAGGTGATCTCTTTCCTTTTCTTAAGTTCTAATTAGCTTATGACTGTATGTAATGCTTTGATTGGTTTTCCTTTCATATTTTTCTGAATCTCTGCGTTACATGTTTTCAATGCTCTTTTTTTATGTTTTGTTTTTTAACAAAAGGGTTTTTAACGAACAGTGCATTGAAAAAAAGGGTTTCACTTTCAATCACCCAATTTATTTTCTATGAATTATCTACTTTACTCCATAATCATAATTCTTGAAGATACTCATTATAAGAGTTTTGAGAAATTATATTCATCAAATTTAGTAATCATGTGTGATCTTTAGATTGATTA
>CM055076.1:17197676-17235235 GCA_029204045.2 Tillandsia leiboldiana
CGGAAATCCCGATGGTCGGTGCCTAGAACCCCAATCAACAGAACACACTCCAGGCTCCGCCTATTGAGTTCCCGACCCCCTTATTGTTCGGGAACACGACCCTCGGTGCAACATGGCGGAAGACACCCCACAGGGTCCGAAAGTTCAGGAGACCAACACCTACAACCCTATCAAACAAGAACAGGTTCCAGGCACGACCCCCCGTAGCTTTCGTCCCGAAAAAGGAACGACCCCTAGAACCCAGATCACCCCAAACTCTCTCGGGTGAGGAAGTTGTAATAAAAATACAGTTATTACTGAAACCTATTTTAATCCGAGAAACCCAATTTAATATATTTTAGTTCTTTAATAAAAATCATTCAATAAGTTTTATTTTCTAAACCCGAAGGGCTATTGGCCTCACCCAAATCAAACAAGAACAGGCTCCGGCGACCCCGCTCGAAGTTTGGAAGGAAAACATTAGTTTACAAAAATTATATGTGTAAAAAAAAAACAGTCTGGGTTCTAGTCCTGCTAACACTGGTATACTACTGCCACTAACACAGTGACGACATACAAAACAAGGAAACAAGACATCCCGGACCACCGTTTCACCCAAACGGCTCCCCCACAGATAAAAGACCAACTACATCTACCAGACTCCACTCTGCTCCCAATCACGAGTGTAACATGCATCCCACACTAAAAGGAAACCCGACCACTCGGCCCACTATCCGGGTGAGGATAACACTCTGTCCAGGAATAGAATAAGAACTGTGGATGTCTAAAGCATAAATAAACCTAGCCCAAGTGAGGGTTTTCTACTGGTCTGGTTACACATGCACATATGACGGGGTGCTAGGTCAAGTTCCAATAATAGCAATTAATTTAACTAAAACAGGATCAGGGAACATGAATCAACAGGATATCAACAATATCATAGGAAGATGGCATCACTCTCTCTAACATGCAATCTAATCCATCTCATGGCATGTATGTTCCCTATATAATAGAATTAGTAGATAGTCCATTATTTTTGGAGATGAAGCAACCCACCTAGAAAATACGCGCTCCACAACAGAAAAACCTCCTCTCTGCCAACTCTTCGCAAGATACCAAAATCTGCGAATTACAGCAAAAAGTACCACACACAGCATCAAGATAGCAGTTCCAAAAAAAAATAGTAATGCTGTTTGCTACAACCAGCACAGAAATCGAGGAATTTAACCTCTGTCCAGTCCTCAGAAAATCCAGAAAAATCACCGCTGCGATCCTCGCGACGAGTAGCCCCAAATCGAGTATTTATACACCTCACTCCTGTTACGGCTTTTTGTGTTGGCATATTTCGTGAGTTGAGTCGGAGTCTTAAAGGGATCAAATTGTCAAATCAGGTTTCGAAGACTCATTGAAGATTCAACATGAGCTCAAGATAACACTCAGGTATGGTTAATTAAATCATGGTGATTTAAGTACATTTATAATCATTGGAATCAGGAAATTATTGAAACTCGGTTTAGACTTGGTTTTAGGAACTTGGTTTTAACTTAGAACTTATTTTAAGTTTGGATTCCGGTACTAGGTCTGTTTTGGATAAAGCTTATCTTGGAAAAATCAGTTTTTACATTGAGTACCGGAACCACACTTTGAGTTCCTCAAACCCGACACAGAATTTCTGTAATTTGCATTGCGTACCGGAACACAGACTTGCGTACCGGAACACAATAGAAAAATCTGTGTTTTGCACCATTGAGTACCGGAACACGTTATTTGGTACCGGTACACAATGACATCTCGGGAAAAGTTTCATAAACCGACTCTAATTAGTTTCCAAGGGTTATAAATAGATACTTAGGGTTTCTCGATACTTACCGATCAATTCAGAAACACTCAACCCTAGAGGCTGTTTTTTACCGTTCTTCTTTTTAGCCTCTTTTAGGTCAATTCGACGGTTCTTCCAAGATCTATCTTTTGTCGAATTGATCTAGTCTTTGCTTAGAGATTTCTTCTACGGTTCCTCAATGATAATCTAAGCAAAGGATCACCATCGAAGCCAATATTCTTATCGGTTGAATTGCGTCGTGGATTCGACGTAGCATCGTGGATTCGGTGTGTTGAAGGCGTTTCGTGGATTCGAAACGTGTGCTCGTGGATTCGAGTGGCGTTCGTGGATTCGAACGTGTGCAGTGGACGTGCAATCGGTGGAGCGCAAGGTCCGAAGAAGTTGAAGGAGGGGTTTGAGTCCGTGGAGTCGGTAATCACCTTGTTATTCTTCTATTCTTAGTGGATTGTTATTGCGTGTTGGTCCCGTGGTTTTTCTCCTGGATTGGAGTTTCCACGTATATCTCGGTGTGCTGTTTTTATTTCCGCATTGGTTTTTATTTTGCACTGAGATTTGTTTTTAAGTATTACACCTATTCACCCCCCCCTCTAGTTGTTTGATAGTACCTATTTAGATCCTTTTGGATCCTAATATATAAAAACCTACAAGTGGTATCAGAGAGGGTTTTAGGTTTATCTATCATGTCGGGTGAAAGTGGTAATATTTTTAGACCTCCTCTTTTTGATGGGACTAATTATGCTTATTGGAAAGTGCGGATGAGAGCTTTTCTCATCGCAATTGATGAGCGAGTATGGCAATCCGTGGAATACGGTTGGGTGCATCCTGTTGAGGAAGTAGGAAATTCTACTACCCAAAACCTCGCTCTAGATGGTCCAAAGAGGAATTCGAAAGATCTTCTTACAATGGGAAAGGTATGAACGCTTTATTTAATTCTCTTTCCTCGACTGAGTTCACACGAATTTCCGCGTGTGAAACCGCGAAGGAAATTTGGGATATTCTCAAAATTACACATGAGGGTACTAATCTTGTAAAAATTCAAAAGCTCCAGATGCTTACAAGTCAATTTGACTCTATTCATATGGAAGAGCATGAATTGTTTACAGATTATTACACTAGACTTCAAGATGTAATCAATACTTGTGCTAATTTAGGAGAAAAGATCCCGGAGTCGAAAGTTGTAAGAAAGATACTTCGGACTCTTCCGGAACGGTTTAGGGCAAAGGTTACCGCCATTGAAACCGTTAGTCATCCGGATGAGATGAGAGTAGAGGAATTAGTAGGTGCTTTGCAAACTTATGAAATGACTTTTCCTACTAATCAAGTTTCTTCCAAGTCTTCTTCTAAGCTTACAGGTATTGCATTCAAATCAACAAAGGAAGAAGATAGCGAATCAAGTTCCGACGATGAAATCTCTTTTGCCGATTTTGAAGAACAATTGGCGCGGATCGTAAAGAAATTTCGTCGGAAGTTTTGGAAGAATCGAACCGATGGATCTTCATCCTCGAAACCATCTAAAGGATCATCGGGTTCTAAATCCTCTAACCTCAAAAGCTTTGCAAAACCTTCTAAGGAAAAAGATGAATTCGAAGGGGAAATCCAATGTTATAGATGCAAAGGCTACGGCCATATTTCAACGGATTGTCCTTCTCCGAAATCATATAAAAGAAGGCTTTGCAAGCGAAAACTTGGACGATTCTACTTCTAATGAATCGACCTCAAGTAAAGAGGAAAAAGTCGTTGCCTTCATGCCTCTCAAATTCCCTCTTCTAATGTTTGTTTATCATCTTTAATCACTGACTCTACTCCTTTGATTTTGTATGAAACATCAACATCCGGCGGAGAGTCATCAAGTGAGGGGGAGTCGGACAAGAAGAACTCGTTGAGGCATATCAACAACTTCTTGCGGAATCTAAGAAGATGGCCAAGCATATCAAGAAGTTGAGGAAGCAACGACTTGAGTTCAAGACGAGAATCATGCTTTAAAGATCAAACTTCATGATCTCGAGGAGGAACGAGAACGTTTATTGGATAACAATAAAATCCTCCAAGAAAAGCTAAACCAATCGGAGACAAACGCTAAATCATATATGGACAAGATTGGTTTTCTAGAAAAACAGTTTGAGGAAATTCATGTCACCAACAAGCTTTGACCAAGCAAGTTCATCAACTTAAATCCGACATACAAAGGCTTTCAACCGGTTCCAAGAAACTTGATTGTATGTCCGATTAGGTCAAACAAGCAAGGTTGGTTTGGGATTTAAAAAGAACCAAACTGTGAAGGCTTCAAGTTCCACAACTAAATTGAAAGGAAGAACTTGTCACCAATGTGGACTTGAAGGACACTTGATGAAGTCGTGCCCGAAAAAGAGAAAGAGAATTCTTCGGCAACTTCATCTACGGAGCGAACTCAACGGAATCAAAAGACACATCAAGTCAAAGGAGTTCACTCAACCCACCAAAGGTCCGAGCCACAACATCAATCATTCAAGTGGATCACTGCGAGGCAAAGACCTAAGGTGGATCAACAGTCAAAGCTATCAACTCCCGCCACAATGAATCAAGACAACCCAAAATTCGACGATTTTGGATTCGGAAAGGTGATATCTTTCCTTGTCTTAAGTTCTAATAGCTTATGACTGTATGTAATGCTTTGATTGGTTTTCTTTCATATTTTTCTGAATCTCTGCATTACATGTTTTCAATGCTCTTCGTTTTTATGTTTTGTTTTTGAACAAAAGGTTTTTTAACGAACAAGTGCATTGAATAAAAAGGGTTTCACTTTCAATCACTCCAATTTAATTTTATATGAATTATCAACTTTACTCCATAATCATAATTCTTGAAGATACTTCATTATAAGAGTTTTTGATAATTATATTCATCAAATTTTAGTAATCATGTGTGATCTTTAGATGATTAATCTATCTCGGTTGTGTGAATTCTTTGTGATAAACATGAGACAACCGATAGACTAAAATTTGGGATTTAATTCTTTCACATAAGAGATTGTATTTCTTACAAGGGTAATGAAATGAATTGCAAAAGATGTGGAAAGAGTTACATCCGAAAGGAGTGTGAAAACTACCACCACATGTTGGAAAGAGCTGCCACCCCGGTCGTCCGGTTTGTGTGTGAAGCTACCACATGTTATGGATGCTTGAAAAATATTTATGAAATTTTTTAGTTGAAGCATTCGGAGATTTAATTTCAAAGTTCTTATTTTGAACAATCTCCTGATTGGTATAAGGTGGGATAGTTAAAAGATGCTCAAAGAGCCACCCTTAGGTATTTTAATGCATATCTCAATCTAGAAGGGTAAAATTCAAAATTGATGTCATTTGAAAATCTCGGTAAGTCATCTTTGTAAATCCGTTACATCTTGATAGACTTTGGATCTCAAGATTATTTTTGATGACTTATGTTTGACGAATATAACATGAAAAACGGTTTATAATGTTTTATCTTTGTTTTTCATGATTTTGGAGTAAATCTTTTTAATTTTTATAATTAATTAGATTGAATGACATCTATGTGAATTCATTGTTTTTCAAAGCACTTAAATGGATTTCTTGATGGTATACAAATCGGTATTTGAAAAGATTTCAAAATTTGGATTTGTTTCAAGAAATTTTTGCTTTTTGGCTCTGGTGTACCGGTACCTGATGTTTAGTACCGGAACCAAGATTCCGGATCAGAAAACCCAATCCGGAACCCGAACGTGAAATTTTCTGGTTTTTCACTTGAGTACCGGTACTCCATATTAGTACTGGAACCAAAATTGCGGATCCGGATCACCCATGTTTTCAATCCGGAACCCGAATGAAGGATTTTCAGGAATTGCACTGCGTACCGGTACGCGACTTATTAGTACCGGTACTCGATCTGGATTCTTTATATTCCGGAACTCATAATGTTTATTTCAACTCTCCCATTTCAAAACCTTCCCTCTCTCTCTCTAAAACATCTCTAAGGGGTTTTTCATCAAGATCAAGTGATTTGTTGCTTTGATTTGTAAGTTTTTTCATTAATCTTGCTTTCTTTTGTTTCAAAACCCTAGTTTTTAGGTTTTGATGTTTTATTTAGGGATTTTTGAGTTTATCCTTACTCCAAATGAAATCTCTTGCATAAATCACCCCTATTTCATGTTTAGAACATAAATGGTTGCTTTCTATGTAATTAGATTCATGTTTCCATGCTTATATGCTTGAATCTAACAATTGCATATGTTCTTGACATCAAAAATTGAGAATTAGGGCTTTCAAGTAAATGGATTTTAAATGTTGAATCATCAATTGTGACTTGTTTAGAATGTTGTTTATACATATTTAAGCCTTCCTATAAGATCAAATCATAGTGCATTATGTTCTTTGTAGGAAATGGCATTTTCCGTGGCTTCTTGCACTAGTGATTTTGATGGCCACTGGAAGTGGACGTGGTCGCGGTTCTGGAAAGAAAAAGGCTACGAAACGATCACGCAATGAAGATTCGACTAGCTTGGAATCTGAACATTCCTCAGAATATGAAGAGGAATCTGTTCAAGGAAAGGGAAAAACACCTATGGCTCCTAGGAAAAAGAAGGGTGCGGATTCTCCTCCGCGTAGAAGTACCGGTTGACCGGTAATACGCGAGCGCTCTCAACGGAGATCAAATGTTGATGAAAGTGAACAACATGTGAGCACAAAATGCCGTGCTAGATTTGCAAACCGTACATGCATTGGAGAGCGACACCTGAATTTTAACGAGCTATGTCGTGAGGTGCCAGACTTTGCAAGACTTTTGGAACGAAGTCATATTCGGCCACTTGGCAGAGTTCAACCTAAGATGGGTTTTTGTGTGGAGATCATCAGGGAGTTCTACATGAGAGCTAACATACTTCAACAAGACCATGACACAGGGGCCTTCGTCATTGAAACAACAGTTAAGGACGTCAAGTTTGACATTACTCCAGCAGTAATTGGTGCAAATCTTGGATTAGCTGTTGACACTACTGGTCTTTATTACACTGATGGTGATTTTCGACATGACACCCATTGGGACATCGTTGTGGACTCTATTTGCAAGTCAGGGACGCACACGAATAGGTCATATGTTGAATCAAAGGACCTAAAACCAGAGTATCATATTTTGTCCTTAATTGTATGCTACAACCTATTGCCCACACTGGGGACCAAAAGGATTCGATGGGATCGATTGCTACTTCTCTTTTTCCTTGGTCACCCGGAGAGTGCAAATGGAATTAACATCAACATTCCATTTCTTATTTGGCAGCAGATGGTACATGTCATTGAGGGAACAAGGCAACGTGACCTTCTACCGTATCCAATCTTGATTTCTCGTATTCTGGAAGATCACGGAATTGACATTTCTTGTGCCAAATATGATTATGGCTTGGGGGCAATTGATGGAATCACTTTAGCCAAGTCAATTAGCACTTTGAAGACATTTGGGCATACAAAAGGCTATGCAAGTGAAGCGACACCGAGTGCACCACCTCGTCAAGAATCTTCTGAACCAGATGAGGTAGTAACACTTCAAACCTTGCATCGGGATGTTCGCTCCTTAAAGCAAAGGATGGAGTAAGGCTTCAAGAAACTTGAGGATGGTTTAAAGAAAATCTTCGATATCCTTGGGTGCAAACATGATGATGTGGTCACCGGAGCAACTGCACCGAGTACATCGCATGGACCAACATCACATGATGATGATGATTCAAATGAGGATGAGTGATTTCTTTTCCTTCTTGTTTTTGGTTTTCAGTTTCTTTTCACTTTGTGATGAACAAGAACTCTAATAGGCATGTAACTAAGTACTTATCCTTCTAGTATGTTTCTTTTTGTCTATATTAACTGTTTGACAATTTGTGACAAAAAGGGGGAGAACGGAAATGATGGACGTATCATTAAAGGGGGAGAACAGAGATGCTCAAGATAGGGGGAGATAAAAAAAAGATTGAGAACAAACAAAACAAAAGAGCCGGAAAAACAAAAGAACCAAAAGGAAGACGAATCAAATGTAGGATTTTAATTTCTAACAACTAACGTTTGATTTTGTTTGGAGTTTTGTTTTGCAGGAATTACATCACTTTAAGACTCCAAGTCCTAAGTCATAGAGTATGTTCTAGGACTGTTTGGTTCAAATGTAATTTGTATTTATTGAATCTTTCACGCAAAGAAAATCAATGTTTTGGTGATAACATTGAGTTTCGATTTTTTGGTTTAAGATGAGTGACTTGAGCGATTTTATGTACTTTTGAGTTTTGTCACGAAATTGCCAAAGGGGGAGATTGTTACGGCTTTTTGTGTTGGCATATTTCGTGAGTTGAGTCGGAGTCTTAAAGGGATCAAATTGTCAAATCAGGTTTCGAAGACTCATTGAAGATTCAACATGAGCTCAAGATAACACTCAGGTATGGTTAATTAAATCATGGTGATTTAAGTACATTTATAATCATTGGAATCAGGAAATTATTGAAACTCGGTTTAGACTTGGTTTTAGGAACTTGGTTTTAACTTAGAACTTATTTTAAGTTTGGATTCCGGTACTAGGTCTGTTTTGGATAAAGCTTGTCTTGGAAAAATCAGTTTTACATTGAGTACCGGAACCACACTTTGAGTTCCTCAGACCCGACACAGAATTTTCTGTAATTTGCATTGCGTACCGAAACACAGACTTGCGTACCGGAACACAATAGAAAAATTTGTGTTTTGCAACATTGAGTACCGGAACACGTTATTTGGTACCGGTACACAATGTCATCTCGGGAAAAGTTTCCTAAACCGACTCTAATTAGTTTCCAAGGGTTATAAATAGATACTTAGGGTTTCTCGATACTTACCGATCAATTCAGAAACACTCGAGAGCAACCCTAGACGCTGGTTTTTACCGTTCTTCTTTTTAGCCTCTTTTAGGTCAATTCGACGGTTCTTCCAAGATCTATCTTTTGTCGAATTGATCTAGTCTTTGCTTAGAAATTCCTTCTACGGTTCCTCAATGATAATCTAAGCAAAGGATCACCATCGAAGCCAATATTCTTATCGACTGAATTGCGTCGTGGATTCGACATAGCACAGTGGATTCGGTGTGTTGAAGGCGTTTCGTGGATTCGAAACGTGTGCTCGTGGATTCGAGTGGCGTTCGTGGATTCGAACGTGTGCAGTGGACGTGCAATCGGTGGAGCGCAAGGTCCGAAGAAGTTGAAGGAGGGGTTTGAGTCCGTGGAGTCGGTAATCACCTTGTTATTCTTCAATTCTTAGTGGATTGTTATTGCGTGTTGGTCCCGTGGTTTTTCTCCTGGATTGGAGTTTTCACGTATATCTCGGTGTGCTGTTTTTATTTCCGCATTGGTTTTTATTTTGCACTGAGATTTGTTTTTAAGTATTACACCTATTCACCCCCCCCTCTAGTTGTTTGATAGTACCTATTTAGATCCTTGTGGATCCTAATATATAAAAACCTACAAGTGGTATCAGAGAGGGTTTTAGGTTTATCTATCATGTCGGGTGAAAGTTGTAATATTTTTAGACCTCCTCTTTTTGATGGGACCAATTATGCGTATTGGAAAGTGCGGATGAGAGCCTTTCTCATCACAATTGATGAGCGAGTATGGCAAACCGTGGAATACGGTTGGGTGCATCCAACTGAGGAAGTAGGAAATTCTACTACCCCAAAACCTCGCTCTAGATGGTCCAAAGAGGAATTCGAAAGATCTTCTTACAATGGGAAAGGTATGAACGCTTTATTTAATTCTCTTTCCTCGACCGAGTTCACACGAATTTCCGCATGTGAAACCGCGAAGGAAATTTTGGATATTCTCAAAATTACACATGAGGGTACTAATCTTGTAAAAATTCAAAAGCTCCAGATGCTTACAAGTCAATTTGACTCTATTCATATGGAAGAGCATGAATTATTTACAGATTATTACACTAGACTTCAAGATGTAATCAATACTTGTGCTAATTTAGGAAAAAAGATCCCGGAGTCGAAAGTTGTAAGAAAGATACTTCGGACTCTTCCGGAATGGTTTAGGGCCAAGGTTACCGCCATTGAAACCGTTAGTCATCCGGATGAGATGAGAGTAGAGGAATTAGTAGGTTGTAGTGAACCGGAATTTTGGTATATAAATAAATGTAAATAAAGGTGGTGTGAAATACTAGTGTTATGAAAGTTGGGGAAGTAAGGAACATTTGGACGCGAGTTAGGCCCAAATCGGGTTAAAATGGACAGATCTAAAAATGTATTTGAGAAAGGGGGCCTAGATTTTTAGTGCAAAATTCGCAGTGTCGGAAAATTCCGAGAAAATTACGGGAGTTCCGTAAATATGTTTTAAGATCACAGAAAAAGTTTCGCGTTGATCGGATTCCCGATAGTGAGAACGGGCTCCGCCAACAGTGTCGAAAAATTCTGAGAAAATTACAGGAGCTGTGTAATTATGTTTTAAGGTCACAGTAAAAATTTCGTGTTGATCGGATACCCGGATTGCGAGAACGGGGTCCGCCAATGATTCTGGACACAGTAGGGCTTTGGTGACCCAGAAATGGCCCAAACTGAAAATTTAAATTTTTCTGTGGTAAATTAAGCTGAAACGAAGCCGCCTGTCAAGTTTGGACGGAAACGGACGAAAAAAAGACAGAAAACGGGACAAAAACGGATTTCCAAGACGCGGGATGCGCTGCGCAATGCGCACAGCTGGCGCGCACTAATGTGCGGGACGCGGCCACGTGGCCGCCCTTCCTCTTGCGTGGGCCGGGTGCACCCGGGTGGGTGTGGTGCACCGGCCGGTGCACGGTGCATCGTGCACCGTGGACCGCCCCCTCCCCTTTTCCTCTTTTTCTTCTTCTTCTTTCTCCCCGCAAGCCACTTCTTCTCCTTCTTCGTTTCCTTCTTCATCCGAGAGTGAGGGAGAGTGAGGGAGAAGGTCGGGGAGTGTTGCGGCGAGGCATTGTGGGCATCGTGGAGCGCGCAAAATACTTCAAAAAGCCAGATGGACTACGTGATGCCGTCAAGGTAGGCCGTTTGTTATATTTTTGTGGTATTTCGGCACAGTTTCTATACTCCCTTTTGGATTATGGGTTTGACCCCTTTGCCCACATGCATGTTAGGGACCCAACTTCTCTGTGCCGTCTTACTGCTCGAGTTTTGCGGGCGTTTTTGGCACGTCTCGTTTTGCGTGCCGACACGAGGTAAGTGCTCCGTTTTGCGCACAGGTTGGACTAGCGGACACCATTTGTCGAGTAGACTCTAATGATACGCTCTATTTTACGTACAGGGCTGGAAAAATGAGCATCGTTTTGCGTGCAATCCTATCGTAGAATGTGCACCGTTTTGCGTGCCAATACGGGGTACGTGCTCCGTTTTGCATGCGGGTTGGACCAATGCGCACCATTTTACGTGTCGATTCTAATGTTGTGCATCATTTTTCGTGCAGGGCTAAGAAAAATATGCACCGTTTTGCGTGCAACCCTACAGTCAGACATGCACCGTTTTACGTGCAGTTTTGAGGTACGTGCACCGTTTCGCGTGCAGATCGTGTTGCCGCGCATCGTTTTGCGTGCCGGCTGAAGTGGCGCACACCATTTTTACATATGGGTTTTAGTGACATGCATCGTTTTGCGTGCAGGGTTGTAGGACGTGCACCGTTTTGCGTGCGGACTCGAGGGACGTGCACCGTTTTGCGTGCAAGCTCGAGGAGACAAGTGGAATCGCGCGGAGACCAATTGCAAGTGTCTACGAGCAATTGGGGACACCACAAGGTGGGGAATTCTGCCGAAAATGGGTGACCTCTCCCCTTGCTCCTTTGCTTTTCGATTCGAAGCATGATAGTAGCCTGTTAGAGGCGTTAGGTAATTATGAATAAGATTGCATGTTTAGAGGAACACAGATGAAAAGAGCAACTGTTGGTTGCCAATAACAGATGATATATGTGCATGTGTAGAGAAATTTAGAGGAAAAGTGATATTTATGATTTATCCACAATAGGGGATAAATTTGTATGTGTAGATGGACACAGATGATAAATGCAACTGTCAGTTGCCAAAAGAAGATAATTCATTTTCATATGCAAAAAGGACTTAGAGGATAAATATTATTTTTATGATGGATATGAAAATAATTGCATGCGTAGAAATGAGTAATTACTTGATGACTGTGATCATGTTAGGGTACAACCCTAGGAATCATGTGACATAAGGGAACAGAACTTGTTGGTAGTAAGACTAGGAGAAAACCTAGTTTAGGGGTTTGACGAGTGACATCAACTTAGGAGTTATCCTAGGAAGGATGAGTGGCATGGTCTTAGGTGATAACCTAAGGACACTGGATAGAGTGATCAACATAGAGTCAGAAAACTCTAGGTGTATATGACATGGAACTTAGGTAAAGAGAACCTAAGGAGAACTAGTGTTCAACATAGAGTCAAGGAACTCTAGGATGAGTATGACATGGAACTTAGGTAAAGGGGACCTAAGGTGAACTAGTGATCAACATAGAGTCAAGGAACTCTAGGATGAGTATGACATGGAACTTAGGTAAAGGGGACCTAATGTGAACTAGTGATCAACATAGAGTCAAGGAACTCTAGGATGAGTATGACATGGAACTTAGGTAAAGGGAACCTAAGGTGATCCAGAGGAGTTTAAACTCACAGACAGGAAATTAGAGTCAGTGTAACTCTAAGATAAAAGTGGAACAGGAGATTAGAGTCAGTGTAACTCTAAGCTAAAAGTGGAACAGAAAAATAGAGTTAAGTTAACTCTAGGATTCAGTAAGGAATCAAGAGAAGGGAAAAATGGATCAAGTGTGGAGACATGGAAGGGAAAACAGGAAATTAGAGTCGATGTAACTCTAAGTTAATAGTGGAACAGGAAAATAGAGTTAAGTTAACTCTAGGATTCAGTAAGGAATCAAGAGAAGGGAAAAATGGATCAAGTGTGGAGACATGAAAGGGAAAACAGGAAATTAGAGTCGATGTAACTCTAAGTTAATAGTGGAACAGGAAAATAGAGTTAAGTTAACTCTAGGATTCAATGAGGAATCAGGAAAGTGGGATAAGATCCCAAGGTTAAAGAGTTGATCAAATATAACCCTAGAAAGTCATAGGGTGTCTGGGCAAATGGACAATAACTTTAACTTCAATTTGAGTTAAATAAATGAAGGTGAAATGTTTAAGAGTCCAGGAGACTCTCTAATTATCCTTATGGCAAGACCTAGGATAAGAGGTAATAAATGTAAAAGGTAAAGTTTAATAGCAAGCTAAAAGCGGCTAAAAGAGCATATCGAGAATGTAAAGGGCGCCTTCGAATTTGAGACTCGTCATTGTGGAGCAGGACTCCCTGGGCAGTGACCCGTCGGACGAGGTACTTTCGAAAGGCTAAAAGTGAAAGTAAAGAGCTAAATGCTTAAAGAAAGAGATTGCCAGTGGCAAAAAGGGAGCTACAAGCTCGTATAAGACAGAAAAGCAAGTGTTAAGAGCAAAGAGGCCAAGTGCTAAAGTAAAAGAGAAAGAAAAGAGAAAGAAAAGAAAAGAGAAAGAAAAGAGAAAGAAAAGAAAAGAGAAAGAAAAGAAAAGAAAAAGATAAAATGGGCGTACCTCCGGGGGTGAACGTACAACTGTCGGAGTTGGACAGGGTCCCTCTCCCGGGCAGCGACCCGTATGACAGGTTCTAGAGTACTCTTGTCAGAGTTGGGCAGTGACCCTATCAGGCAGTGTCCCGTATGACAAGTCCCCCCGGCAGGACGGGGTAACACTTGCGAGTGTTATCGGCAACCTTAGAAATCTTATCTGATGGTAGCAGGACTACCGGGCTGGGGCCCGTTGGATAAGAATTTCTGAGGGTTAACTTAAATTAAACCACCATAGGGTAAAGAATAAGAAGAACAGAGAGTGACCAAGGTGGCCGGGTTAGGGTAACCCAGTATACAGCGGCTTAGTGGCCGAGTTGGTGGTTAGTTGCCTAGTGTGGCTAGACAGAGTAGTGCTGGGTAGATGGTTATACACAGATAGTGTAGTGATATGTTATATTGCATAGCTGCATTTTGATATTGAGGATTTAGTTTCCTAGCACTATTATTATTGCTTCCATTGGACCAAGTGGTGTAGGACACTTTTTCTCGGTGGTTGAACCCACTGGGAACTCTGTCGTAGTTCTCACACCCCTTGGGTGACTCCCCCCCCACAGGTTCAGGTATGGATGCAGCGATCGCGGCGGTTCAGAGGTAGACGGCGAGATATACGACAGGGGCAAGGGCCCAGCAGCATAGAGACCTAGAGGGTCTAGCAGAGGTATCCCTTTTATATATTTCTTGAGTGAACCTTGTATGGTGAGGAATTTATGTAAAGGAATTGTAATAATTTTATTTGCAAGTTCAGAAATGTAAAGTGTAATAAATTTAAGTTATGGTTCACTCTTGTATGCTTTCATTATCGCTTAAACTGTTTGTTTATAAAATGAAAGTTCAAATTTATAGTGATTTTTAGTACTCTGATATTGAGCTTCCGCATATACTTGTTGTTATTATGGATGTTACCGTTCCTTTCGGGTAGGAAAAGGTCTTACCCGATTGGCGGGTCTGTTGGCGTGCCCGAACCGTACAAATTGGCGGACTCGGGGCGTGACATAGGTGCTTTACAAACTTATGAGATGACCTTTCCTACTAATCAAGTTTCTTCCAAGTCTTCTTCTAAACTTACAGGTGTTGCATTCAAATCTACAAAGGAAGAAGATGGCGAATCAAGTTCCGACGATGAAATCACTTTTGACGATTTTGAAGAACAATTGGCGCGGATAGTAAAGAAATTTCGTCGAAAGTTTTGGAAGAATCAAACCGATGGATCTTCATCCTCGAAACCATCTAAAGGATCATCGGGTTCTAAATCCTCTAACCTCAAAAGCTCTGCAAAACCTTCTAAGGAAAAAGATGAATGTGAAGGGAAAATCCAATGTTATAGATGCAAAGGCTACGACCATATTTCAACGGATTGTCCTTCTCCAAAATTATATAAAAAGAAGGCTTTGCAAGCGAAAACTTGGGACGATTCTACTTCTAATAAATCGACCTCAAGTAAATAGGAAAAAGTCGTTGCCTTACATGCTTCTCAAATTCCCTCTTCTAATTTTTGTTTATCATCTCTAATCACTGACTCTGCTCCTTTGATTTTGTATGAAACATCAACATCCGATAGAGAGTCATCAAGTGAGGGGGAGTCGGACAAAGAAGAACTCGTTGAGGCATATCAACAACTTCTTGCGGAATCTAAGAAGATGGCCAAGCATATCAAGAAGTTGAGGAAGCAACGACTAGAGGCTAAAGACGAGAATCATGCTTTAAAGACAAAACTTCATGATCTCGAGGAGGAACGAGAACGTTTATTGGATAACAATAAAATCCTTCAAGAAAAGCTAAACCAATCGGAGACAAACGCTAAATCATATATGGACAAGATTGGTTTTCTAGAAAAACAGTTTGAGGAAATTCATGTCACCAATCAAGCTTTGACCAAGCAAGTTCATCAACTTAAATCCGACATACAAAGGCTTTCAACTGGTTCCAAGAAATTTGATTGTATGTCCGGATTAGGTCAAACAAACAAGGTTGGTTTGGGATTTAAAAAGAACCAAACTGTGAAGGCTTCAAGTTCCACAACTAAATTGAAAGGAAGAACCTGTCACCAATGTGGACTTGAAGGACACTTGATGAAGTCGTGCCTGAAAAAGAGAAAGAGGAATTCTTCGGCAACTTCATCTACGGAGCGGACTCAACGGAATCAAAAGATACATCAAGTCAAAGGAGTTCACTCAACCCACCAAAGGTCCGAGCCACAACATCAATCATTCAAGTGGATCACTACGAGGCAAAGACCTAAGGTGGATCAACAGTCAAAGCTATCAACTCCCGGCCACAATGAATCAAGACAATCCAAAATTCGACGATTTTGGATTCGGAAAGGTGATATCTTTCCTTGTCTTAAGTTCTAATTAGCTTATGACTGTATGTAATGCTTTGATTGGTTTTCCTTTCATATTTTTCTGAATCTCTGCGTTACATGTTTTCAATGCTCTTCGTTTTTATGTTTTGTTTTTTAACAAAAGGGTTTTTAACGAACAAGTGCATTGAATAAAAAGGGTTTCACTTTCAATCACTCCAATTTAATTTTCTATGAATTATCTACTTTACTCCATAATCATAATTCTTGAAGATACTTCATTATAAGAGTTTTTGATAATTATATTCATCAAATTTTAGTAATCATGTGTGATCTTTAGATGATTAATCTATCTCGGTTGTGTGAGTTATTTGTGATAAACATGAGACAACCGATAGACTAAAATTTGAGATTTAATTCTTTCACATAAGAGATTGTATTTTTTTACAAGGGTAATGAAATGAATTGCAAAAGATGTGGAAAGAGTTACATCCGAAAGGAGTGTGAAAACTACCACCACATGTTGGAAAGAGCTGCCACCCCGGTCGTCCGGTTTGTGTGTGAAGCTATCACATGTTATGGATGCTTGAAAAATATTTATGAAATTTTGTTTAGTTGAAGCATTCGGAGATTTAAATTCAAAGTTCTTATTTTGAACAATCTCCTTATTGGTATAAGGTGGGATAGTTAAAAGATGCTCAAAGAGCCACCCTTAGGTATTTTAATGCATATCTCAATCTAGAAGTGTAAAATTCAAAATTGATGTCATTTGGAAATCTCGGTAAGTCATCTTTGTAAATCCGTTACATCTTGATAAACTTTGGATCTCAAGATTATTTTTGATGACTTATGTTTGACGAATATAACATGAAAAACGGTTTATAATGTTTTATCATTGTTTTTCATGATTTTGGAGTAAATCTTTTTAATTTTTATAATTAATTGGATTGAATGACATCTATGTGAATTCATTGTTTTTCAAAGCACTTAAATGGATTTCTTGATGGTATACAAATCGGTATTTGAAAAGATTTCAAAATTTGCATTTGTTTCAAGAAATTTTTGCTTTTTGGCTCTGGTGTACCGGTACCTGATGTTTAGTACCGGAACCAAGATTCCGGATCAGAAAACCCAATCCGGAACTCGAACGTGAAATTTTCTGGTTTTTCACTTGAGTACCGGTACTCCATATTTAGTACCGGAACCAAAATTGCGGATCCGGATCACCCATGTTTTCAATCCGGAACCCGAACGAAGGATTTTCAGGAATTGCACTGCGTACCGGTACGCGACTTATTAGTACCGGTACTCGATCTGGATTTCTTTATATTCCGGAACTCAAAAGGTTTATTTCATCTCTCCCATTTCAAAACCTTCCCTCTCTCTCTCTAAAACATCTCTAAGGGGTTTTTCATCAAGATCAAGTGATTTGTTGCTTTGATTTGTATGTTTCTTCGTTAATCTTGCTTTCTTTTGTTTCAAAACCCTAGTTTTTAGGTTTTGATGTTTTATTTAGGGGTTTTTGAGTTTATCCTTACTCCAAATGAAATCTCTTGCATAAATCACCCCTATTTCATGTTTAGAACATAAATGGTTGCTTTCTATGTAATTAGATTCATGTTTCCATGCTTATATGCTTGAATCTAACATTTGCATATGTTCTTGACATCAAAAATTGAGAATTAGGGCTTTCAAGTAAATGGATTTTAAATGTTGAATCATCAATTGTGACTTGTTTAGAATGTTGTTTAAACATATTTGAGCCTTCCTATAAGATCAAATCATAGTGCATTATGTTCTTTGTAGGAAATGGCATTTTCGTGGCTTCTTGCACTAGTTATTTTGATGGCTAGTGTGCCGGGTCCACGCACGACGCCCCGGCTGACCCGGGTGTACGGCTACCTGCCCGCCGTACGGCCACCTGCCCGTCGTCGCCGCGTGGACCGCGCGCACGTGTGCCGGCCTATCCGGAGTCGCCACGTGTACCGCTCCGGTCCACCATACACCCCGCGCACTCCCGTGGACCGCGCCTGCTGCGCCGGCCAACCGGGAGGCGCCACGTGTCCAAGTCCCCGGTGCACGCCTCCGCTGTGGACCGAGCGGCCGCGCCTCAGCCCGCCGCCGCGCTCCGCCGCCTGCCGCCGCCGCCGCCGCAACTCCGGCCGCCGGAACAGTGCTCCAACGCCTCGAAATCCATATTTTGGCGACCGGGCTCCGAAAAATACAAGTAAATAGTCCATTTTCATCGTTTTCGCGCGCTGAATCCAAATTCGATGTCCGTTTAGCCAAATTTCACTTCCAAAATTTGCCAAAAATTCCCAAAAAAGAAAACTTGATCCGTTTTTCGTGCCGGGTCCAAATCTGGGGTTCGATTTGCACGCAATCATCTCCAACACACATCATAGGTCTCCAGAAGTCACTAAACACACTGCAAGCTCTCTGCGAAGGTCCGGATCATCACATCCTCCCCCACTAAAAGAAAGTTTCATCATCGAAACTAAAACGCACCACAACCAAACAAGAAAGGTAAAGGCCCCACCAGCAAGAAAGTCGTCAACCCCAACTCTCTATTTAGAAAATAGCTGAAATTAACGAAAAGTCCGAAAATTTTGAAAGACTGGTGCCTTCGCCCCAATCAAACAAGAACAGGTTCGGGCACTGTCTCCATTTCTGGAGTAGCCTTTCGAAGTTTTCGTCCCGTTTGTAAATTTCAGCACAAAGGCGAGAAAAAGGGAGAGAAGTGTTGAAGTCGTTCCTGCTGTGGCTACAAAAACGGAAGCTACGATCTAACCGTGACCCCTAGGGACACAACCTCTAGTCCTAACCGTCACCTACGCTCAAGAGGTGACACCTAACCAAAAACCGCTGAAGCCATTGCTGCAGGAAGGGTACTCCGGCGACCTGTGAAAGTGAACTCCTCCTGGCCTACTCGCGGAAGGGTCACTGTTCTCATTCCATAATCACTCGTTGCACGATACCGCACCAACTGGTCCATCCCATGTGCTCGATCAGAGTCGTGGAGCTGTCACTGAACCGTGTTAAGGAATTTGTTTTGGCGCATTTCGTGAAAGTATTAAGTCTTGAAGATTGAAGATGAATAAGTTTGGATCATATAACTCAATCTCAAGAAAGAAGAATTCAAAAGGATCAGGTATGTTTAACTAATTATTTTTGGTGATCCGAATACTTCTTATAGTGTAGAAACACTTGGATGATTTTTTAATTGCATAAAAATCAAAAACTGGACATGGGACATGTTCAGGATCCGGATCAGACACAGCAATCCGGATCCCGAAGGGTGTTGATTCATACGCAAATCCAATCCGGATCCAAGCCATTTTTGATCCGGATCCCGAACATTGGATTTTGCTGAAATGTATGAACGATCCGGATCAGACATTTCAATCCGGATCCCGAACCTTTGTTTTCTGGAAATTGTCTGTTTCATTACGACAATCTGGATCGCCGTAAATCCGATCTGGATCGTCGTCCTGTAAAATTCCAGAAAAGGTTAGTTTTTTATTTTTATCCTCTTCCAACGGTTTCTAACCTATAAATAAACCCTATGATTCTTTTTCTAGGGTAAGCCATGTAAGCCGTATAAGCCATAAAAGCCGAATAAATCATAAGACGGCCATATAAATCCACCTATAGAGAAGAAAGGAAATTCATAGATTTAATCCTATGTTTCTTCATCTATATTGATTGATTTGATTCTAGGTTTTCATACTCAGATTTTGAGTAGAATCAAATCAATGAATACTTAGATGGTATTTCCGATCTATTTCTAATCTAAGTATTCGGCGGATCATCACCACCCAAAAACAACGATTTCCCCAAAATCGGCGCGTGGACTCGCGTGGCCTTGTGGATTCAAGGTGCTACCGCTCTCGTGGATTCGGAGCGAGGTACGTTCGTGGATACGAGACGTGCTACTGGGCGAAGACCGTGGATTCGGTCAGACGTCGTGGATTCGGCGTTGGACGCAGATCGTGGATTCGAGAAGCGTTGCGGAGCGAGCGGAGAAGATCAACTAGGAGCGTATGGAAAAAGGTTGAGTCGTCTGTGAGTACGGTGTATCACCTTTGTACGTGTTATAATTCTAGTGGATTTCACCGTGTTATCGGTCCCGTGGTTTTTTACTCCGGTTTGGAGTTTTCCACGTAAAAATCTTGCGTGTTATTTTTTATTTCCGCATTGGGTTTTATTGCGTAACGATTTTTGAGTGTTTAAGCGTTTACACCTATTCACCCCACTTTAGGTGTTTTTCTCCTATTTAGATCCATATTATACATAACCCAACAAGTGGTATCAGAGCGGGAATAGGGTTGTAAACAATGGCTGAAGGTGGAAACATCAACAGACCTCCGTTTTTCGATGGAACAAATTATGCTTACTGGAAAGTACGGATGAAAGCATTTCTTATTTCCATCGACGAACGGGTGTGGCAATCTATCGAGTTAGGATGGTCAAATCCAACTGAAGTTATTGTTGATGTTCACACCATCAAACCTAGGTCAAAATGGACCAAGGAAGAGATAGACTTATCTTCTTACAATGGCAAAGGAATCAATGCTTTATTTAATGCCTTGTCTCAAACTGAATTCTCTCGCGTCTCAGCATGTGAGACTGCGAAAGAAATCTGGGATGTTCTTCAAGTTACACATGAGGGAACTAACCTTGTGAAGATTCAAAAGCTGCAAATGCTTACGAGCAGATTTGACTCTATTTTCATGGCAGAAAATGAATCATTCACAGACTACTATACACGATTGCAAGACATCGTAAACACATGTGCTAACTTGGGAGAGAAGATTCCAGAATTTAAAATTGTAAGAAAGATCTTAAGAACTCTTCCTGAAAGATTTCGTTCCAAGGTTACGGCCATTGAAACTATTAAACACCCGGACGAAATCCGTGTAGAAGAATTAGTTGGTTCATTACAAACATATGAAATGACATTTCCTACTAACTATTCTTCTGGAAAAGCATCTACTTCTAAGTCTTCAGGTTTTGCGTTGAAAACTACAAAAGAAGAAGACGCAGATTCATCCTCCTCAGGCGACGACGAGAATCTATCTATGGAGGACTTTGAGAAGCAGCTTGCTCTCTTGACAAGAAATTTTCGCCGAAACTTCTGAAGGGGTAATTCAAGTAAAACTTCATCATCCGGAAAGTGGAAGAAAGGCAAAGGTTTTTCAAGCCAAAAGTCAAGAAAGCAAGAAGGTTTTTCAAAGGATAAGAAAAGCTCAGAAGGACAAGTCCAATGCTTCAAGTGCCGAGGATACGGCCATATCTCAACGGAGTGTCCAAATAAGAATCCGTCCAAGAAGAAGGCGATGCAGGCCGTCACTTGGGAAGACACCTCAACGACAAATGAGTCATCTTCAAGTGATGAAGAGAACAACGCAACGGCATTCCACGCGTCCACATCTTCACCCTTCATGTGCTTAATGGCAAGTACATCCGACTCACTGTCCAACCCCACTGTTGAAAAGATTGCAACGGACGATGAATCGGATAATTCGGAAGGTGAAGACTTTGCTCTTGCCTACCATAAACTTCTGAGGGATTCAAAGAAACTGGCAAAGCAAAACAAGAGTTTGAGAGGGAGATTGCAGGATCTCGAAGAAGAAGCAAAAAGGGCAACTTCTCTCTCAAACACTCTTGAAGTGGAAAGGGATAATCTGATTAAAGTAAATGTTTCCCTTCAAGAGTCCAATGAGCATTTCGAGAAGAATTATGTAGATATGGTGAACAAAGCGAACTACTTCTTGAAGCTCTACGGCGAGGCTCGACAGGAAAAAATGGAAATGACGGAGACCATTTTCCAACTCAAGGATGATTTAAAGCAATTTTCTTCTGGAAGGAGTAAGTTGGATAAGATTCTTGGTCTTGGTCAAACAAATAAATTCGGCCTCGGATACAATCGAACTGAAGACAATTTTAGTTCGGTTGGGACAGAGTTTGTGCCTCAGTCGGGATCTCCTCCTCCGACACCGGAATTCACGACAAGCAACGACAACAAGCCTACTTTACCCTCTTCGGGATCGTCAAGCACTAAGGTATGTTTTCGTTGTGGTACTGCAGGGCACATAAGAAGGAATTGCAAGAATGGAGCGCTAAGATCAATTCAAGCACATCTTGGAACTACTACCAATGTGTTCATTTCCCGCAAATTAAAGAAGAATCTTTCAAAAGTAAAGAACATTGGTAGTACATCAAACAAGACGACGACGTCAAGGAAAAGCGATGGATCAATCAAGACGCTTTCACCAAAGGTATCAACTTCACAATCATTTCCGACGTACTCCAAAATTCAAAAGGTTTGGGTACGCAAAGGTGAAATCTTCCCTTGTCTTGTTGTTCATACTTCTTTACACGCTTATGATAATTCGTCTTGGTATTTGGATAGTGGTTGTTCTCGTCACATGACCGGTGACAAAAACAGTTTTCAAACTTTAGAGAAAATCTCCGGAGGACATGTTGTTTTCGGAGACGGTTGTTCTTCCAAAATTGTTGGAAAGGGAACAATCGCTATTCCTGAAGGCCCGGTTTTGAATAATGTTTTATTTGTTGAAGGCCTTAAGACTAACCTCATTAGTATAAGTCAACTTTGTGACAATGGGTTCTCAGTTAATTTTTCTTCTGTAGAATGTGTTGTAACTGATAAGGACCAGGTATTCTTTTTAAAAGGGGTTAGATTGGAAAATAATTGCTATGTTGTTTCAAACAAAATTTCTGAAAAATGTAACCTAGTTTCTTTGGATAATGAAACTGTTTGGCATGAAAGACTAGGTCACATGAATTTTAAAGAACTAGCAAGGATTTCAAATAAGGACGTGGTTAAGGGGGTTCCTAAACTTTTATTTAAAGAAAACATTGTGTGTGGTGGTTGTCAAAAGGGAAAACAATCAAGAGCTGCACACAAGAACGTGAACCACGTCGGTACCAAACGGCCCTTGGAATTACTGCATATGGATTTAATGGGGCCGACTCGTCAACCATCTTTGGGAGGTAAATGGTATATTTTTATTTTGGTTGATGATTTCTCTAGGTATTCATGGGTAACTTTTCTAAAAAGGAAAGCGGATACTTTCGACTCTTTTCATGAGGTTTGTCATCGTATTATGAATGAAAGAAATGAAAAGATCGTTCGTGTTCGAAGTGATAGAGGTGGAGAATTCATTAATTCTAAATTTACTGATTTTTGCACTTCCAATGGGATAAAACATGAATTCTCAGCACCCTATACACCTCAGCAGAATGGTGTTGTTGAGCGCAAAAACAGGGTTGTTCAAGAGATGGCGCGTGTGATGCTTCATAGCCGGAATTTACCGTTATATTTTTGGGCTGAAGCTGTGAACACCGCTATCTATGTAATTAATCGAGTGTATTTGCGCCCTGGAACTTTAAATACACCATATGAGCTGTGGTTTAGTAGAAAACCGAATATCAAATATTTTCGTATCTTTGGGAGTCGATGTTTTATTCTGCGTGATCGCGAAAACCTTGGTAAGTTCAACTCTCGAAGCGACGAAGGTAATTTCATGGGTTATTCTACTAACAGTAGAGCATATCGGGTATTTAACTTGGAATCTAAAATGATGGTTGAATCTATAAATGTTAAAGTAGATGAAGATTTCCACTTTGCATCTGATAAATCTACCCTTGATATGTCTCTAGATGATGATACTCCTGTAAGTGCATCTTCTCGTAATAACTCCTTCAATAAAGTTGATGCATCTAATGGTTCTTCAAGTATATCTAATGTGCAGGAATTATCACATGTACCTCCGACTACTCCGTTACCGCAAACGCTACGCATCTCTAAGGATCATCCGGAATCTAACATTATTGGAGACCCACAAGAAGGAGTTAGAACTCGGAGACAGTTGGTTTGTGGAGTCGCATGCTACGTCTCCATGATTGAACCAAAGAACATCGATGAAGCTCTTCAGGATGACTACTGGATTGAAGCTATGCAGGAAGAGCTCCATCAGTTCGAACGAAACAAAGTCTGGGAATTAACAAAGCCTCCGAAGCAACACAATGTGATTGGTACTAAATGGATTTTCAAGAATAAGAAGAACGAGGATGGTACCATCATCAGGAATAAAGCACGCTTAGTTGCTCATGGATATTCTCAAATAGAAGGAATAGACTTTGATGAGACGTTCGCCCCAGTTGCTCGACTCGAGTCAATACGTATATTATTCGCTATTGCTTGTCATTTTAAAATAAAACTCTTTCAAATGGACGTTAAGAGCGCATTTTTAAATGGGTTTTTAAATGAGGAAGTTTATGTGGCTCAACCGAAAGGTTTTGTAGACTATAAACAACCTAACCATGTTTTTCGTTTGAAAAAGGCTCTTTACGGTCTAAAACAAGCACCGCGAGCATGGTACGAAAGGCTAACAAAGCACCTAGTGGAAAAGGGCTACACTCGAGGGGGAGCAGACCGGACTCTCCTTATGAAGCATTATCAAGATAATTTCATTGTAGCACAAATCTATGTCGATGACATTGTATTTGGTGCAACTAGAGATAATGATGCTTCTAAATTCGCTGAAACCATGGAAAGCGAATTTGAGATGTCCATGATGGGGGAACTGACATACTTTCTTGGATTACAAGTAAAACAAAATGAAGAAGGCATTCATCTATGTCAATCCAAGTATGCTAAGGAGTTGGTGAAGAAATTCGGATTAGAAGATTCTAATGATTTTCCGACTCCTATGGGAACTAGCAATAAGGGATTAGGAAGTGAATCTCTTAGTGAAAGTGTAGACGAGAAGCTTTATCGCAGTATGATTGGAAGTCTACTCTATCTCACGGCTAGTCGCCCGGATATATCCTTTAGTGTTGGAATTTGCGCGAGATATCAATAAGCACCAACGGAGGTTCACCTGAAAGCGGTGAAAAGGATCATCCGGTACATCAAAGGAACTTTGAATTTCGGAATTTGGTATCCTATGGGAACAACGCTTGACATTATAGGATATTCAGATGCCGATTGGGCAGGATCTGTGGATGATCGGAAAAGCACGAGTGGTGCATGTTTTTATCTTGGCCATTGCCTTGTTGCATGGCATAGTAAAAAGCAAAACTGCATTGCACTCTCGACTGCCGAAGCGGAATATATTTCAGCAGGTAGTTGTTCAACCCAACTCATTTGGATGAAAAGTGTGTTGAGCGACTTCCGAATTTCAGCATCTTCGGTAACAATTCTTTGTGACAACACAAGTGCTATAAACATTTCAAAAAATCCTGTGTTGCACTCGAGAACAAAACACATTGAACTTAGATATCATTTTCTAAGAGAGCTAGTTGAATCAAATATTCTTCAAATTTCCTACATTTCAACTGATGATCAATTAGCTGACATTTTAACAAAACCTTTGGATCAAAAACGTTTTATTCATTTGCGTAAAGCAATTGGAATGCTTTACTTGAAATAACCTCTTTTTGAAACTTTTGCTTAGGTTAGGTTTTGTTTTGTGTTTTTGTTTATTATCTATGCTTAGATATAGAACATTTATTGAGCATGTGTATTATTGACTATAATAGCATCTGTTCGTCTAATTAGAAATTTATTATGCTTTGGATATCATAATAATTCATTTGATGCAATGATCATTTATGTCAATTAAATCATCTTTGTTTTGATCAAAGTCAATTTCTCTCTCAATGATCTCTTGGTATAGTTTTTATCTTATTTGACTATTTAGTCTAGTATGAAATCGAGATCAATTTTTGGTTGAATACTTTATATTTTAAATAATTGATAGCCAATTGAGGGGGAGTCAAAGAAAAAGTGTTATGCTCAAAAGATGTGGAAAGAGTTACATCCCAATGAGGAGTGTGAAAACTACCACCACATGGAGGAAAGAGCTACCACCTCGGTCGTCCGAGTACTGTGTGCAGCTACCACATGTATACCAAGCATGGCTGTTCGAGTTGATTAAATAAAATGCTTTTTGGAATACTTGACTCTGTCAAATTCCAAGGTTGGTATAAGGTGGGAATTTTATTGAAAGATGCTCAAAAAGCCACTCCTTACAATAAATTGACTAGATATATTATCTAACTTATCTGGGATTTCAGACATCTATTGATCTTGGTATTTCATTTTCTTTACCAAATTGATGATTTGATAAAGGCATTACTCATAAGATCATGTTAGATGTGATTGAAGTTGTTCAACTTTAAGGGATTTAATCTTTATAAATTTTCGTTTCATTTGTTGGATATTGTTGATAGATTTGACATAATCTATTTCTTGTTGTATGAAACGATGATTTTCATTTAAAGTTGATACACAAAAGTGCTTACATACTTTTTCTGGATTTTGTGGAATTTTTTCTGAAATCATTCTGAAGAAAAAGTTGGAGCCGATCCGGATTGGACAAGCCGATCCGGATCCCGAACGCAGGTATTCCATGCGGGTAGCCGATCCGGACTGGATTCACGATTCCGATCCGGATCGCGGCTAGGGTTTTATATAGAACAAAAGGGTTTTGATTTTGTTTTACTTCAATCTTTTGTTCCTAAGTCTCCAGAGCTTCTCTCTCTAGAATTCATCCCATCTTGGAGGCTTCCAAACTCAAGTTCTTCGATTCTAAGTAACGTTTTCTTGATCAAAATCTCGGTTTTTCACAGTTTTCCATGTTCTTCCTCAAAACGTGATGAAACTGTTGTATCTTTTTCGTTTTGGATTTGTTTTTGATCAAATTTCTTTTGAAATTAGAACTCTGGATAGATTAGTTTTGATTATATGCTAGGTATTCTCCTGATTAACGGATTCTTAGGCTTCGTTTTCTAAAAATTCGGTTTTAGGGCATATAATAGGAATTTCTGAAAATCATGGGATTGATCTATTTTAAAATTCTTTTTGGAAAACTAATTTGATTCTTAGTCTCTCTACACGATAATGATTGTTTAGGTGCAATTTTTCAAATTTTTGAAAATAGACAATTTTTGTCGTATTCTTGAGTTGTTGCTCACAGGATTCTCCTCTTCAAAAACTATAGCAAAATGGTGATCACTTGGGTAATCTTCCTTCTCTCTGCTATGGTGCACACGAGAGCGACTAACAAGCCCAAAAGGGCGAAGAAAGCTCGGGACAATTCGGAGACCGAGACCGAAACCGAAACAGATTCCATTGATTGGGATGAGCTTCAGGTTGAAGCAACTGCTCCCACTGCTTCGAAAGGGAAAGCCCCTGCAAAAACGTCAAAGGCAAAGGCTCCGCCTACCACCGCTGAAAAAGGGAAAGCCCCCATGGAAACAAGCCCGTTAAAGCCAAAGAAGAAGAGTGTTGCAAGAAAGAGAGGGAGTGCTCGAGGAATATCCATAGAGGAGCCACTTGCTAGCCAGCCTCCTCCACAAGATTTTATCAGCTCTGCAAGGATCAAGGATTTTGAGAAAAGGGAGTGCATTGGCGAAAGCATGTCAATATCAAAGCACTGAAAGAACGATCTACACTCTTTGGGACTCTGTATGAACAACTGGTCTTGGCCCCATCTGCAGTTTCCCTGAGTCCACTAGGGTATTGTCTCCATTCCGTAAGAATGTTTTATCAAAATGCTTCAAGTCTAATTGATCAGGAGGACGGACAGTCGGGAATTTCAAACATCAGTTAAAAATGTCAAGATCAAAGTCACACCTCAACTGATTGGAGAGGTGTTAGGGATGAAGGCCAGAGTTGATGGACCTCATTATCTGAAAAGTAAAATCTTCTCCACCAACTCCTGGAGAGTGGTAGTTGATGGAATTTGTCTTCCAGATACTCTGTCGACAGGAAATTCCGTCTTTTCAAAAGAGCTTCGACCGGAGTATCGCTATGTGAACTTCATTGTTTTCTATAACATTCTTCCAAACATGAATACAAAGGTTCTTCGATGGGACAGAATGTTATTTCTTTATCTTCTTGGAAACCCCGCAGCGGCAATGGGAGCAAATTTAAACATTCCTTACCTCATCTGGTCAAGGATGGCACGCTATGTGGAACATGCTCACCCTACAGAGAGACTCCCCTATCCTATGATAATTATGCGCATCTTTCGGAAATTTAAAGTCGACACAAGTGCGAGCTCCTACATGCACAGTCTAGGTACAATCAATGAAACGATAATAGTGAAGTCTCTCTCCACGAAACAAGATGAGCCCCCATCACCTCCTCGCCGACGAAGAGCACAACCACAAGCAACAACCTCTGCACCGCAAGCAACACCTCCAGTCCCACCAGCACAAGCAGCACATCAAGCACCTCCATCAACTTCCGATGATGATGCATCGGTTACCTCAATCTATAAAGAACAACAGCGTCTCTCCAACGAGCAAGAACGCATGTCTAACGAGTTCGTTCAGATGAAAGAGGATCTTAGAGAGGTTAAGAAAGAGCAAGCTTCAATGAACAAGCGCATCAAGAAAATATTTTAGAAGCTAGGATGCATCAGTTCTGACGATTCTGCATAATGTTTTATTCTAATCTTCTCTTTTGCAGGTTTTATGTTATTCCCTCTTAAGCTCTCTAACTTTTGAAACTGTTTTAACTCTTCCTTCTTCTGTAATTTTTGGCTAACTTTAGTGACAAAAAGGGGGAGAGAATGAACGTTACACTTTGAACAATGTTTGTGAGAAGAACGTTAAACTTTGAACAACTTTGAAGCTTGAAGGTAAGTATCACAACTTTTGGTTTTGTATTGATTGCATGCATGTCTTGACTAACTATTCGACTAACTATTTGGGCATGTAATATTACTAACAAGTTGTTTGATTACTAACAAAGTTATGACATTTTGAATTTTACTGCTTAGAAGATATGTCGATGTTTGATTGTGATCTTATTACATATCTGAATTCGTGAATGTCTGTAATATCTGCGGGTTTTCAGGGAACGCGGATCTTTTATTTTAATTTTATTTGCACCGCGGTCCGCTTAAGGGGTCGGAAAGGTGGTTATTAATTCCTTGTTTCTGGGCAGACTGTCGGGGCTCGCGGATATTTTTAGTCAATAAAGCTCGCGAAACGGAGAACGGCGGCGCATTCGGTTTTTGGATTCTGACCCCGGAATCTCCCAGAATAAATTCCAGAAGACTGTCGGCAGTCCAGGCGACCTAACGCGGTTTTCGAGGCGGACCGGACCCTGGTTTGTGACCAATTGCCCTAACCAACCTATTTGAGGTTTGGGGGTCAATTCCCACTTTCCTTCTAGACCGACTGTTTTATATCTTGTGGTTGGGGTTAGGGTTCAGACAATTCCCATTCTCGCACCCTAAGCATATTTTTTCTGAGCGCGGACGAGGAACCGTCTTTTTCCCCCCCCAACACCATCTCCTTCCCATCGATCGGTGTAGAGAACCGAGGGGCGCGATCGAGGAGAGGAAGGAACTTCCGCACACTCTTCAAAACCAGGCACGCAAGAACGGGACGATCCCCCTCATTCAACCCTAGCCGACGAAACCGAGGTGAGCCGTGTTTCGTTCCCTTCTTGTTTCTTGGATCGAGCGAGGGGAGGGAGTCTTGGGGGTTTGGGTGTCCGGAGGTGGGACGCCGATTGCCCTAGGAGACGAGGGGGGGGCGAGCCACCCGCCGGCAGGGCACCCGCGCGGGCATGATGCCGCGCAGGGCCGCCCGGGCCTGCGGGCAGCCATCTTCCCCCCCTGGGCGCAAGCTGGGTGCCGCGCGGGGTCTGGCACCGCGCGGGGCAGCCCGCGCATGCGGGCAATGCACCCGCGCGGGCTGGGCGCCGCGCGTGGCCGCCCCGCATGCGGGGGGTGCCGCGCGGGGTCTGGCACCGCGCGGGGCAGCCCACGCATGCGGGCAGTGACACCGCGCGGGCTGGGCGCCGCGCGGGCCGCCCGCATGCGGGGGCGCCGCACGGGGTCTGCACCGGCACGGGGCATCCCGCGCCTGCGGGCAATGCACCCGCGGGGCTGGGCGCCGCGCGGGGCCGCCCACATGCGGGGGGCGCTGCGTGGGGGTCTGGCACCCGCGCGGGCAGCCCGCGCATGCGGCCAGTGCACCGCGCGGGCAGGCACCCGCGTGCGGCCAGTGCACCGTGCAGGCTGGGCGCCGCGCGCGGCAGCCCGCATGCGGGGGCGCCGCGCGGGGTCTGGCACCATGCGGGGCGCCGCGCGGGGCAGCCCGTGCATGTGGGCTATGTACCCGCGCGGACTGGGCGCCGTGCCGGGGCGCCGAGCGGGGCAGCCGTACCTGCGGGCAATGCACACGCGCGGGCAGCATGGCAGCGCGGGGCCATCGTCGTCGCCGGTCGGAGCCTAGGGCCCGTTCCGAGACGGGAGCCGGATGGTGTTTGTACTCTTCATTGTTCGCATTTAGTGGGTTTTGACTCTCCGCCCGGGGATCCCTTTTTGTAGTTTCGAGGAGCGTGCCGGGACGCGGAAGAGTCGAGCGTTGATCGCTACAAGCGACAGGTGGTTTTAATTTGGTACTTAGCGCCGGCTTCCGGCGGTCGTTTACTCTTGATTTCACACGATGTAGCTAACATGATAGCGGTTATAGCTTTTCTCGTGATTATACATTATGTTGCTAACACGATAGCGGTTGTAGCTTATTCTTGAGTACTATTGGTATTGTTGGTTACTTTGCTCGGGGCTGCAGCACAGCGCACCCGCAGGTTTGGCCACCGCAAAGGGTGCGCTTTTTCAGAAAAGTGGTCCATGACCCGTGTACTCCCAGAGGACGAAGTGGGGCCCCTGTAGTTGTCGGCTTGGATGCGCCAAGGTGTGAGCGGTGCGACCCGTCGGTTTAGTTGTCTGTCGTGGGAGCGGTGCGACCCACTCGGTTTAGTTGTCCGACTTGGGCGCGGTGCGATCCGTCGGTGTAGTTGTCCGACGGGATCAGGCATTGCAGGTTTACAGGTGCTCGTTTTACTTTTCCCTCTGCGAGGGTGGTTGCTCCGATAGGCTACGGTTGGACGTGTTTCTTTACCTTGCTTTGTTATTATCATTTTGTTTAGGTCGCTGACTTCCCACTTGCGAACAGGGTCCTACAGGGGGGAGAGTTAGGCGACGGTGAGGCCACGGCAGGAGGTCTGAGTCCGTGGAGACCTGAACAGTATTTTCTCTCTTTCTTTCGCATTCCATTTACTGTTTGTAGACTATGGTGTGGTTTCTCGATACCCTGCGTGGGTCGGTGTGGATGTCGGTATGGTGAATAATAATTGTTTATTTTATTTACATCTCTGTGGGCCACTTTGGAAAATAAAAGAGCAAACAAAAGAAAAGAGTACGAAAACTACTTTCAAAAATATGGGTGCCGGGTGGGCGCCGTTCAAAACCTTGTGGTATATCCTTTCAAACTGATCGGCCGTGAGATTTGTTCAGCGAATTGTGAATGGTTGTATGTCTGGATTGTTGTGATTGAATGTTTACCCGTTTTCGGACATTGTACAAGCCGCGACGCCGGTGCATATACAGGGGGGACTCTGTTCGTTTGTAGAGTGATCCTTTATATGCGGCGGATCTGGGCACGCGCCGGGGAAGAAGGTTTTTCAAAAAAAAAAATACATACCTTTGTAATGCGTTTCCGCTAAAAATATCCCTGGGGGCGTGACAGATTAAGATAGTATCAGAGACCCCTTAGCTTTCAATCACAACAATTGGTGCCGACGTCCACAGAATACCTCACTTAACTACAAAGGAATGGAATGGATAGGTCATAGGAGAGTAGGACGCGAGTGATCGAGTGGGGGAACGAGTCCGGGTCCTTTTCTCTCGATAAGTGGTTCGTTGTTTGTTAGCGGAGCCTAGAGCTGACTTATGTTTTGTGTACAGACATGCCCGTACTAGATCATTCGGCCGGAATACAGGGGCAGACGCGACGACGTCGACGACCGCAGAGAACCAAGCTCCTGCGACCACAACTGAGGGAGATGCGGGGGAGCTGGCGACTCTCACGGCTCACGTACGTCGTTGACGCAGCAACAACCGCCGCGCGCGACAGTGACGGTCGCCACCCGCCCCCTCCGCAGGGGCCAGGCGCGCCGATGACGGTGGTCAGCGCAGGAGTGGCCCCTACAGCGGACTACCCCGCGGACGAGGTACCACCACCCCATACGACGACACCATCGGCGGTAACCGCAGACAGCAACTGCGGCACCCGGCCGCCGGGAAGCAGCGGCCGGGGGTACCTCGGGGAGACCGTGGTCACCCCTTCCCCTCCTTTGCCCCCGCCGCCGCCACGGGGGAGGGGTCAGCTCCGCTGACTGAGCGGGACCGCGTGCGGGCCAACCTGGCCGACTTTAGGAAGTACGACCCACCCACGTTCGAAGGGGAGACGACTGATCCCTGGGTCGTTGAGAAGTGGGTGGGATCGATGGAAAAGTTATTTGAGGACTTACTCATGGAGGATAGCGAGCGGGTTCCCCTGGCGGTTCACTTCTTGGAGGGGAACGCCCGCTTATGGTAGAAGACGGTACGCCCTGACCCCACAAAGGGCACCGCCGTACTTCCGTCATGGACGGTGTTCAAACAGGAGCTGTTTGGAGCCTTCTTCACAAGCAGCGTTAAAAAGAAGTTGGAGGATGACCTGAACCACATCCAGCAGGGGAGTAAGACAGTGATGGCATATCAGCGCGAATTTGTAAGACTGGCCAACTGCGTCCCTTTCGTGATAAGGGACGAGTCCCACAAGGCGCAACTTTTCGTGGACGGGTTACGGAGTGATATTTTCAAAGTGGTGCAAGCAGCCGATTTGCACACCTTTTCAGAAAGTGGTCGACAGGGCCACGGTGGTGGAGCGCGGGTTCGCCGTTACACGCGCCAGGAGGGAGGGCCCGGCGCGCCATGAGGAAAGGAAGCGACCGCAGCAGTACTCTGGGGGAGGCTCTTCGAGTGGAAGCCGACCCCCCAAGCGGTGGAGGCCACAGTCGGGACCTCGGAGCGCACCGGCAGGAGGGCCGGGGACAGGAGACAGGCCTTGCGTTATTTGTGGGGGAGGGCACCGAGTGGGAGATTGCCCCCAAAGGGGTGACCACTGCTTCCGATGCGGCAAACCGGGGCACTTTCGTCGCAACTGCCCCTTAGCCTGGGGATCTGCGTCCTCTGCAGCTTCTACGCCCACGCCACAGTTGTCAGGGCGGGGGAAAGCTCCTATGGGGTCGACTTCTAGACCCCCTGTACCACGGCGGGAGGAGGATAGGCAACCACAACCTGGCGGGCGGGTTTTCTCGATGACCCGCCAAGAGACGGACCCGCCGGAGGACGCTCTTGCAGGTATTACTTCTGTTTCAAACACCCGCGCTAGAACTCTTTTGATACCGGAGCAACACACTCTTTCATTTCTAGTGATTTCGTCTTTGTGCATGGTCTTGGGGTGGTGCCCCTCCAAAATCGTTTGACGGTCCAAACGGCGGGGGGGTGTTGGAGGCGGTCAGCTTTGTGGCCGCCTGCCCGATCAAACTAGGGCGAATGGCTTGCCCTGGGGATTTGGCGGTAATTCCCCTGAAGGAGTATGACGTAGTGTTGGGCATGGATTGGCTCTCAAAGTACCAAGTGCTCATCGATTGTGAGAAGCGGATGGTACAATTACAAGAACCGAGCTTCCCTGAGAATATGTACCTGGCGTGTAAGAGCATTTCCTTCCCAGCAATCATCTAATCGACACGGGCTAGAAGATTGGTGGAGGGGTGTGTGTGTGCCTACTTGGCATCGGTGGATCTGGTTACCCGACCCTCGGCGACACCTTCAGACATCCCCAGTGGTGAGGGATTTTCCCGATGTCTTCCCGACGAAACTGCCCGGGATACCCCCTGAACGAGAGGTGGTGTTCCCTATCGAACTCTTACCGGGTACTCAACCTATCACGAGGCGCCCTACCGAATGGCCTTCGCAGAGTTGAAAGAGCTTAAGGCGCAACTGGAGGACCTCTTAGACAAAGGTTTATCAGACCGAGGTGTCACCCTGGGGCGCACCGGTACTCTTTGTACGGAAGAAAGACAGAAGCCTGCGTCTCTGCATCGACTACACAGGGGATAAACAAGGTTACAGTAAAGAATAAGTACCCCCTGCCCAGAATAGACGACCTCTTCGACCAGTTGCGAGGAGCAACGGTGTTCTCAAAGATTGACCTATAATCGGGCTACCATCAGCTTCGGTTCGGAACGAAGACATCCCGAGACCGCCTTCCGACCCGGTACGGCCACTACGAGTTCACGGTTATGCCGTTCGGCTTACTAACGAACGCCCCGCGGTCTTTATGGATATGATGAACCGGATATTCAGACCATTCCTAGACCGGTTCGTATGGTCTTCATCGACGACATACTGATCTATTCACCCCCACCGACGAGGAGCACGAGGACCATTTACGAACGATTCTCCAACCCTCAGGGAGAAGAAGCTGTTCGCTAAGCTCAAAAAGTGTGAATTCTGGCTACGCGAGGTGGGATTCCTAGGGACGTGATTTCGGCGAAGGGAATCGCCGTGGACCCCAAGAAGGTGGAATCGGTGATGGACTGGCAGCCGCCGACGACGGTGACGGAGATCCGCAGTTCCCTGGGCCTGGCAGGATATTACAGAAGCTTCGTCGAAGGTTTCGCGCGAAAATTGCTACCCCTTTGAACCGGTTGACCAAGAAAAGGGGAAGTTTATATGACGGCGAAATGCCAGGAGAGCTTTGAGGAACTAAAAAGAAGGCTGACCAGGGGCCCCAATACTTGTACGACCAATACCCCGGGGGACTATGAAGTGTACTGCGACCTCATCAGGATCGGCCTTGGGGTGTATTGATGCAACAGGGAAAGTAATAGCCTATGCTTCCAGGTAACTGAAGGATTACGAAAGGAATTAACCCGATACACGATTTGGACTGGCTGCAGTGGTCTTTGTTCTAAAGTTATGGAGCCACTATCTCTTTGTTGTCCACTGTAACGTCTTTTCAGACCACCAAAGTCTTAAGTATCTGTTCACCCAAAGGAGCTAAATTTTCGGCAGAGGCGTGGCTTGAATTATTGAAGGATTCGATCTAACGATTCAATACTATCCCGGGAAAGCAAACGTGGTTGGCAGACGCTTTGAGCCGAAAGGGGCAACCGGAAGAGGCGTCGGCACGCGCGATAACTGAGCAGAGCACCTTGATCGCGGAATCTCACGACTGAAGTTGGAGGTGGTACCAGCGGGCAACAGTCGCACAACTGATAGCTTTGGTGGTCAAGCCGACCCGCTTTTTCGAGAAAATCCGAGAAGGACAACAGCGGACCGCACTTACAGCTCGTGCGAGAACAAGATTCCCCGGACCAGGAGAAACGACTTCCGCAGTGGGAGGGGACGGCATCATGCGGTTTCCGCTGGCATTTTTCTGTGTACCGGATTCCGCCGGAATTGAAGGAGGAAATTCCTGGCAGAGGCACACCGCGCTCCTTATGCGGCGCATCCAGGGGCACGAAGATGTACAGGGACCTCAGCAGACCTTCCTGGTGCCCCAAGCTGAAGGAGGGATTGTGACAACGACATGTAGCTCATTGCCTTGGTATGTCAGCAGCATAAGGCAAGCATCATCGGCCGGCGAGAAAGTTACAGCCCTTACCGTGCCGAGAGTGGAAGTGGATCAGATCACCATGGACTTTCGTCACTGGATTCCCACGTTCCACAGCAGGGTCACGACCGCGATTTGGGTCTTGTGGACCGGCTAAACCCAAGTCGGCACATTTCCTGCCCATACCACACAACCTGGACCAGAGAGAGTTTGGCTCAAGTCTACCTCACAGCGAGATCGTGGAGCTGCATGGAGTGCCGGCATCGATCACCTCGGACCAAGGACCACCCGCTTTTTCTCAAAGTTTTGGGCAGAGCCTACAGCAAGCCCTGGGGACCAAGGCTACATTTCAGCACAGCCTTTCACCCTCAGACGGAACGGACAGTCGGAGCGATGATTCAGACCCTCGAGGACCTGCTTCGCGCCTGTGTACTTGATGGGGGATCCGATTGGGCACGCTACCTACCCCTCGTGGAATTCGCCTACAACAATAGCTACCAGGGCCCAGCATCAATGGCCCCCTACGAAGCCTTATATGGGATACGCTGCCGATCCCCGATCTGTTGGGGACGACTTGGGTGAAACGGAAAGTTCCTGGGACCCAACTTGGTGGAAGAGACTGAAGAAGAAGGTACGCCTCATCAGCAGCGTTTTACTGACCGCCCAAAGCCGACAGAAGAGCTACGCAGATCCGCCGCGATTTGGAATTTCAAGTGGGAGAGCACGTGTTCTTACGGTCTCGCCATCCAGAGGGATCAGGCGTTTCGGGCTGAAGGGCAAGTTGACCCACGATTCGTGGGGCCATTTGAGATCCTTGGAAGCGCATTGGCCGCAGTGGCGTACCCGCCTGGCCCTACCGCCTAACCTCGACCGAGTTCCACAATGTTTTTACCACGTGTCCATGCTCCGAAATATCGTTTTCCGACTCGTCACACGTGTTTGGACGTCTCCGCGCATGCGAGCGCTCAAGGAGGTACCTAAGCTCCTGATGAAAACCCCCGGCGTATCCTACAAGAGAAAGCAAGTGCTTGCGGAACCGCGTCCTCCCCTACGTGAAGGTGCTCTGGAGAAACCAGGAGGAACGAGACGCGACGTGGGAGCTGGAGTAAAAAAATGATGGAGTGCTACCCCGTCTTTTCAACACCGGCAACCCGGAATTGAGTTTTCGGGTATGAAACTCATTTTTAAGAGGTAAGTGGTGTAATATCTTGAGGGTTTTCCGGGAACCCGGATCTTTTTAATTTAATTTTATTTGCAACCGCGTCCCTCTAAGGGGTCGGAAAGGTGGTTATGATTTCTTATTTCTGGGCTACTGTCCGGGGCTCGCGGGTATTTTTTAGTCAATAAGCTCGCGAAACGGCAGAACGCGGCGCAATCGGCTTTGGATTCTGACCCAGAATCTCCCATAATCAATTCCAGAAGACTGCCGGCAGTCTAGGCGACTTAACGCAGTTTTCGAGGCAAACCGGACCCTGGTTTGTGACCAATTGCCTAATCAACCTATTTGAGGTTTGGGGTCAATTCCCACTTTCCTTCTAGACCGATTGTTTTTTTATATCTTGTGGTTTGGGGTTAGCGGTTCAGACATTCCCATTCTCGCACCCAAAGCATATTTTTTCTGAGCGCGGACGGGGACCGTCTTTTTCCCTCCCCAACACACCCATCGCCCTGCCATCGATCGGCTTAGAGAACCGAGGGCGCATCGAGGAGAGGGAGGAACTCCGCACACTCTTCGAAAACCGGGCCACGCAAGAACGGGGCGATCCCCATCTTCAACCCTAGCCGACGAAACCGAGGTACCGTGTTTTTCGTTCCCTTCTTGTTTCTGGATCGAGCGAGGGGGAGGGAGTTCTAGGGGGTTTGGTGGTCCGGGGTGGTGACCCGATTGCCCTTAGGGACGAGGGGGGGCGAGCCCCACCCGCCGGCAGGGCACCCGCCTGCTGGCGCCGCGCGGGGCCGCCCGCATAGCGGGGCGCCGCCGTGGGTGTCTGGCACCCGCGCGGGGCAGCCCGGCATGCGGCCATTGCACGCTCGGGGCAGGCCCGCGCATAGCGGCCAGTGCACCCGCGCGTGATGGGCGCCGCGCCGGGCCGTCCGCAATGCGGTGGCGCCGCGCGGGTCCTGCACCCATGCGGGGCGCCGCGCGGGGCAGTCCGCGCATGCGGCTATGTACCCGTGCGACCTGGGCACCGTGCGGGGAGCCGACGTGCGGCCGTACCTGCGGGCAGTGCACACTGCGTGGGACGGGCAGCAGGCAGCGCGGGGCCATCATCGTCGCCGTCGGAGCCGAGGGCCCATTCCGAGAAGGGAGCCGGA